>JAOXJK010000069.1:6461208-6540658 GCA_025774025.1 Xenus cinereus
GTGACTTGGGAGAAGAGACCGACCCCCACCTCTATACAACCTCCTTTCAGGAAGTTGTAGAGAGCAATAAGGTCTCCTTCCCCCCAAATCCTCTCCTTCCTTTCCCCCAAAAGTTGCTTGCTTGAGCAACTTCATGCATTTAAGCAACTGTATGCATTTTCCGTTTCCTCTTGCAGCTTTCAGATCATGACCCTAAGAGGACTTCTTGCTTCCAGGGTGGGTTTGGGTAGCAAGAGAGCAAACAAAACCTGGGGGAGGGTGGGTGGGAGATGGACGTGGGGGATGACCTTTACGGTTGCTGGAGAGGCTGAGCTGCCGGGGAGGCAGCCTGGCTCCTGCCCGGGAAGGGTTAAAGCTGGAGCGGGGACTGCTGGAAGAGTTCAGTTGTTTCACATTAGGCCGGGGCGGCCCTGGCTGCCTTCCGTGCTCTGGGAGCCGGGGGCCGAGTCCCCAGTGTTAAATCTGCGTAACCGATGCCGTACAACTGGCACCAGCCTTGACCACAAGTGGCCGTTAAAATAAACATCCCGGGGCTTAACTGACAGGCAGGCTCAAGGAGAAACAGGCCTGCATGACGGGGAATATTAAATACCCGGCGAGAACCTAACTTCATCAGACAAACACACACACACACCCCCCGGCATCGCCCCAGCCCCGCGGCATCAATGGGCGCAGTGTTTGGGGCAGGCGCGTGCCTCTCCCGGGGGTGACGGGCTGGTGCCAGCGGTGGGGGAATATGTGAGAAATCCAGCCCCAAACCCCCCCCTCTGGATAAACACGACGGCACGAGCCTCACGGCGACACGGGGACCCCGGCACCGAGCGGGGAGGAGGAGAACCTCCCCTTGGATGCTCGGGCTCTGAGCTGCTGCGCCGGGATGTTATTTGGAGTTAGGAAAGGAGGTAAAAGGCTTTATTAAAAATGAGACTTTTGGCTTAGGTTGGCAGTCTTATTTATAACGATGATTTGCAAGTTCTCCAACCCGGGACAAGTGTGAGGGCATTATTACGTCCATGGGGATAGTGGAGCGACACATTTATTGGGTGGGATTTATCTCTCTACGGAATTTATTTATTTATTTATTTTAAGAAAAGCGTAGAAACAAGCAACACTTACAAAACAAGCAAGGAGATTACACAAGTGAAATACTTAACAGACCTCGTGGCGAAAGGATTTGGACATTCAGAAGCGTGTTGGTTGGTGCTGGTAGGAGAGGTTTCACCCAACCCTACAGGCGGCCCAGAGTCCCTCTCGGTTGACTGGCTACTCTGTCACGTGCAGCTTAAAATCTGTCACGTTTTTGTGCCAGAAGGTAAACCACTAGAGTTATTAAGAATATACTGTAGAACTTTCCATTCCTAAATTGTCCTTAAAAATATAGGTAATTATTATTTTTATCCAAGGAAGGCCTTGAGCAGGACGAGGACATTTATAACAGTCACACTCTTGTTTCCTGATGTCCAAAGATGCCCAAGCCCATTTCCTGACACTAGCAGAATTTAATATTTCTAACTATGTCACCATGTGTGTGTATGACTTCCTAGCAGATTGTCATGTCTGTGTAAGAATTCACTATTTTAACCCTTTAATTAAAAAAAAAATAAATACGTTCTTTGGATGGTTTCCACACAAGAAGGTGGAATGCCCGTTTAAGTGGCTGTAGAGGCACAACTCACTGGCGCAAGAGAGCAGAACTGGCTGCTGGATTCATCCAACTTCTGAAGGAGTTCGTGCACCGGCTCCTCGTGGCAAAGAGTTTTCTAGTGAATCGTTTTACTTGTCCTAAATTTTTTCAGTCTGCGCCCTTTGTTACTAGGGAGAGAGCCTACAACAGAAGTAAGCTCTGCTAAGCTTTTGGCTGCATCTTTGGGACAACTACCTGTTTTTCTGGCTTTTTTGTTCATGCGGGGGAGAACGGCTGACGCAGGAGGTGACACTCACTGCTTTCCAGACTCATGCTTTGGCAGATTTTTTTTTTTTTTCCCCCCTAGGAAACAAGAGGATTATTTTTATTCCATCCTGCTCTGTAAGTGCTCTTAGATGAACGGGAGATTCAGGCCTGAATTCTCCTGACTCAGCCAGAGCGTGTCCTGCAGAGCTGGTGCCTCTAGCAGAGTAAAGCAACCTCGGCATGAGCATCACTGAGTGTCCAGTGAAAAGGATGAGTAATTTATGTCCCCATTTAAAAGGCTCTTTTGACCAAGTATCACAGAGAAATCTTTCTGCCTGCTTACGTTGTATCTGGGAGCTGTACTACTTCAGCTATAGAGAAATAGTTTAATTTGTGAAATACTGTGGACTAGAATGGGCAGATTAATCCTGGTGTTTATATCACCGGGATCACACCAGCTGTGGTTGCTAGAGGAGAATAGGAATAAGATATACCGCATGTTATTTTATCTATATATTTGACTTGGATTGAATCGGCATGACCATTTTGCATTAAAAGAAAAAAAAAAAAGTCTTCATTATAACCATGCAAGACTTGTCAATTAATTGGAAAATGTATGTGGCAGAGTTGTCAGGTGTTACTGCTGAAAAACGGGCTCGAAGAGCACATGAAGAAGATGAGAACATGTGTTAGAAATCTCCGTTTCAGTGTCTGTAGCCAGGAGGTAAGGTCCACAGGAGCAAAGACATCTTCTGTCTGCTCTGGGAAGTACTTGGGTGCCCCTTCTCAGTACAGAAAGGTAGAGTAGCTCCATACCCTGTACTTTCTCAAATCCCAAGGACCTTTATTTTCATCTTGGAAAGAGGAAAAGAGGAAATAGGAATGTGTTAATCTGGTACCTCATTGATGATACTTACCCCAGAAGGCTTGCTCAGGGCTTATCAAAGGCTGTGTGCTGGGACTCTTAGGCAAAACGTGTATTCCTAATGATAGCCATCCCTTTTTGCACCTCTCCAATGGAGTGAAGGGTCACTTCAGGGGGTTTTTTTGTTATTTTGGAAGGATGTTTTAAGTTACAGTTAACAGTGTTATGGGAACACATGGCAGCTCTGTATAAACAACCAGGAGGATGGATGAGAGCTGACCATCTTCAACTTGTTTCACCCTTTCCAGCCTTGCAGGGACACCTGATGAGCATTGGGATCACTCTTTTGTTTCAATATGAATGTTTCAGCATGAAAGTTTCAATTTACATTATTCTCTGTCTTTTTCTGACTTGGCTTAACGCCCAGGTGACTCGCAGAGATAACCAGCACCAGGATGCCTTTCACACCGTACCTCCAGCCCCTTCCACCCCTTGGATATTTCATTTACAGGAGAGACTGCTCAGACCAGCTGGTTGGTTGAAATACCCGCATTTGAGGTAGATGATGTTGAGCGGGCTCTGTCTCTCGGGCAGTTGGAGAGTTAAACGAGGCAGCCCGTGGCGCCGGGTTCCCCCTCCTGCCCCCGGCGCTGGATTTGGCGTGGAGCGCGGTGGCGTTCCAGTTGGGAGGATTCAAACGACCGTCCAGGTAGTCGGTTCCTAATGGCACAATTTACCCTTTGTGAACACGTTTTATGAAACATCCCACTGTTTGTCTCAGGTTGTGGGGGAAAAAAAAAAAAAAAAAAAAAAAAAGCCCTAACCCAAGTGTAAACGTCCAGGCCACGAAGCTGCCTAATCCAAACACAGGCACGAGCTGGGGGCTTTGCTGGCATTCGCCGCCCACGGGTTTTGCCCATGTGTTCCTTGGACTGGTGCTAAACGTCGTATTTATGAGCGCACACCAAAAAAAAGAAAAAAAAAAAAAAGCCCTCTGAAGGAGATACGATCCTGGTTTTAGCACTGGACTTTTAAAAAGGGAAAAAAAAGTGAAGTAATGAGGGCCTTGGGGAGAGCAGCCGCAGTACATTTTTAGGGTGGTGAAGGGTAAGTTAAAGCCCAGGGTCGCTGGGTCCACCTGAGCAGGCGGAGCAGATGGAAAGATGTTCGAAAAGATGTTCTTCCACCCTCTCTCTAAAGCGGCGGATTTGCCCTTCAAAGCACGTCCCCAAAGAGGGAGAGTGGAGAGTCTTTGGTGTAGATGGAAAATGGGCACTGGCTGGTTTGGAAATAACTTGCTGTTTGGGGCAGATCCGCAAGGATGAAGCGGCCCTGCCAGCTCCGTGCGCCTGCATCCCGGGGCTTTCCCGCTGCAGGAAACCTGGCAGCCTCCCGCGCTGGGACCGGGAGAGCGCTGGCACCTTTCGGAGGAGAGCAGAAAGGCCACAAAGAACCTGGCAGCTGCCACGGTCCCCGCAGGCATCCCGGGTGCTCGCAGGGGTTGCAGAGGAACGTGCTTCTCAGCAGGGTACCTCCCCTTGCTGCGTTTGTTCTCAGCTGGACATAGCAGGGCTGTACCAGGAGATCCAGAAGACAATCTGTCTGTAGATCCTCAGCAGGGACAGCAGGCTGCGCACTGGGAATATGGACTTTTTTCCTAATTGAATGGAAGTGTGTCTTCTTTTTCAACATGGCAGATAGCAAAGAAGATGATCAGAAGAGGAAAAACTAAGGTTCAACTTCAGCTGCTGAAAGCAGCCTGTGATTTTTATTTTTAGTATTTAAATTGAATTTTAAACACTTTTCTGACCCTGTGGTAGTTATGACTCTATCTGTTGGCAGCAGGACGCCATCACAGCCCAGGGCTCTACAACTTCTGATGGAAAACAGAGACCTTGATTTTCAAAGCAGCGGATAGGTGTCCTGGGGTTCATGCGTCCTTATCCCTGTTGTACCCACAATTTATGGTCGTCCATCTACAGCAGCCAGCGTCCTGGCACTGTGTCCAAAGCTCCTCCACTACATCCAAGGGCTGCAGCAAACCAGAGAGTAACCATGGTTTGAAACAGTGAGCTCAGCAAAGCAGCCCTGTGTGACAGCAGCGCTGGCTCTCTGCTGTCTTGCTGTGTGGTGTTGATTAAACATCCTTTTTTTTTGCACTGCCTTAAAAACACACTGATTTTGATATCGTTCCATGGCTGTGTTATCAACTAGAGCATGCCAGGAACTCTGCTGAAAAGGACAAAAAATCCCAGTTCATTGAAAATTCTCGCAGAAAAATATTGTGGTAGAACAGTCCAGAGAAGTCCACGCAAGTGACCTTGCAGAGGTCACAGAGGGAATCCCCAGAGGGATGAAGGACAGGAGTATCAAGGGGACCTTCAAGGTGCCAGAGATCTCAGTGTAATGGTCTGTGGGACCCAGGGGTCCCATTTGGTCCTGGCTAGAGTTCAGAGCGTGGAAGATGTTGGTCGCTGGGGTGACCTTTGGGAAGAAAAGTTGACGTCCTTTCCTTTGAAACATTTTGTACTCCGGCAGAGTAAGGAACTGCATGAGCTTTAGTGTTGGAAATTTTAAGCACTGTCGTCTCAGTCCACTCGATGATGGAGCTTTGGGTCTTGCAGTGATGATGAATGCTTGACGTGGTGTCCTGGCTCCGTTTTCTCTCATTTTGGTTTCTTATCCCCAGGATGTGGCAGTGTAGCTCTTGCCTATTATCTGATTTACCAGTTCTCATAAGGGGGTACCTGGTGGGAGCTGGCAAATCCGTCAGCGTGCTCATGTACCAAAACAATACCTCTGGCCTTCAGGAGAAAAGACTAAATGAACCCAAAAGTAATGTGTACGAAAAGAAAATGTAAAATGGCAGAGGCCACATGAACTAAGCAGAGGTATTTTCTAGCTGTCTAGTCTAACGTTCGGTATCATTTTTCTCTAGGATTACAGGGGCTTTCACCTCATAAATTTGTGCCTGTTTGAGGTCGTTAATCTTTCTTTACATGTTGCCTTGCAATTTTAGAGCTTTGCCACCATCTGGGATCACATTTTAAATGGAGTTTCCACTCAGTACGTTCCTTTTCGTGAAATTATTTATATATAGAGAAATATATAATAAATATATCAGGACTGGGTTGTTTTTAAACATTTTCAGTGCTTTCGCAAGGGCTTACCTTGTGTGGAAAAACTTGTCTTCTCTAATAGAGGGCCATAACAGTGACCAATTAAAGGATCACATTTGCAATATGCTCTTAAATGGCAATTTAAAATATTGGTGAGCATCCTGCCTCACGGTCTGCTGGGGAAGGTGAGCTCCATCAGAGAGTGCCGGGCCAGGGAGAGCGTTTCTGTGTTGGAAAACCTCAGTGTAGGAGACACCAGGAGAGCACCATCTGATGGCAACTGGATTTCAAACCTGGAGAAGGATTGCTACAGCTTCTCCGTTGCCTTTTGGGATGGAACTTTCTTGGTAAGCATCTATTGCCCTTAGCTCCTGTTTCTTACAGACGTACCTTCCAGCCTGGTCTAATCCTTAAACCAAACATGACCCATCTCTGGTGCTCTAAAAAACAAACCTTCTCCTCAAAGGCAGTAATGACCCACAGTTGGTTGCACCAGCTTCTTCTGGCCCCACCAGAGCCAAGATGTCTGTTCCAAGCCCCGCTAATTATTTTAAAGGGATTTTGAACAAATAAATAGCCTGAACAGTTCAGCCGTTCCTTGTGTAATTTTAGCTCTGGACCCCTCCAAGAATGTACAGAATAAATAGGTGAATCTGTAATACATCCGCAATTAACTCTATATACAGCGAGCAGCTCGGAGGCACGCTATGGAGGAATAGTGTCAATAAACAGGTACGCTGTGGGCCATGGAAATGTGGTCTTTATTATTGGAGAAGGATAGCTCTGACCAGGAGGTAGGGTGCAGTCTGGAAAAGCAAACAGTGCAGCTGTAGATCCATCTGCCCCCACCCAACTCGTTGGAATTAAAAAATCCATTATTTAAATGTACCCCTGGTAAAGTACGTCCTCGCTCACGCTGGTGTAAATCGGGGCTGACTCATGATGAGCAAAGCACGGCTTCCTAGCTAAATGTCAACGGATGTGGCAGGAAGGTTTCACCTACACTGGTGACTTTGCAAGTGCAACTTTGTGACCAAGAAAAAAAAAAAATTCCTTGGGATATTTTATAATGCCGAGGCATGAAATTGCACAGCAGAGTTTTCTCCCAAGACCCTTTCCCCTCCGGCGTTTGTAGCCACATGTGCAGCCATCATTCCCCAAGAAACCCAACGCCCAGACGTGAATCATTTCTCTGATTTTTCATGCTTTTAACTTTTCATTGCTGAGGCTTCGCTCAGCCGGGAGAAGTAGGGACCTGTTTCAGCTTTGAAAAACCTTAGACGGAGGGACGGCTGGGGAAAGGAGTTAAAAATGAAACAGCAGATTTATATATATAAAAAGTAAAAATATATGTTCTACATCTGAAGTTTATTTAGGTCCTTTGGGAGAGTGGCGCGGCACTACGTCTCTACTAAATTGCCAACATTTTATGGTCGTGCTGGCACCGAGTCAAACACACATCTCCTTGGCTTGGGTTGCTGTCTTAAAGCAGGCAGATTCCAGTATGTTTTTCTATGAACTGAATATTACTATTGACTGGACAAGGGAAGCTCTGCCCAGCAAGAACATATAGGTAACTTTGCTTTTTAATAGATCTATCGGGACTTAATTATTTTGATACTGCATTACTGAAGAGCCGTCCCCTTGTGACCCACACAGACATTAGATTTCTGTGCATTTTAAGACGGATACAACTTTAAAATTTTTTCTTAAACGATTTTATTTTGATTGGAATCATAGTAATAATTGGAAAGTTTCAAAGGGCCTATTTTAACTGGTTAGTTGTTGTGTATGCCAGTACGTTAGTAGCATGCACATGGAGATGTGCGTGTATAAAGTGTACAAGGTACAGCTGGGATTTACACAAGAGGCTGAGCAGTTCGCTGCTCAATTTCCTTTCAAAACCCTTGCCTACACGTGTACCTTTGTGCAAAATCACCATGTTGTTCATCAATCAAGGTTGCTGCACATGTAGAGCTCCTACCACAAAGCCTCCCGGCGAGGAAGGAGCAGCTCTCCATAATCTCCCCCTGGTATGAAGAAGGGTGTTTTGCAGGAGTCGGTGGTTATTGAGCAGCACGAGACGGTCGGACTTCAGTCAAGACACGCATCTTCCCACACTTCCCAGCAGCTGGGAGTGACCCGGTTTATCTCCTTTCTGCTCGCTGCCTCTTGCTCTTCTGCATGGGGCTGGGAAGCCGTTTCTGCTCGGGCTTGGGAAAGTGGAGCTTTGATCTGCAGATGCGTAAGGAGGAAGGGTCAAGATCTGAAGCAGAAAAGACTGGCAGAGAAACAGTCCTGTTGGATCATGTTGATCAAATTATGCTCTGCGATGGAGAATCCTTTTTATTTTTTGGTCCAAAGTGCAAGAGAACTGAGAGCTTTCCTTTGAAGCTGAGAAGATGAGTTCATGCCTCAGCACCTCGGGAAGCTGGAGAACTGTGCTTTACAGTTCATCCGTACCTTCCACAAACGCTCAGGAAAACTTTCAATAATCCTCTCAGCCTGGTTTGCTCATCTTCACACCTTTCTGTTTGTGCCAAAGCCTTCCCTCTCTTTGACTGTTGGAGCCTCCAGTGCCCTCAGGCTATTACTGTAGTGTCCATTGCCAAGTTAAACCTGTTTCTTTTGATGGAATAGTTGCTTCCTCTCATCATTTATTCAGATTTGCTGTTGTTCCATTTTCTTCTGTTTTTCAAGATTTTTCTGCCATTAAGTGCACTCAGATTTGAGTCTTCTGGTTACGTAGGTGCCTTTCAATGGGGAATTAAGTGATAGTATCTAGAGTGTTTAGGAATATTTATGACTTGCTTTGTTTTTCACCAGAAATCAAGGCAGATTTCTGCGACAGGCACCCAGGGTGATTTGTTGAAAGGCTGTCCTTAGTGTTGTTTTAATATTAATGCCAAGTATACTTTTGGTTATCTGAATCAATGGATAACCTGAGTTTACCTTAGACAGACAAGTATAATAATGGAGTTTTTGTTCACCTTTTTTGAAACGGTGAACATTCACGACTTGCTACTGTCTTTTGAAAGACGCCTTGTGAGTTTGAGCTGTTGAGGAGCAAGCAGAAACAAGAGAGGCTCCTGAAGCCGTGCCGGAGTTTATTGGTGCGTGAAGGAAGGTAAAAACCCATCAATGCAAAGGATAAAACTTACTCAGTTTATCTCTGGGCTCCTCCTCGTTTGTGGTCGAGAGGACAGGGTCTTCCCCACCCTCCGTACGCCACATGGTTACTTGCGTGGGAGTCGCGCCTCTCACGCTGTAAGAACAACATCCCGGCCCCGGCTGAGCAGCGGGTTGTTTGAGGACAATGTGGGACTTGTTTTCCTGCACACGTGTAGGAGAGCCTGGAGATTTCCCTAGGCTGGGCTGGGGTATCTAACGCTGGGATTAAATACTCGGTCGGAGTTTATGTAATGCCATACCAATAAGGAGGCTGAAAGGAGAGACCGTGCGCATTTACAGTCCCAGAGAAGAGCGTTTACTCTGGTGTATAATAGCCTTCTGTTGGGCTTTAGTAGCGTATAGTTTAGTAAATTAGGAGTCTTCAGGTACTTAGCACTTTAATGGTTCTCACTAAGAACATAATTAAACCATAGACCCCTTAGGGAGAAAAAACAGTTTATTGTGCATATTTTTAGAATCTGTTACCAGCCCTCATAAAACCTGGTAGATAGAAGCCAGAGAACATACCTTAGCTGGTGACCCAGAATTCATTCAGCAGCCCCCGCCGAGCGTCGCCCCGCAGTCACACGTTACAAATCTGCCCCGTGAATTATGGAATTAATTTTCCCCAATCTGATTTCAAAACGCATTTGCAGCGCAGTTTGTCTCCGGCTGCTGGAGGTGTGAGGGAGGCAGAAGGTTTATTATATCGCACCTTGTGCTGACACATAGAGACGGTTTTTGCTAATCGTTTTTTTATTTAAAAACATTTTATGTTTCGCAGAGTTACCCAGAAAAGGGGCTTGTTGGAGGCAAGGGCTCCGCTCTGTTCCTCTCGCCGTGTGTCTGCCTCGGGCTCGTTGATTTGGTTGCATATGACTTGGAACTGCATTTCTCCGTGTCTCTGTGTGTCAGGAGTTCGCAGTTCTCGAAGCGGGAGAACTCCTGGCTGCTTCCAGGACGCTTCTCCTTGCGAAGCAACCATGAAGCAAAGCGTAAAGCTCCAAATCCCCAGCGAAACAAGACGGGTGAAGTGATCCTGGAATGCTTTTCCCTCCTCTGGGGCTCTGATACCGCTGCCTCCGACGCCACCGTGGTATTTCCTAGGATGTGATTACACTGGGAAAGCACTAGGGATGCCTGTGTTGGGCAAGTTTCCTCTCTAGCCCTGGCGATGTGCCCTGGGAGCTCTCTCCCAGCCCCAGCTGGATGCTGCACAGCGGGACCCACGGGATGGGACATTGGGTGCCCCCAGCGCCCCTGGGCAGCGACCGACTCGGGTGCAAAAAGAGACAAGAAAGCTTTCCAGCATCACAGGTGCCTGCGTTCAGCGCCGCGGTGATTCACGTGTTGCTCTGGGTCTTTGCTCTTGCCTCAACACCCCTTCCCGAGTAAACACGGCTTTCTCCCCGGGAAACCTGTGCCGCGCTGCACCCGCGCTCACAGCATCTGGAAGGCATTGGGAGGAACACACACACAGAGCACTCTCCTTCCCCGGCAGCCTTTTAACGAATTTCTGAGACATGCGAATCGCTTCTCTATCGCTGTGTTTTGTGTTACGTGCTGGAGGTTTACACGCCAGAGAAGGAGCGTCAGCGGTGGGGAGGAAGGGTCCCTTACTGATGGTGTCCCCAGAGGCTCCATCGCCAGCACCGCTCTTATCAAATGCATTTCTTTCCCTCTGTCAAAACAAATGCAGTGTGTTACTTGTGGCATGTCTGCTGCTGTTTTAGACTTTCGGTCTTGCTTGTCGTTTGAGTTATCTCACCTGTCACACAGCATTGCCCCCACTGACACCGTGATAGCGTCGGCGCTGATAAGGTGAAGGATGGCAATGCTGTAGCACCTGGGAGTCAATTATTAACCCATGCCAGATTTCTGTGCTTTGCTTCTCCTTGTTTCCCCATTTGTACTTCAGGCTAAGAATTAGGCTGCTGCTAAAAAGCGTAGACCGCAGCAGACCTGGCTTTGCCAGCCTGGACTGTTCCCACGCGGGCCCATACGTGGCTGGTGCACGAGCCCAAACTGAGAACTTCCTTCTGCTTCTTGTCCCACTGCAGTGGGACTAATGGCAAGGATTTTATCTGTCTTTACCTTAAGTACAGCAGATTGGGGGACGATATCTTGAGTCCCAGCCCAAAGCAACAAGTAGGATTTGCTGGCTGTGGTTGTCCATGATTGATGAGGGCATCAGCATGAGTCTGTGATGGAGGGGAAGAGGATGGGGGAACCGAATGGCACGTTCGATAGCTAAGGGTGGTCTTTGCTTTAAAATTAAAACAGTGTCAGCCCAGCCCTGTGAAGCCATACTCAAATGGATAACTGCTCAGTGCCATCGTGTTATGAGATTTAATTATGTATTTAAGTAGATCTGTAATTTTGTACGTAATACTGCCTGTTCTCCGTGGTCCCCAGCCGTAAGCGCTCCGTGACACACTGCTGATGGGGAAACAGCAGGGGCTGCATCGCGAGAGGGGACAAGCAGGAGAACCACCTTTCTGCAGCTTTGACGTGCTGGAAAACAGCTCATCTTGGGCTGAGAGGGAGAGGAGGCTGAGGGGAGACCCCATTGCCCTCTACAAATCCCTGAAAGGAGGTTGTAGAGAGGCGGGTGTTGGCCTCTTCTCCCAAGGGAATAATGGCAGGACCAGAGGAAATGGTCTGAAGTTGCAGCAGGGGAGGTTTAGGTTAGATGTTAGGAAGAATTACTTTACTGAAAGAGTGGTCAGGCACTGGAACAGCCTGCCCAGGGAGGTGGTGGAGTCACCATGCCTGGAGGTATTTAAGAAACGTGTGGATGTGGCACTTCAGGGCATGCTCTGGTGCCCGAGATTGTAGGGGTTTTTTTGGGTGTGCATGGTTCGACTTGGTGATCTCAGAGGTCCTTTCCAACCATGACGATTCTGTGATGCTGTAAATGAAACAACCTCTAGGGCTGATATCTCATCTAGGTTGGTTTTGGTTAACGCACTTTAAAAGAAGGTAAACAGAAGAAGCCAGGACAGCAACCTGCCTTTTTGGAAGGATAAAAGCATTTCTCAGCAATTTGGGATCAAGGTAAAAAAAAAAAAAAATCTCTATGTGAGCCTCCCTGATGTTCTGGAAATGCTCAAGAGCAGTCCAACGAGCGGATTAACTCAAAACAGGTCCCGTGCAGAGGGGAAGGACCCTGGGTGGCACCCGGGGCTGCGGCAGCCCTGACCTCCCGCCCCGTGCCGGAGTGGACTTGGCAGAGCTCCTTGACCCCGACACCGCTCCATCCGGCGCCGATGTCCAAGGAAGGAAGGATGCGGTCTCTTGTCCTAAGGGGTTACAGCAGCCTCAAACCCATATAAAGCAACAACTTTATTAATCCCAGCTTTGCTAATAAGGAATTACAATAGTTGTGGGGTTTGGCAGTGGAAGCTCGCTCAGTTGCCATGCATAGTACAGTATTTTCCCTGTTTTGTTTGTATTTTTGATTTAACTCAAATAATTTAAAGATGTGTTGTGTCTCCTTCAATTAAAATTTGCATCTTCATACTCTCTTTTTTTTTTTGTCACAGTTTTAAAACAATACCAATGAATTTGAGCTTGTCAGATATGCTAAGATAAATTAACTTCTTTCTTCCTTCTTAAATTCCAGCATTTCTAAGGGAGACAGTTATTATCATATCAGGATTTGATTTTGTTTCCTATGTAAAATTCGCAGCTTTATTGTAGTGGATGGAAGATCTCCCAGTGTCAAAAAATTTCGGGCTAATAGAAGAATAATATTGTCACAAGGCCAGTATGTAAATACCTTAAACCAATATAGCATGTTTAGAGGAATTACACTTTCCTCTCCCAAATTGCAATTTTGGAAAGCAACTCTACCACCACATTTATTTCAAATTTAAACATTTTGAAAGAATATCTCCTAGGTTTTGAAATCTGGTTTCCATTCCTGGCTCTGTTTGACCTGCTGTGTGACCCTGAGAAAATCTTTTTCTCTGTTTCTGTATCTGCTTAGTTGCTCTGATGATCTTCAGCACTCATGCAGAGCAACTTAACATCCGTCGGTGTCGAGCTATGTCTAACATTTCAGTATTGAATAACAGTGGTTTTCATTTAAGATGAGTGAGTTTTGGTTATGATGAAAAAAGAGAAAATTAAAACTCTTGTTTTTTAAGACAGGTATTGGTTTAAAAATTCCTTGGGTTTGTATGAAAAAAAAAAAAATGAATGAAGTAATTTTCTCTAAAAAGAAATGAGTGCCCAGAGGCAAAGGACAGTTCTGCTGTGAGCAAACTTGGGGAAAGAAATAAGGAAAAAGGCCACGAGCTCTGTAGCTCCCCTCGATGATGAGCCTTGAAGGGAGGATTGATTCTTTCTTTCTTCCATCTTTCAGACACAGCCGGTGCCCAACCCCATTGCCTACTTCATGCATCGCTCGCCATGGTGGTTTCATCAGTTCGAGACCCTGGTCAATCACTTCATTGAGCTGGTGGTGCCGTTCTTTCTCTTCCTGGGACGGCGGATGTGCATCCTACATGGCCTCTTGCAGATCCTCTTCCAGGTGAGATGCTCCTGGGTTTGCTGCCGAAGGGTCATGTCTTCACCTGGAATGAGCAGGGGATGTTCAAAGGGTGTAAAATCCCTGTGGTAGGGGGCTGTAGGGAGGGCTGGGACCTGGGTGACCAAAATGCAGATATACATTACTCACGCTGGCTCCTGCAGCAAGGACATGGCCATGTGTGAGCCCATCTTCTCCGAGCAGGAGCAGCATCCAGAGGAACTGACTCAAGCAGCAGGTCAAGAGTTCAGGCTCAAGTGAATCAAGATGATTCACAGCTATTAACTGTTGGCTCTCGGGTGGTTCGCGCTGGCGTGGCTGCTCTTAGTGCGTTGCTGGAGGTTTGTTTCCCTTCTTGCTGGTTTGTCCCTTCATATGGACGGCAGAGAAATGGCAGCCCAGGACTAGTGCAAAGGGTCTGATCCTGCGGCTGCAAACGGCTGAGTTGAATACTTGCAGTTTCTCCAAAAGTGAATTTTTATCAATATCTTTTACCCTTTGAAGGATTTTTTTTTTTTCTTGTAGTTAAGATTCAAGGACTGTTTATTGTCTTTCAGAATGTTTGAGCTGTTTTTTTACAACCGTCAGATTTACTGAGCCTAGGTTCACAGTGAAAATAATTTCTTCAGAAAATAATGGCACGCACATTCCAGTTGATTTTGTGGGGTGTTTTTATGCACATGAAATAAATAAACGTGTGCAAAAGTCAGAGGACAGGAGCTCCTGTATATATACTTCCCTGGACCACGTCTGATTTCTCTTGTCTCTGCCCTGGCATAATTCAAACAGCTCATTAAACCCCAGCCACTCTGACTCGCAGAAGCGCAGCTCTCAGCCCTTGCTGACTGCCGTGTTTGTTCGATATCATTCCAGCATCATGAAATTCATAGTCGGTAGCTCTTACTGCTTCCTGTAAATATGTGTGATGGTTAAACTGGAGAACAGTTTATAAACTCTATTGGTAAACCACAAAAATGCTGATCAGATTTTAAAGGGTTGACATAAAAGCCACGGGATTTGTGCCCTCGCAGGGATGCCCGCTCCTTCTCCTGCTTCCGAAACGCGTCCCGTTGTGCCTGGGTACTGCCGAACACACAGCTTGTACCTCTGCCTGCCCGACACACCTTGTGGCATCAGGCTTGGTTTTGTTGGGATGGATCTTCTCAGGCCAGAGGTCCCAGCAGTGCGGAAAAAAAAGATCTGACCCAAAGAGGTCTCAGGGCGTTGCTCCATGAGGTGCCAGTTGTGTTTGCGACGGGTGTCCCACCTGAGGTTTTCAGTGTCACTGGGAGGATTATATTCAGCCCAACCCTAAAAAAACCTGCTCTTTTGTCTCATGGACAAAGCAAAATATCCCTTCTCTGTTGGCTGCTTGTTGCGGAAGCAGGCGGGTGTTGAGACGTGGTGGAGATCAAATTAGCAAGCAGGAATTGCGAGTAGAAATGCTTTTGTTTGTAAAGAAGTGTAAGGAGGATAGCGACGAGGTGAGTAGACCCAGAAAGGAGTGGAACACACCATGGCGAGTGGCCTGTCAGAAAACAAACCACGTTGCCAAATTCCAAGCACAACTGCCACATCTCGGGGCAGAGCTGCCGTGCTCTGCTTGCTTCTGCCTCGGCAGATAAATAAGAGCGTGATGGACTGAGATGGCGATGCTTTGTCTTCACATCTCGGCCAGAAGAAACTTCCATGACCAAAAAGCTGGATCAAATGCTCCTCTCTCATCCCCTTCTCGGCTCTGGGTTTCTCTGTCCTTGCCGTGCTCCCGGGCCGGGGCTGAGATGGGGCACAGGGGGGATGCCCCCCGAGCCCCCGGCCAGGGCTCTCCGGTTGGCACATGCCTCCGGCCTCCTCCATGGGCCCCTAACGAGCAGCACGGCTCTTTGTGTGCTGGGGGACTTCAGACGGAGCCAGTGGGATCTGAAAAAGCCAACTACATACAATAAAGGCTCATAATGACATATTGTAAATGCATGCATCTAACCACCCTTTAATTGGCGCTTTATTGATAGTTTGCAATTACTGACTTATTTCTATCATGAGGGGAGTCTGCAAAGGAAAAAAGGGTCCCAGTGTAAAATGCAGCTCTGGTGCATTTATAGCATTTCAACAAAAACCTGTTTATTTAATATTTACTGCCCTTTTCTTCATTCAGAATGACTTTTATTGACAATACTTCTGCTCTGCAAAGGAAGCAATAAAGTTTAATGTTGATATACCACTTAATTCTGCTTTTCAAGATTTGAATTGACATTACATGCAAGTTTTATTGGACATTTTATAATTGTTATTGGAGTCATGGTGGCTAGGTTGAGCGAGTGTATTTTTCCAGATTCCAACTGGCCTGGAGAATATTGCTTTGTCAGGAACCCGAAAAAAAGTTGTGCCTTAAAGAAAAAAGTCTTTTTTTTTTTTTTTTTTTTTCCAAGTGTGAACTTAACTCTTCTTGCCTAGTTCTCGTTTGTAAGGAAAAAGGCTTAGTGATGTTGGAAACATCAGAGAGGAGGGGCTCGGCAGCCCAGCGTCTCGGTGGAGCAGAGAACACGTTGGGAGGATGGATGTCTGTCCCCCACCAGACTCCAGTGGGGTTGTGCTGGTCGTGCTGGTCATGCCGTAGGCAGACTGGGCTGGGCCTGGTGTGCTGGACCATCCTGGGCCACCTACTGTGCGTGGAGATTTGGGTGATGACAACCAAAACACACACTGTGTAGGCGCATCTCTGCACTGTCCCCTCCCCACTTTCATCCACCCACCCGTGTCCTCACAAGACCTGCAGTGAGGAGCCCGAGAGCCGGGACACCCCACGGGTTTGGTGCTTTGCGTGCGTTGATGTTGCCGTGATCTCGGTTTGGGGTCTGCCCGCTCTGACACGAGTCCCCGTAGCTTGAGCTTCCAGAAATCTCCCCCTTTGGCTGCTTTTTGATCTCGAATTAATCAAAGAGTCATACTTAATGCAAGTCTCTTGATATAAATAGTCTTTGCTTTAAAAAAAATAAAATAATCAAGGAGTGAGTTGAATGCTGGCCAGTTCCCATTAGAAAAATCATTCTTCATTGTCACTAACCGCCAGATTGGGGGGGGGCTTTGCGATGTACAGCTGTGGGTGTAGTTTTTGCAGGACATCTGCACACAGAGAGATTCTCAATCGGATCGCAGCGCCCAGAGTACATTTGCCAGGATCAAAGGTGAGTGGAGAGAAAATGTCATCCAAGGTTTTACAGCCAGGCCCCATCAGCCGCTCGTCCCCCCGGGCAGGCTGCGGAAGAGCTCCCCAGCCTCCAGCCCAGCTGCTGCAGTCCCGGCCAGGGGCTGAGGGCTGGGGACTGTCCCCAAGGTGTGTCATGGGGTCCCACCAGGCTTCCCATCTCATCCACGCCAGGAACAGTGAGAGTGGGTACGTGTTCTCCACACCGGTGACTCCCTGCTCCCGAGAGAGAGGTTTGAATGGGCTGAGCTGACCTTCTTATTAATTGCTGCGTGAAACCCCGATCCGGAGGAAGCCGTTCGCACTGAAAAGATGGCCATGGAGGGGGAAGCTCTGGGACATGGAGCCTCCAAGGCTGAGGAGCCTCTCTCGGCCAGTGCAGCCAACAGGCAGGTTTGTGCTCAGTGGGACCAAACAGCTTGACTGTGCACATCTTACTTTCTCCCTTCACATGTGTCCCAAAAGCCAAGACTCCCACGCTCCCATCTGCACAGGTTGACATTACCCCATGAGGTTTTTTTCTTCCTTCATTGTTTGCTGGGATTCAAACCCCTTAGGTTTCTGAGACCCAAAGTATTGCATCAACCCACCCCACCTGCAAGGGAGCCTGCTAAAAAGATCTCAGCCAGCATGAAAGCCTTAGCAGGTGATGGTGGCAAAGCCTTTGCTTTAGACAGTCTGTGCTGAGAGCATCCTTTTGCATTTAGAAAGAAATCTTAGATGAAGGGCAGCCAATTACAGAGGATATCCAAAGTAAATATGCAGCATTGTTTCAAAAAAACATTCTTTCTAGCATTTATGGTATATAGAAATCCAAATCTAAACCAGAAATTAAAGTAAATGAACATTTAACTTTTCAGCTTTGGTAGGGATTTATTGTACGCAGGTGCCAGACTTGACGTGCCGAGGGGCACTGCTGCAAATTGTCTCTGCCAGGAATAAAGCTGGAGGAGAGACTTGTAACTCAGCTCCTTCCCTGCTCCGCTCTGCGCTACAGCCCTGTAAAAACAGGCTGGTGAGAAATGGCCGGCCTGAGCCACGGAAACCTCCAAATAAGCCCGAGGTGGAGTTTGCCCTTTGCTCATGTTTATCCGAGAGTCCTTAGAGTTTTTGAGAGTTCGCTAAATGCTGAAAGCTTTTTTGCTACCACTTACTGTCATCCTTCCTGGGGAGCAAAGGGACCTTTTGTAGCTGCCATGTAGAGGCAGGACTGTGTTCACCAACGTGCTTGTGTCCGGAGCAGGGACATGGTTTGAATTTCCAGCTCTGTGGTTACAGTTTTGGACACCTCTAATTCATCAGAATGGGGTTGTTTTCACTGAATGTCTCTTGATGGCTATTGACTGTGATGGTCTCTTAATGGGATGGAAATCCAGCTGCAGGGGGTCGCAGTGGCCAGTGTTTTACAAATCACTTTGGGTGATTCTTGCATTTTGAGTTTGATGGTACCAGTTGGCTGATTCTGTAGTAGTGTTGGGGTCTGAGCCTCAAAAATATACATGTAGATCTGAAGCACCGCAAAGTTCAGAAGAAATCAAGTCAAAAGTGTGGCTGTTAGTATCTGGAGGTGGAAAAAGAGGTCTTGGAGATCAGAGGTGGGGTCTGGACCGTGTTATTCTTGGTTCTGTAGAAGCATCAAGCCCCAGAGCATGTCCACGCCTTGAGGAACTTGTGGTTTTAAGAGGGAGGGAGAATGAAAGTGGGGAAGGCAAGTCCTGTCCCCTGCCTGCAGGTTGGTGACACAGGACCCCTTCCAACCACACTACCCGTGAGAGCTTTGCGTTGTCTCCCCTCTCTCCCCTCTGACATTTCCATCCCTCGTGTGCAGATGGTCGCCTTTCCATGCCTGTAGGTCCGTCCCTGTGCTCAACCACCCACGGCCGGAGAGATTTGAGCGTCCGTGAGTGAAACCAGAGAGGGTGCAAACCCGGGGCCTTGCTGCTCTGTGGGTGTTTCGGTCTTCTCCAGAGCTGGCTCCTAAAACCCTGAAGCTGCATGTTTTTCACGATGTCTAATGCACAACTTACACCAGCAAACGTATTTCTTGGCTCTTTAAGCCAGGCAGTAAAATTACACTGCTTTGGCAAACGAGTTGATGAGGGGAAGCGAGAGGGAAGCCAAAAAAGCCAGGAAAAAGCCACCTTGCCCCTAGAAGCTGGCAGGTAGCGCTGGGTTAGGGAGCGTGGCGAGGAGGCTGCAGGGCCCACGCGGGAGAGGGCTGAGGTTTCTTACAGTCAGAGGGTGGTTTTGGCTGTGCCAGATGGGAAGGAGCTTCAGTATCACAAAGGCAAAATCCATAAATAAATGAAAAGTCAATGGAAAGTATAAATCTAGCGCTGTTGGAAAGGCAGGGTCATTCCTTTGCTTCCACAGCGCTGTTCTGGGTTATAGTCATACAGGCACAGTTTGGGATTTTCAGGATGAGGGGAGAGTTTTAGACCTTAAAATCCCTTTGGATATGTGTGAGTTTTGGGAACCCCACTCCTTTGCGTGGCCCCTGAAAAATTCCAGTTTCTCCTCCTGCGTGGAGCATCCTCCGTGCAACCTCGTGGCTGAGGAGCTCCCAGAGGGGGGCCAGGATGGGCTCAGCCCCCAGTGTCACCCATCAGGACAGGAGTTCCCCGAAGGAGCCAGGGAGGCGAAACCTTGGGGTTGCCCAGTTCTTCACTGCCACCGGGTCCTCCTCCCGCCGGGGTTTGGCAGCAGGCTTTAAATTCGGGCTGTCCCGGGATGTTTTTCAGCGGGAGCTGTGCGTAAAGCGGAGGGATGAGAATGCCAAGAGCGAAGCTGAATTCCAGCCTCGCGGAAGGCAAAGATAAAACCTCTGTGGCCAAAACCCCCTCGAACTCAGAACGCTGACAAAGAAAAGCTCCCAAGACGGCTCTCGGGGTCCGGCCAAGGAGCTGCGCGGGAACGCGGCAGCTTTACGAGCTGGTGGAGGGCCAGGGGGGAAGGACCTGCTGAGAGGGAGCCCCCGGGGCGGCGGGGGGCTGTAGAGAAACCTCCTGCAGCAGAAACCTCCGGCTCTTTTCCCTCGAAAAACAAGCTCTGAGCACCACCCTTGCCCGGCCGGGCACAGCACCGGAGACACGCAGCCCCTGTGCTCCTGGGAGCTGGGAACACATGGGAGAGTGGGCAGCAAAGTCCTTTTCCTCTCCTTTTTTTTTAAGCAGAAAACAGTTGTTGAATAGATATTTTCTCCCCCTTTTTTTTTTTTTCCCTTGGCTTGGACAGACCTCAACCTCCTAAAAATTTTGATGGAAATGGACATTTTCCTCTAGTTGATCCTTTTCCCATCTCCTGTCCAAAGTTGTGTATGGGTGGCGAAGCAGGGCTTTCCCCCCCCCCCCGCCTCCTCCTCTCTTTTGGGAAGGGAGGACCAAGCCCCCCGCTTCCACCGCTGCTGCCTCTGCCATGCCGCAAGACGTTGGAGGGATGAACTGCCCTTCCAGCCACACACATGCAAATTAAATCATGCTGTTGCAGTGCCACAGCTGCAACATATTGTGTTGCTGACTTAAGAGGTAGCAGAGGTCACAGCAGCAGCCCAGAGAGAAGGAACAAAAATTAAACAGCTCCCCCTTTCCCTGCAGAAAGTGTCTGAATCCAGTGTTTGTTTTCACTTGTCAGATAGGAGCTCGGTTTTGTTCTTTTTCTTACGCTGGTGTAAATCAGATGTGTCTCCAGGAGGATTATTAGGGTTACCCAAGTCCCTGGCTTGTGGCAGAGGAATCAGGCCCTCAGTTTGTGCTTTAATTATGCACCTATAGGACATTTGCATTGCTCAGGGTGTTGTTTTTCCTTTATCGAGGCAGAGCAGTGTCGTTACCTTTTGAACATGGCGTGCATGAGAATAAAGCCGCTGCCCGATGCGCCGTAGGAGCCACCCCAGGGCTGCAGGGAGGCGGCGGCCAGAAAATTCGGGCATCCGTTCTGCACTATTCCGGTGGAGATCGGCACCGTGAGTATCCTTGAGTTAAGAGACTGCAGATGCTGTTCCTCCAGGCGATATTCCCAGGCCAGCCTCTGATTTTGCTTGCAGATCCCACCGCAAGGTGGGATGCGGGGAGCGCGGTCCCCCCGGAGCAGCATCCCCCGGGCGGGTGCGAGCGAGGGGGTGTTTGCTGCTGGGGCTGGGTGGCAGAATGGCCTTTCCTTTCCCCAAACAAAGAGGAAATTCAGCCTTTGCACAAGCCCAACTTTTGTTGATTTTGTTGTGGTTTAAGAGAAAAAGAAAAAAACCAACAATAATCGGAGAACATCCCAGGAAAATTAACAGCAGAACATGAGTTTGCTGCTAGGGGGGGATAGGTCTGATGGAAAATAGTTTTGCAGCTCAATTGTTTAAAAATCTGCGTTGGACTCAGGTCCGAGACGGAGGATGCAGGGAGAGTGTTTTGAAAGGTCGTTTGGGACCCTTGAAGCACTGGACCGGGATTACGGAGATTATTATTCGTCACGGCTGCCGTGTCCGGGTCGCTCGGGCCAGCCCCGTGCACCCATCCCGGTCCCATGGGCGAGGGGTGGCCGGGGTCCTCCTGCCCCTCGCTCATCCTCCAGCCTCCTGCCCTCAGCCCTGGCGTGGCCCCAGCTCGGCTTTTCTCGACAGCAAAACAAAAGGAATGTGAAATCAAAGGAGTTACAGGGGTAGATTTTCTGTTACGTTTAAACCACCTTAAATTAAAAGCCAAGCTATACCCCCCCCCCAAAAAAAAAAAAAAAAAAAAATCCAACTTAAGCAGGCAGAACCCAAACTATTTAATCACTCCTATATTTGATTTCACATCTAGCTTGATAATATCTGCTGCGAGGCGAGGCTGCTGCGCCAGACACGAGAATACCAGCACATACCACCCCAAATCAGTAAATAACGCTGCTCGTATAATGGTGTCTGGTATTAGTTAGCAACAAGTTAAGTTCTTGCATTCTGCAGTAGTCGGAGTGACTTAGAAACACTTACTGTTAGCCATAGGAGTGCATTTAATTAGCTTCTGATTCAGGGGGCTGGGGTTTTTTTTCCTCTTCTTTTTTTTTTTTTTTTTTTTTTTTAAATCATTAAATAAAGTGTCACCCCTAGCCAGTGCTGTAAACTCTATTTTGATTGTGGCTGCAATAACCCCTTTGGGCGTCATTCAAATTGTACTAAACAGTTTCTGGAGAGTGCTGGTTTCTCTCAAAATAAACCAAAGTCCGGCTTTGACAAGCTCTAATGAAAAACAAATTGTTATATTACTTAGAAAAATAATTTGAAGGAAGTCTGAATTAGTTGTAAAGGTGGAAAAGGTTCAGCTACTTGAAAATAGAAATTTGGAAGGTATTTATTTTAACCATTAAGCCAGCGGCCTTGAAATACAGCCTTGTTTGTTACAGAATGCGCCTAACGAGAGACATGAATCATGCTGTTAATCAGTATGGGAACTTGATTAATTGGAAAGGGGACCGTCAGTGACTCCAACAGGCGGAGCCGCCTGGCAGCAGTCTGCGACGGAGCCCTGGAGCTGGTGTGATTTACCATCAGTCATCCTGCTGGCACGCGGAGGGAAACTTTGGAGGGATCCCACAGCCTTGGGTTTGCGGGTTGTTGTTTTTTTTTTTTTTTAAATGAAAATAGAATGTGGTTATTTGGGACACTGTCAGCCTTTGATTTTTGGTGCCTCCGCGTTTGGTTGTCCGACTTGAAACGTGCTGGTTTTCCACGGAGGAGGGTCTAGTGTGTCTTGGAGGCATCTTGTTAAGATGTCCCGGGCCGAGATGCCTGTTGTCTCACCTTTGCTACTGATAGTGGTTTTGCTTATTAAACCCGAGAGTGAGATTTTACGCCCAGCTATGAAAGCAGATTTGCACGGGAGGCCCCCAGGATGCAGAGCGCTGCCATGGCTGTAAAAACGCAGCAGGAAGGTCCGTATTAATTTTCACTGTTGACTGGGGCTCTTGGTTTTGGGGCCAGGAAGAGTTTGGCCATCCAAGAGCACTGGTTTCGTTTCAGAGCAGCATATATTTGCTCATACAGCGAAAGGATTCGGTGGCAGGGAGGGGAGGGAGCGCGCAGCCGCGCCAGAAGGATGAGTTCCAGCTTGAGTTTCAGGTTCGTGGTGGAAGGTGCCACGTGTGTTGGGGCTGTCCCTGCAGCGGCGGCCCGTTTCGGTGCCATCAGTACCATCTCTGTGCCACAGGAGCCCCCATGGCCAAGCCAGGGAGACCCAGGGACCAGGTAGGCTCTGATGGCCCCATGGCCTTGGGCATATTGCTAAGCATTGAGGTTCAAAGACGACAAGTTAGATCCCCAAATTGCAAGATTTGCTTAAGTATCATAAAAATGGAGACAACTCTGCCTGTCCTTGGTGTTTCTTCTGCATTACAGCCTTCCAGGGTGCTCTCAAGTCTCATTTTCTGTGCTGCTCTGTGTAGGCCTTACACCGCTCTCCTCTTCAGACTGCACAAACACCTTCCTGAATGGCGTGGCTGACATCCACCATGTGTGGTCCTTCTTTTGCCAAGGGAAGAGGCTGTAGAGCTTAGGCTCCTAGGGCTGTGGGGCAGGATTGGAGTGGGGTTTTTTTCTCCTTTTTTAATTTTGCATTTGATTTTCAAGACTTCTCTGCAATCCAGAACTTTTGTGTCTGCAGTCCTCTAGCAGAATTTCCAGGTGCTTGGGCTTGAAGAGAAAAATCAATTACGACGATGTTGTCAGTGAAATGATATGAGTTGGCGAGGCTGCAAGAGCTTCAAAACATCTGCACTTTCCAGATGTGATTCTCTCAGTGCTTTGCTGCAGTATTTGGGTCCAACCAAGGATGGGAGATGAAGTATGTGTTGCACATGTGATTGCATGTATGTCTAAGTGTATGTATAAAACATTATGTCTAATAAGAGCCAGACCAGCTATAAACCAGAGATGTTACTGAAGTCAACGACATGATCTTGAACATGGACTGTTACAATGTTTCCAGTGATGATTATTTATTTATGTTTAGGTGTAGCTACTAAACCTAACTAAAACCATTATGAGCCATTAACGTTGCCCAAGCCAAATGACTCGCCCACTAATACGCGTCAAATGTCTAAGCTGTAGATTTATCCAGTTTCAGTGTAATGGCTTGAAGTGATGGTAAAGCTCTTAAAAGTTTAATCGCATTTTCTGTACCTTATTCCTCATCTGAACTGGTCACGTTGCATCTTCCCAGCCCTTGGCTCTCACCAGGTCTTTGCTTTTCGACAGGGTGACGTGGTGGTGGTACTTGGATTTTGGTTTCTTTCCTCCCACCATCTAGATTACGGGACCTTTAAATAATGTTTTATATTCCATTTCAAAAAGAAGAAATCAGAACAGCCTAACTGGAAACAGATGGCAGATTATGAACTTTTTTATAAAGGGAACTTATAATACATGTATGATGAAGAGAATCATTTAATAGTGTCAGATATAGACGTGTGAAGACAGAACGTGCCCATTTGAGGAGTGGAAGGGGCTGGGAGTGGGCTGTTGCCTTTGGTGCCATGTTCTTGGGAGCAGAGAGAGGATTTTGCTGCAGTTAAAGGCTACAGCGAGCTCTCCTGGCTGAAATGGGGGGTTCCTACCATTGCTGCTCCTACCATTGTCTTCCCTCTGGTATCACTGGCTGTTGGAGCAGTTTAAATTATGCCTTTACCTTGGGTTTCTGGGTTCAGGTCAGCAAAGCCAGGGAGCCCAGTGGGTCAGAGCTCCTCTGAACAAGCTGTACCCTTCCCCACGTGTTGAAACTCTAACTCTGGTGACTCTGTCCTTAAGTGTGTTCAAATTTCCCTGCAGAGATGTATCTCTACGCATCTTCCTCACCAGCAGGAGTCTTCCTCAGGGCTGTTCCCGCATGGAGGGGTATGCTGGGGATGAAGGCCAGTGCAGGTTGTGCATCGCTGGGGCGCACACCTCGGCTGTGCTGGGACCTGGGGGGTGAAGACCTGAGCTGCAGGTACCAGCTCGTGGGCTGGATCTTCATTTGGTAACTCAAAGATCATTTTCAGACTGTGTGCCCCGGTGATACCCGCTGTCCTCCCAGGTGATCAGCTCAGGTTTTTTTATTAATTTACATATTTTAACAAGTGCCAAGTTAAATTAGTACATCTCTTAAGCGTGTGGGTAGTTGGATTTAAACACATCTTGTGCCAGCTGAATGTACATCCATAAAACTACCCATGGATTAGAGTTGCAGGTTTTATCACTATCCCTTGCACAGATTGGATAGCTTTAATTAAAGCGATTAAAATTAATCCCATGTAGTTTCAAGGTAAAAACAAAGCTGTGGAACTGCTTAGGGATAGAGGTGAAGATGGATTTTGTAGTGTCCTGCTTTGATGAAAGTAACTCATTTGCTTGTTCTGGGCCAAGTTGCTGGGTTTAATGTTTCTCTGTAATGATGCTGCCTCCAGAGAGGTTTTATTTTGATTTGGAAGTGTTGGGATAAGGATGCGGCCCTGAGATACTTCAGCCCACACGCAGTTTACACAGCTGTATCATCTGATTCCCCAGGCACCACCAAAGGCATTATCTCTTTGGTGATGCAACAGCTAGAAATTGCAGGAAACCTGTGTCACTCATTTCTTTCATCTTCCTATAAAAACTGGGGTTTCTTGGAGCCGGTGACTCAGAGAAATCGCCGATTAGTGCAAGATACTCTTGGAGCAGCTGGGATTTGTTTGCGGCGCTGGCTGAGATGAGCGATGTCGCACTTGGATGCAGGCAGCGGTGCCCGACTCTTCCCGGGCTGCCCGACCACCCACCCGTGGGACGGAGACACTGCACGAAGGGGTGATCCTCACCCCGAGAATTCCTTGCAAACCCCGAGTCTCACCTTTCTTTTCCTTGGGGTAATGTTGGCATTTTGCAGAGGGTAATGGATTTTTCTTGCTGCCATAAACTGAGTTGGTGGCTGAGCCTCAGTTGAGCCTCCAGCCCCCAAATATCTTGTTCCAGGCCAGTGTTTGTAGCACGAGGTCTCACCTCTCTTGTGCGAGGGACTCTCACCTTTTCATTTCATCTCTCTCAGGAGCACACTGGTGGTTTGTCTGTCCAGGGGAGGCATTCTTGATTAACTGGTCATTTTACACTCATGCAACTCGCTTTGAAGGTGGGTTGAGCTAAACAGGAGCAACATAGGTTTGGTTTGGGCTTGGTGTCTGCATGTGGAGCTTTTCAGGCAGAGGTATGGCACTTTAAATTTACAATCCACTTTAATATGAAAAACTTGCAAGCACTGAGCAACCCTAAATCAGTGCCAGTTTTGCAAAGACTGAGAAAGCAAGTGCCTAAAACAATGTTCCCTATGCATCACATCGGCACTTCTTGTGACTTGTGCTGATGAGAGATGAAAGAGGAAATCCCAGAGGCTTTCTGGTAGCCATGCAGCTGATTCATTCGGCTAATAAAGCTCCAAGGATCTGAGCCCTCTGAAAGCTCAAAAAGCTGGTTCCCTTCTATGAAGCATATCATTACTGAACTCGGACTGGTGTTAGAGGAAACATCTACACGTGCATAGCGCAGGTCTCTCCCAGTTGCACAGATTATGTATATGAGGTGGTGCGATGGGAGTGTGGAGAAAGTCTAGCAGAAAAGGGCACAAAATAAGCAGTAAATCCTTTGAGCAGTTTGGGAATGTTTAGTACCAGATTCTGGCCTGTGTGCCATGGCAGTCAGGGTTGGTAGGGCACGTGGATTGACCTGTTGCACCTTGTGAACAAGCAAGCAAGCAGAGAGAAGAAGAGAGTCAGGAATTTCAGAGGACCCCCTCTCCTTGCAATAGCAGGTTGCTGCCCGGCCGCCCTTCTTGCTTCTGGAGTGCCCCTGTGTCATCTTGGCTAATGCTCTGCGTTGTGTTTGTGCCAACAGCCCAAACTGTAGCTGTTCTGGTTTGCTCGGCACCATCAGCTCAAGGTGGGCATGAAGTCGCATTCGCATCTGTGTGTGCTTCCTTAACCTTTCTCCCCAGGACGCAGCAGAACCTTCTTTTCTCCCTTTGAAGGTGTGAAAGCCCCAGGTCTGCTCTGAGAGTCAGAGGAGCACCCGAGGCTGCCGTGCTCCTCCAGCAGCTGTGGCAAGCCCCCGCCTTTGTAACTGGTGAAGCCATGAAAATGAGCAGATGAAATGAGGAACCAAAGCCTCTCGTGCCAGATAGTTTTTGCAAAATGCTCCCCGCCCCAGGGTGTTCCATAACGATGCGTTTCCTGTTCGTCTGCTGCCGTTTCAGGTCATGAGCCACAGGAATGGAAGTGACCCCCTCTCCCATATACTCAGATATTCGCCTCTGCGTCCTCCTGGGGTGCAGAAGGAGTTGTTCTTCCCTGCCTGGGTTTTCCAGTGCCTGAAGTCTCAGTGCCTGGGAGGCACAGATCACTCCAATAACTGTACCAGTTGTTTCTTTGTGAAGCTCATCTTTTTCCTGGTAAAAAGAGATTGATGAATTTATTTTCATCCTTACCTTAACCAGTTCCTCTGCAGGACCTATTTTAACCCAATTTCCAGAGTCTTTTGCTAATTCTTTCCTGGATGCTTGGATCCGTGCTGCCCTGTGCCAGGAGTCCTGAGGCTGGTTAGCATTCAAGGTGAGAGTTTCCTCTGTATCTCCTTCAGCTGCATCCTCCTTCCTTGCGGAAACAGTAGAATTTGGAAGAGGTTAAATTATGAAATCTCAGGTCATTCTTCCTGAACAAAGTAAGAGGTTAGAGAAAGAGGAATTTGCTGAACTCTGCATTCCTAAAGCATGAAACAGGTTGGGAGAGAAAGAAGGACAATCATTTCTCATCCACCGGTCAACCATCACATCGTGGTCTACTTTAGAGCACCTGCCAGCTCCTGCTGCTTGTTGCTGTGGAGAGATGCAGAAATACAGGGGCAGTAGAAAACTCAGAGCACAGTCAACATAAATTTAAAAATTTAATCTGGAGAAACCAATCACACTGCATTGTTTGTTTGCATCAAGGTTGGGAATTAGTATGGCAGGAGTGGAGAATGGGAAAAGGACAGGGATTGCTTTTATTGCATCAATAATGTCATTTATTCCATAGCCAACCCTTGAAAACCAGCTCTAATCCCCATGCAAATCCCTCTGTAGCAACAACGGCAAATCTGCCAGTTCTCCTAATCAAACACCGATCATTACTGCAGGCCAGAAACCTCAGAGGGAGCAAAGCCAAGGTAAAAGGGTCAGGATCTGGGGGAGGGGGCATTCTGAAACCCAATGCATCCAAACCAGCTCTGTCTCCGATTCAGTGGGCAGATGGGATGGTGCCAGAGACACTACGGGGCCAATATTTTTCTTTCCTCCCCGCAAAGTGTTCACGGGCAGACAGTGGGGTCCTCAAGAAGAACAGGCATCATTTTCCTGGGACTATTTAGAAGAAATGTGACCACATATAAGAAACGGAGCCATCCGTCCTGTGTTTCTTCCCCTTCTCCACCCAGAGAAGAACTGGTCTTCAGCTGGAGAGCCTCCATTCAGGCTGTTTCCTGCTTCTGGTCCGGGTTCCCGTCAGTAGAAAGGGTTGGTGCCTGCAGTATCTCTGCTGGAGGGTTTTCCTCTGGCCCCCATTACCGATTACTGGAGTGCAGGGGAAGGGGAGGGAGATGTTTTCATGGAAATCTGTACTTCAACCGTCTTGGCAGCCAAACCTGAAATGGCTCGAGTCTTTTGCCCCCAACTTCATGTTTATGGTCAATCTGAAACTCCACCTGTGATCACCACATGCGTCCTCTGCAAGACTGCAGTAAATTAAAGCACAACAGGGAATTTTAAGAAATACATCCTCTTCCTTCTTGGAGTCAGGTTACATCGACCTCCGAACATCTGGACTCAGTGTCTCAGGGCTCCCAGAGGTTCTGCCGTATTAAAGGTTCATCTGCCTTTGTTAAATTCCGGGCCTTTTCTCTTCCTTGTTGCCTCCTCTCAATTCGGTGTTGCTTTCGGTGTGGCTGGCCGTCTATGTAATTGGTATTTTATGTTCAGTATGTAAAAGATACCATGGAATTTTAGTTATCCCTTGCCATGGGTAAACACAGATCCATAACCCATCGCCATTTACTGTGCTCATGGGAGAAGTCTAAAATAAAATGTGCTCCTGTTTTTTAAAAAGCCTAAATTCCTTCTAGGCTACTGGTTACCAACATCCTAAAAGACTGAAATACAATGTTCACTTGAAAAAACTTATTCCCTAGTATTCCCTAGGTCACAAAAATACATTTGTATGATGCCCCTTTGCTTTGAAATTCCTTTGCCTGATCTCCAGGTTGCCCTGATAAACAGGCGGGCTTTAATCATCGCATCTACTAATTGAAATGCAGAGTGCAGAGGTGGAAGCTGGCAGGTCCTGCTGCCTCCAGCCACTGGGTTTTCTTGAGAGTCTGGAGCAAGAGAGAGATGCCAAAGCCATCAGGTGGCTGTGCAGGAGCTGTAGTCACTGGTCTGATGATGGTCCATGTGGGTCCCTGTTCAGAAGATACTGTTGAACAACAGCATCTCATGGAAGTCACCCCATCCTCACCCCAGGGAGCGGCACGTCTCTGTGCTCACCCCGTAGCACCGCAACCCTTGAGCTGCTGTGCAGAGATCAACGCCCAAAAGGAAAATGCAACTCCAGCTTTTTGCTCTCTGCCTTTCAGGCATAGGCCTCAAGGCTTTAAAGACTTACATATGTGTTTCACTTGATGTGCTCTGAGTATTCCCATTGAAGTTAACTAAGTGGATAAGACTTTGCAGGATTAAAGCCAAATGAGTCCTCACCCACCATGCTGGGAAGTCTTGTTGAAGTGGGTCATTGGAGGGAAAGGAGGAGGAGTCAGTACCGAACTTGCGCCTTTCATTTTATGCTTCTCTTTACTTAAAGGATATTTTTTCTAAGCCAGCTTGGGGGGAAAAAAGAGAAAAAAAAGCCCCAGGCTGTGGTGTAACCACCACAGTCAGATGTTGTCATGACTACTAAACAAGAAACCTAATTTATAAAATGAGGAAAAACATATGAATGTGAAATAAAAGAGAAAAAAGAGAGAGGCGATCTTAAAATATTAACTATGATGTAGAGAAAAATATAAACAGACACAGTTAGGAAATTCCATAAGGAATATGACTTGTTTAATATTAATCATAAAGGAAAAGATTATGAGAGCTCCACAGAGTGCCAAATTAAATACTGCACACACATCCAGTACTGTGATAAGAGTCCTTGTGGTGGTTTTCCTTGGCTGTTTGGGCAGTCAGTGCTCTCAGCCATGCTCCAGTGGAGATAGATGCCCTGGTCGGAGAATGCTTCAGGGATGTACGTGGTGGATCTGCTGCTTTTCTCTCCATGGTGCTTTTCCTCCCTTGCCTGGGAACCCAGCCACCGCATACCCTGGGTGTGCCTCAGATGGGCTCTGCTCCTGTCTCCATAGGTGCTGTCTCGCACTGCTGCTGTTGCCCCTGTCTTGCCATCTGTCCTCGCCTCAGTTTGGAAAGCACATGGAGACGCTGAAAGCAAAGCATGAGAGAAGCTGCAGGTGTTCATGATTTGATGATGAACACTCGTGAGCTCCCAGACTAATGGCCATTCCTTGTCCAGGTCAAGGAATGAATCCTTTGTCCAAGGTCAAAACAGAGAACCCTGAGGGTCTTCAGGACCAAGCTGTCCCACAAGACACCTCTCAGCAGGTACCAAAGGGCTCCTTTGGAGCTCGCTGGGTCCACGCAAATACCTTCTGTTGTGTTGGGCTGGCATCGCTCATCTGTTTTCTGGTGACAGTGCCCTGATGTGGCCCAGGGACCCATGACCACCAGCACCATGACAGCAGCGGTGCCACCACAAGACGCCAGAAAGGAGCTGCTCTGACCACAATTGCCAATGAGTGAGTACTGGGAAATACCTATGTGGTATCTCGGGTGGAAAATCCTGGGCAGAGCTGTAATTTGCTGCTTCGTTAAACTTCCCTCAGTCATGTCTGAGCTGCTCATGTATCTGTCACGCAGAGATTTCAAGGCTGAAATTGCGCGTTGGGAGATTAATGCCTTGTGGCACGTCCTGTGCTCTATCGTGTAATTTTGCAGCGGTGGGGCTGGCTGCTCGCAGGCCACATTGGACCCGGCTCTCTCTTTGGCACTCGCTTGTAAACATGCTGGTTTACAGAAACCTTAAGGGTTCCTTCTCACTGTCAGAAGAAATTAAGCTACAAAGGCGTCCTAAAACTTCCCGAAACAATGTCGGACTGAAGTCCGTAGCATGAAGGTCCAGGTCCAGATGCTCGCCCAAGTCAGGACCTTCCAGGGGTATGGACCAGGTTCTCTGCTTGTAGGACCCCTCCAGCATTGCTGCCCAGCTCTGGGCTCGCAAAGTCTGATTCCTCCTGGTCCCGTCTTGCTCTAACCTGGCACCGGCCATTCGCGTGGAGCTGCGTTGCCAAAGCGCTAATCACAATGTTGATGGCGCAGAAAAACTGGACCAGCAAAGCTCCCCACGTCTTTTCCCAGCTCCGGGCTGGCGTGGAGCAGCCTGGGGGGACTCGGACCCCTGCTCCTTCTGGTTGCTGCCATTTCAAACACTGCAACAGCAGCGCCAGTCGGTGCCAGGCAAGTTCTGGGCTCTTCTGCTCTGTGTCTTGTTTCCCCTCTTCTGTCTTCATGTCACGCTAGCTGTCACCTGGCTCAGAAGAGCTCGTTATTCCACTTTGCTGGATGAGGCTGAGTCACAGAACCAGGCAATACTGAGTTTTTGCTCTCTCCGTCTGTTGACAAATCTAATTTGCTGGTGAATAATGAGTAACCTTTTAAAATCAGCCCCATGGCTGATGTTGATGCACTTGGGTTTTGTTGAATGAGTCACACGCTCACTTTGGAGCTTAGGAACTTACTCATGGACAGGCAGCTGTATTTCATCCTCTGCTAGAGATTATTTTGAGCTGGAAAACCTCAAGCCCTGTGCAGCTTTTTTCCAAGAGTGCATCTCTTCTTGATAACAGTGCAGCTGCCATTGGGTTCTTGTCAATGCGAGGGCTCGTTGCAGCGTTACTCCTCCAGCAGCCAGGCTGTCTGGTGACAGTTCTTCCTGGAATATTCTGATATACGTATATTTTCACTCCTCTTCCAAGGTTCATCTCATATGTAAGTGATCAGTGCAGCAGCATGAGCAGCGATCTCCTTGCAGCTGTGACCTTGAAAGTGGGTGGCATTTTCTGCTTCCTCTCCAGCATCCTCCGGGATCTACATTTCATGTGATCCCATCTGACACCGGCCAAATCTGTGCTGGGAAAAGTAGTACGATACTGCCAGGAAATACCCACTGCACTAACCTCTTTATGGTCGAGATCTTCAAAGCTCCCTGTAGGAGACAAGCTCCTTAGGCAGCTTTTGAAACCGTAATATGCCGTGTGTGCAGACAGCTACCTATTAGATAAATTGCCCAAAGATTATTCTTTTGTGTCTATCCCTTCAGAGCACTTTATCTTTTCTGTCTTCCTCTGCAAACCTAAATGCAGGGCTTTAGCATCTTTTAAATGTTTTCATTGCTATTTACTGCTAAACAGACATAATCAGTTCCTGTATTGAAGGTTTATTTCAGTTTTTCTACAGGCAAATAAACGTGCATGTGAATGCACAGATAAAATAAAAGCTCCCCCTCATTGAGGCTGGAGCCACGCTGAGCATCCTGGTCCTCCTGGGTTCTGGCTCCATCCCACCAGCCATCCTCAGGCATGGTTTGATCCCGTGGAGAGGGAACTGCTCAAGGAGGGGAAGGAAAGAGCTGAAAGTTCTCCTTTTTTGATCATTTCATAATTTACACCTCGTTCCCATTGTAACCTAAATTACAAGCGAGGCGCCCCAACACTGAAAAGAAACGGCTGCAGATGGCAGCATAAAAATGTGTTCTTTAACACATTTTGTGTTTTCTTAAGCATATCTGGTTTTGCCCAATGTACATTTCATTTGCTATTTACTTAAGTCCCCGCCACTGACAGCTTGGGGATTGCTAAGCTACCATCTGGGATGGAAGTAAAATGCCCTTTTTTCCCTTCTTCTTCTTTTTTTGGCCTTGGAAAATCTAACAAAGGCTTTATGTCCACTCGTTGGGCATTTCGTATTTTAACTATGTTGTGCAACGTGTCAGCGAGCTGGCCAGTTACATCATATATTTGTCACAATTTTCAACCCATTTTCTAATAAAGCGGAGGGAACAGCTTGGGGTAAGCGCAGGGGGAGCGGCCAGCGCTTTGCCGCCTGCTGCAAGGGCTCTTCACTGACAGAGATGCTAAGGCACAGTAACTGTTCTGCACTTTCATCAGATTTCTCTTCTTTTTTTTTTTTTTTAATTAAAAATTTAATTAATCGAATAGTATTTCTACTAAAATTTTTACATTCAGTACTTCATTTTTTATCCTTGTGGCTTTTGCAGGCTCTCTTTATGAAAATCAAATGGTAACCGGTCCCAGATAAGGCACCGGATTATTTTTTCTCGGTGCATTTTCACACCACAACTGGTTTCTATTTCTCCCAAGCTTGCAGAAGCCCGGGGCCGACAGCTCCGGTCCGCGCCCCTACGTGTGTCAGCTCCAAACGTGCTGTGAGAGGTTGGTTTGGTGGAAAAATCCAGGTCATCCTGGATTTTGAAATACGCCCAACCTTGGCTTTCAGTGACACTGAGTAGCCAACCCAAGTTAAATATTTTACTGCAGATGTTGCTAAGAGCTTAGAGTTACTGAAATTATGTACTTTAATGAGGCAAGGAAAGTAGCTGCAGAAAGATATAAATCAGAGAAGCCACCAGTGTTTTCCACCATAGTGTCACGCTGATCAGATGTGACATCCCCTTTACTTTTTCCTTGCGTTTTCCTTACGCCTGTGGATGTGGTCGTGTCCTTTCCTTTTAACTTTAAAAGGAAAAGATGAGTTTAAATCAGTGTTGGGATTGAAATGCCAGTGAATTTTGGGGGAGCGGAGTCCCGATCCAGCTTTTGCAGCTGGCTGCTATGTCTCCACAATTGGTCGAACCAAAACCTTGGACTTGAATTGTTTTGAAAGGGATTTGTAACACGGATCCCATTTCCCTATGCCAGGGCTGTCTGAGATTTGAGGTACTCAGCCTGCCCATCTAAATTTATTCCAAAGAACATTGTTTTCCCCCTACTCTGTCTTTAATACCAATTTAATCTAAATTTTACCAAGGCCTGGACAGATACTAGATAAGAAGTTTGCTATCAGAGTAGATTTTTTTTTTTTCTGATACGTTCTCCTTCTCTAATGGGATTTGCTCTTATTTTGGCAATTGTTAGATATGTCTACATATTGTAGAAAAAGTGCATTTCAAAGGAGCCTGCAATGACTGTATGTGGAGAGGGAATTGAAGTATTTTCGCCAGAAGTATTTTAGCATTCCTTCAATCAAGGGATATAAACAGTTCCATGTGACTTCAGATTGATCCAGGATTTGAGAGAGCAGGGTTTAATTCACATCATTTCTTGCAGAGGGAATTTTGAACCACACGTCTCTCAGTGAAGAATGTCCTAATTAGTAGAGAAAAGAATATTCTGGAACAAGGACTTTCACTTTCCAGTCTTAATAGTGTTCTACTTTATTATTGATGGTGCAATAGTCATCTAGCATTTATTACAGCAGAGTTCTGTGCTTTGCCATGTAATTGGTGAGTTATTGATTTATGCCTATTGACGGCCCATTCCAGATTGCAATTAAAACAGGATAGACCTCAAACAAGGATTATTTCTGCTGGGGTGAAAAATGCTTTTGCTGAATACTTCCTTTCCTGTATGTTAATATCAGGAGATATTATTGCTCTGAAGCAGAAATGGCAAATGAAATGGTGTTCACTCGCAAACGAAGCCACTGGTTTCTCCTTTCAGTGTCTCGGTCCTGTTGAAGCTGGTGGGAAAGGCCCCATGGAGCTGTGAGCTGGTCTCAGTCCCCTGAAACCTGCTGTGCCTGAAACCCATGTATCTTCTGGGAAAGACCAAGGTGCTAGGGATGCCTAGTGAGGAGTTCTTGATCCCTGCTACTGTGTAAGGCTAAAGGGACATAATTTTGCTGCTTGAGTAAGTGGTTTTTTTGTACACAATTGAATTCAAAACACCACCATGTGGAAGTGACTTTCCTTAGTCCCAGAGGACCCTAAGGTCCTCTCATTCAAGGGGATGTGTAATCTATCAACATAAAGGCAATATTTCCTCTGTTGAGGGTTTCCCACATCTTGGTGTCATCTCAGTTCTGACATTCCCTCCTTGTTTCTTATCCACTAAAAGATCATAGCATCATAGAATGGTTTAGATTGGAAGGGCATTAATGATCATCTAGTTCCAACACCCTGCCATGGGCAGGAACACCTCCCACTAGACCAGGTTGCTCAAGATGAACTACATGCACTGTGACTCACCAAAAGCTTCATCTCCAGTGTGGCCCGCAGGCTGCGGACAAGATGTCCAGCGGGGTCCTACTGAACTTTGCATTGCAAATAACAGCCACCCCAGGTGCTTTTGCAGGGATGACCCACCAACCAGAGGTCCAGCTGGGTGAGCAGCGCCGAACCACGCCATGACCACCCCTCGGCAGCCCCACGGTTTCCCACGGGGACAGCCCCTGTCGCGGGGCTGCTCCTGAGGCGCTGCAGCCCACAGCTCCGCAGGGATTTGTCTGCATCCGCTTCCAGAAGCGCATCCAGCCAACGGCACAAGCAGCCCGTGTAACTGTTTAGGTTTTTGACAGTTTTATAACCTTAAATTTGCACCTTATGGAAAACTATGACAGTCAATGATTAATTGCCATGTTGGAATTTTTCATATGATGTCTTAATATCCGAGTACGTAGCAGCCCTCAGCAGAGAGGAAAAATAAAAACCTGCAGCAAAATGCTCCCAGAACAACTTGACTAGGCAAGTATTGCCCAGTCCAGGTAGACCTGTCCAAAAGACATGGTTATATTTAGGAATATTTTTTTAAGGCTGTAATGCTATTTACTAGGTGTCTAGCTCAAATTGGAAACGGGCTTGAAAGGAAGCTGTGAAACAATTTTTCACGGGTGCTTTTTTCAGTCGCTTTTCAGTCGCAAGTTGGTTTTCATATTGCAAACCAGCTGCTGGTTGTTGACCAAAACAGGCAAGAGCTCATCATTAAAGGCTGCTGCTGTTGCACTCTCAGACCTTAATGCCATGCTAACAAGAAAAACAGTTTATCATTTTTTTACAGTCAGGTAACTGCTTTTAGCTTATTTAGCCAGTGGTCTGCCTTATCTTGTGTCTGACTGTCTCTGCTGGTGACAGACCTGGCCTCGTAGCTGCTCCACGTTGATGTCCAAACCACCCAGCACAGGTGTCTGCCCCGGCCGCAGGGGCTGGGAGCTGGGGACAGTCTGTGTTTTGGGGCTGTGCACGGGGAGAGGACGGGTGATGGAGTGGTCTATAGCCTGACACTGCTGCTGTTACTGCAAGAAGAAAACATCAGGCACAGGATGGGACACAGGGACTTTTTACAAGGGCACATAGTGATAGGACAAGACGTAATGGCTTCAAACTGAAACAGTGTAGATTTAGATTAGATACGGGAGGAAGTTCTTCACTCTGAGGGTAATGAGGCACTGGAACAGGTTGCCTAGAGAAACTGTGGATGCCCCATCCCTGGAAGTGTTCAAGGCCAGGCTGGATGGGGCTTTGAGCAACCTCGTTTAGTGGGAGGTGTCCCTGCCCATGGCAGGGGGTTGGAACTAGATGATCTTTAAGGTCCCTTCCAACCCAAACCATTCTACGATGGCAATTCCACTTGTGCGTCAGTTCTGTAAGCTCAGATTTGATGGAGTCCCACAAATCAGAATGATGAAGGGAAGGGAACAAGGTTCCCAGAGAAGGTGCTCAGGGGTGGATCTGACCCATGTAATATTTTGATGGATCTACAAATCCTGATTGGAAAAAATCTTTTCCAACCTGCTCTCCCTGTGGATGAGGCAGATGGAGGGCAGAGCCTGACATCCCTCTGGAGCACGTGGCTTGGGGCTCTTTCCAACATAACCCGTCTGGAGATATCACTGAAGCAGAGCACTTCTGCTGGACTTCAACTCTACATTTGCTGTAAAAGCATTTTTAATGAGTGAGATGGAACTGGTTAGTGAAACACTTGGGCCGTTAATAGATGTAGAAATTTTTTAACGTGCTGTTTGACTTTATTGATGAAATGAGCTAATCGGAACGAGTGCTGCTCTCGCGTGAGTGAAGAAACCCAGGCGTGCTCTGGGGGAACAATGTCCTGTGGATGGATCCTGAGGCACTTTGCAAACAGCGCGTTTGGAGCTCCATGCAGGCGGTGGGACATCACCCCTCCTTGGCTCTGTGCCGGGGGGAGCGGCTGCCAGGGCCACAGTGTCCTGCGGGAATGCCGGGAAGGGCTGCGGTGACCTGGTTGTAACAACCTGCCTTGGAGTTTGGGTTGAGCTCTTTTGCATCCTGCTTCTCCTGCCTTCATAGAAAATTCCATGGTCTCTTTTATGACCATGAGTAATCAGGAACTCGGTTTTACATCCTGTTTCAAAGTCCACACAAGGCCCCATAATTACATGCTAATACGGTTTTCTTGGGACTGAATTGGGGCCAGATCCTGATCTCAGGCTGGTACAAACCAACGGGGTCGTTTGCTCTGATGGCTTTGCCTCTTCCTGCTCTACCTCCTCCTGACAGTAACAGTAGTTTTGGTGGTGATCTGCCAAGTCTTCTGCTGATGGTTAGTGTTTTGAGTCGGTGCCTCATGGGTATTACCTGCCTGCAGGGCTGGTTTGGGTTAGCAGCGAGAATTATTTCTGGATTATCCCTGTATGGGCTCAGAATTGGGGGGTCTGTAGAGAGGGTTTCCCTCACTCTTTTGCCACCCTCTTTTCACGTGCTGGTATGTTCTCCATGGAGAAAGTCCCTGTCCCAGAGTTAGAGGACTTGGTCTTACCTGGACTTTCCTTCCTCCCCTCTGCCACTAAAGTCAACCTTTTGGAGCAAATTCAAGTAAAATCAGGAAGAAAATATCTGAAACTGGTCCTCTAATGTAGGGTGCTGCTGTAAAACTTGTTGAGATTTGCTGATCTGTGAAAATGCTCTTTGGTCTTTAGTAAAAAAATAAATAAGGTGAAAGGTTTTTGCCATTAAGTGTCTTCATGATAGCTTCCCCCTTTAGGAAGTAACTTTACCATCAGGGATGGAAAGATGTTGATAATTCAGAGCAGAGTAGCAAAAAATTCCTTCCTTCTGTAAAATTATGCTTTCATTTTATATTGGTCCAACACTTTACATAAACAGTCCTTCGGCAGTTATTTAGCCTGTAATATATTAATGTGGAACACTGTAGCCTCTAGCAAAAGAATCAACGGATCAAGCAACACCAAGAGGTATTTTACATAACAAAGCCTCAGAGCAGAATAAATGTGTCAAAGTCAGTAATGCGGAGACATATCTCGGCTCTGCAGGAGCAGGACTTGGGGGGGACTGGTTGTGTTTCAGACCCAAAGTGAGCAACCGATCCTAAATTCACACGCGATACTTTGGTAATCGAGTTAAATGTATAGAATTACCTGGAACAGGAATACTTACTACGACGTCTTGGGCTATATGATAAATAAAAGAAACTAAGTTTAACCCTTTTGGTACTGGGCTTGTCTCTCATCCCAGTAGCCCATCCCCAGTCCCGGCTGTTTCAGAAGGGGCAGCCTGCCCTGAGCCACCATCCGTCTGTCCGTACTTCTCCTGACCACTCAGCACTGGAGATCGGCTGGAGTGCTGAAGCTTGAGATTTATTTGTTTTTTTATATATATATCTTCATATAGCTACATATATATATATATACATACACCCGTAATTGCTCCACTTTCCCTCTCTTGCTTCTCTTTAAATTTTTTTCCATTGAAAATCTGGAAGTTGTGCTTATCCCTAGAAACGCTCCGCAGTCAAATCCCATAATCTGTGGGAACTACAGTAGGTGGTTCATATAGCTACAAATTAAAAATGGGTATGGGGTGAGACATTTATATTGCTTTGCATTTAGATCAAGAACAAATGTCGGGTATGTAGAGGGAATGGGGAGGGTTTGGTTCCCTATTGCTTTAGCACAGTTCTCTTTGTAACTTTAGACCAGGTCCTTAGACCGGGGATTGCAAAAGCCTTACAGTGCAATTTGTAATGTGTCAAAATCTCCCCCAGTTCAAGGACAAATTTTAGTTCAGATTGCTGCACAGTTGCATTTATGCATCTGTAGTTATTTTATTCCTCAATATTTTCATTCTACGTTTGTAAGTTACGGGGAGCCTCTAACTAGACAAGTATTTATAAATGTTTCAAATACTGCCCTCTGCTTTTTAGGGATAAATATGGGTCATTTTTTAACACAGTGCTATTCAGGCAAACAAAAATCTGTATAAAGCAGGTGAATTATGAAATGCTTTGAATTCTAGCTAATTCTTCTAGCTCAAAAGAAATCATTTGCATATCTTTGGTCATGTCTGAGTGACCCCTCTCTAACTAGAGGTGCAGTGGGTGTGTGCAACTGTGCAAGGGGCATCTGAAGGTTTATTATTTTCTTATTTCTGTATTAAATGTGGTAATAATATGTGGGTTCTCTCCTATCATCTTGTGGGAAGGAAATACTCAGCCTTTGCCTATGAAATCCTGTTTTGGATACCAAACTGGGCTATTTCCTGACTCCACTATGTTCCCAGTGAGCCAAGTAGGTGCTTCCACCCCTTTTGGAAACTCAGGGCTGAGTTCTCTGAGGAGCATCCAGGTGTCCTGAGATCTGGTGTCCCCACAGCAGGTAAGGGATGGAGAAAAGGAGTTTGCTTTCTCTTGTGGGCTGCAATTTGTAATGTGAATTAAATTGAGATCGCCTAATTGACTGTGCATCCAAAAGTAAACTGAAGTCAAGTCACATTCTTCTTTCTTGTCTTACTGGCACAACTGACTTTCCTCCTTTTTATCCTGGTACTTCTAATACCTTTCTGAATTTCTGTGGGATTCACAAAACCATTTTATCTGCTGCCTGTAACAGAGCAAGTGGACAAAGGTAATTATTTTCCTATGATTTTTCTGCACTAAATAGCTCTGCAAAGCAGAGATTAAATCCTCATGCAAATACTGGGTCGAGAAGTTAACAAGAGATTAAATTAATAATAGGGGAAAATTAAATGTTCTTGCTGTTGTCATTTAATGGGAATTTTTTGCCCGTGCCTACAATAACTTTTGGGAAAAACTACATATATAAGTATTTTTCAAACTGAAACCAGATGGGGGAATGATAGCCTGTTTTTCTTTGTGGGAGGCTATGTTTTCATGGTACGCAAGTAACTGGAGGCACATTAAAATCAAATTTGGCTTTTGAGGCTTGTCCTTCCTATCTCTTACAGGAAGGGCCAACTTTTGATGTTATGAGTTTCAGCTTGTCCTAAGAGTAGGAGATTCTCTGGCAGTGGGGCCACAGGTTTCAGACGAGCGGAGTTAACCGCTTAACCGAAACCAAAGCTCTGTATGGCTGTTCTGAGAATGCTGGTATTTTCTTTTTAAAGATCTATCCCAGGCAGAGACGGCACAGAGACTGCGGGTGATGAAGCGACCCCAAAGCAGCCAGTAGCGCTTGTGCTTTCAATCCAGTGGCACCACTGTGCCACCATCCGCCTTTCTCCCAGCCCCGCTGCTGGGTGCCCGGAGGAGAACCAGAAAGAGAGCAAGTCGGCAGAGGAGCGAGGAGTGACGCTGGGGGACAGGGCAAACGGATTGAGGTGGGTGATGGCAAACCTCCCTGTCCCTTGGTGTCACGCGTACCACCAGGATTTGTCCCCCTCTGCTCTAAGGCATGGCCTGATTGGATCATTTCCAAACTCCTACTTCTCTCTGGTTCCCACGGGGAGCTGAGCAGCCCACGGTGCCTTCGCTTAACCCTGGGAGATAAGTCTGGTGCAGGCATTTCTCTCAGCCCAGACCTTTTCCATTAACCCCGTGTGGCCATGGAGTAGGACTGCTGTCACACACAGGATGGAAAGGGATGGGGACCAGGTGGTCCTGCTGGTGCCAAATGCCACAGCTTTCCCTGGTAGCTCCAGAGAGCATGGCACACACATTCTTGGGTGTTGACGTGGGCTCCTCCTCACATCGGTTCCTTCATAAGGATCCCTAAAATCCAGCTTAAAAGACTGATTTCCTCCTTCCTTGGTGACATGCAAAGTCCATTGAGGGGCGTTCTTAAGATCTGGAGATCCAGCAGCAGGTCTGTCAGGTGGTCTTTGCTGTCCCAATCACCTGAGTTGATTGTGTGTGACTCTCGGGGATCTGCCATGAGAAGATCTGTGTGGGACCCAGGTACTGCAGTTTTGACAGCACACAGATGAGCCGGGCTCTTTATTCTCCGGCTTTCAGTAGCACAGAGTGAGTAAGCGGCTGTTTATTTTGTGTGTGAGGAAGGTGGTTTGCTTTTGGTTTTTCCTCATCCTTTTTTTTTTTTTTATAATTGGTACATTTGGGCTGTGATTTATCTTAAAATGATTAGTGCCTTTTTTGTAACAGTCATCACTAAAAAGTCACATCTCACGTGGCTGTTGGTGTAATTAATGCCAGTAACAAAGCAGGATGACCTCAGCCACAAGCAGGGGAGAGCTGGAGAGCGCTTAGCTAAGTTAGATCTTTTCAAATCATCTGAGCCTAAGGAAATCTATCCTGGGGCTGTTAAAGAGCTGGTTGTTGAAATCCTGTCAGCATTAGTGATTATCTTTGAGAATTCAGAGAACATAGGTGAAGTAATGAAAGAACGGAGAAGAGCTAGTAAAGTACCTGTCCTCTAAAGAGAGAAAAAAAGGAAGAGCCAGGGCATTGCAGAGCCGTTACTGGAAAAATACTGGGGAAAAAAATGATGAAACAGGCCATTTCTAAATACCTCCAAAAAACAAGGGGGATGACTACAGCTGTCGTGGCTTTGCCAAGAGCAGACCATGTAAAAGCAGTCGTCTTTCCTTCGTTGACAAAACAAGGCGCATGAATAGAGGATAAACAATATATGCTTTTACTGAGGCTTTCGAAACTGTTTCACATAAAAACTCATAAACAACCCAAGAAAATGGAGTCTGTAAGAAGTAGGAAATACTGTCTGGCGGACAAAACAGGTTGGAAAGTCTATTCAGCAGTTATCAATGGCTCAGTGTCAGAGAGAAGGATTTATCAAGGGGGCTTCCCCAGGGTCTAGCTAGGGGTATTCAGGATTTTCATTAATGATGTCTAATATCAGTAGACGACGCTCAGGTAGAGGTGTTGGTGCACATGATGAGTATTCAGAATAATCTTGGCAATGGAATCGAATGGCAGGGCTGTGCGCTTGCAGAAAGGTCAAATGCCCTACTGGAATGTTTAAATTCTTTGCGCTCCAAGTATATAAATCCTTCCTGCTCTTTGCCACTGGTAAGGCTAGAGCTAGAAGCTGTGGCTCAGTTTTGGGCATTTCCTTCAGGAAAGAGACACCCCAGCTGGAGAAAATCCAGAGGACGGTGAGAATAAGCAGAGATCTAGAGACTGGATTCACAAGGCAGGGTTGGACCAGCTGGGGTCATGTAATCCAAACAAGAACATTACTGGGAGGGAAAAGGCAGTGGAGAAAGGACAGTTTTCACCTGTATGAAAGGCTATTACACATAGAAAAGAACAGTCTTTGATGCCAGTGGGCATCAAAGTGGTCGTGGGATTAAATATATTCAAGGATGAGTCTGTCTGGATATTAGGAATGATTTAAAGATAGTGTAGCAGTGGAGCGGGAAGGGCAGGGAGCTGGCTCCATCACTCCTCAGGGCTTCTAGGAAGAGTTGACAGAAACACACTACAGTGCAGGTAGAGACAAATCTACCTTGGGGCGACAGAAAAGACCTGACAGCTTCTTGAGGTCTCTTCCAGCCCTCTACTTCTACGTTTTTCTCTTTAAATAATTTGTAGTTCTTCCGGTCACCCCAGTTGTGCCTCTTCTGTGTCAATGCCTTAATATCAGAAAGCTCCATTGCTGCCTGATGACCGTGTCCCCATGCTCGGAGCCTGCAAGCTCCAGCCAGCCCTAGACCGTGTTTAAGAGTTTACAGCCTGTTGTTGTTCCTTCTGGACAAATATACAGTCTGCTACACAGAATATGAGCTTCTCCTACCTACTGTATGTTTATAACAATCTGTGATTTAAAAAAAAAAATAAAGACCAGCCAAACAAAGAAGTCTAACCTGTAAAAAAGTTATGGGTGTAGGTGCCCATTTTCTGACAGAGGGGTTTGGTAACAGTGCAGGGGACAGAAATGTAAGGAATAATTGTTTTTGGGCCTAGAACCAGGAAAACTACTTTTCCAAATTAATCCAGTGAGAGCCATGAATCCACAGTATTTCATATCACACTTCATAAAACTCCAGTCATAATCCATAAAACTGACATTATTAGATTAAAAACCTCAGTTCCTCCTATAAGGAGCTCGCTCATTAGACATGCTGTAGTTTTATAACCTTAAAGTTCCTACCCAATTACCATGATTAATACTGTGCTTTAATAAAAAATTTTTAAAAATCACCACAGGGGTTGATACCATCTGTTTGTTATAATTGTGCATTTAAATATTGTCCAGCAAGAGAAAGACACTCAGTAAACAGAAATCAGGACCAAGATAGGGAGGGCACAGCCCATCCACCGCAGCAGAGGTCTGGAGGGTGGAGATGTGGAGATATGATTGAGGTGTGATCGTGGTAGGAGCACAGAAGGGCCAAGCCCGGCATGGTGCAAAGGCTGAAATTCCTGTGAGATGTGTACAACAAACTCTCCTTCTCCATGTGGCCGATGGGGAAGGAGCAGCGATGGTCCCTGTGCTCTGCCAGACCAGCAGCACCAGCTCCTGGAGGGGTTTGGTGTCCTTGCCCCCAAACATGGGTGCAGAGGATGTCCAGCACCCACACACCTGCTTTGAATGTGGGTGAAATAAGACTTTGGGAAGTTTGGTGGCTTACTCCAAATCGCCAGCATCAGACGTGCAGCTCCTTCAGTTCCTGGGACAGGAGGTGAGCACACGGTGATCAGAGATCTCTGCCCTCACTGTCCTGAGAAACTCACCTGAAATTAAACTTTCCACCGGGAACCTGTGTGGCTCCGCTTTGTCAGGGCAGGGAGAGCAGGGCACGGCGGGTTAGGAGGTTTCATGCAGAAAAGGAAGGATTTAGGTAAATGTACGCTGCCTGCCAAGGCAAATACGAGTGTGAATCATGAAGGATCCACCAACCCCAGGGGATGCTGTGCTGGCAGGACCAGCGCTGCAGAAGACACCGGTTGCTCAGCTGACCAAGCATCATCCTTCATGCTGGCCGGACACGTCGGTCAAGAAACATACACCTTGTGCTAAAACAGCCACGAAACCCTTTGCTGTGACAGCCACCCATCAGCATGTTTGAGAAATTATCTGTTTTCCTGTTAATTGACTTTGACAAGGGAGCTCCTTTGAGGTTTGTTTTTGCAAAGTTCGTGGTCCTCAGCCCCCCTCGGGCTGGGTATGATACTAACCCCTGTTTGAATCCGCTGCGGTGCCCGGGCAGCAGCCACAGGGGCTGGCGAGAGCATCGAGACTCGGTCAGAATAACTGAAGTTAAAAATGTGTCAGGTTCGTGATTCTACCCACAGAGCAGAAAACGCCAAACTTGTATTATTTTTGAATCCCCTGATTTTTAAGGGCTGGTGGAAATAAGATATCTTGCTTCTGACTTCCAAGCAATAAAGAGAGGTGAATCACTACTAAAAAAAAAAAAATACTCCCATGGACCACCCAGTTGCTCCGTACAAAGCTGTAAAACGAGCCTCGGCAGAAGTGGCAAAGTGCAGAACTATTTTCTTAATATTACTGCAATCGCACGAGGCAAATCACATCACAAAAGGGTCAGGGTTTTCTAACAAAGTAGCTAAGTGAGAAGTGTGTTAATGAATACAGGCTGATTAATATGCATTGAACTAAATCACATTCGGGTCAAAGGGGGAGCACCAAACGTGGAGTACAACGTGTTCTGTTCAAGGACCTAACATGTGTATGTAATTCAGTTTTAAATGCTTTTTTCCCCTCATAATTCTGGGTAATTATCCAACTCAGGATAAATAATTATTTTTTGTAACTAAGTAATAGTTAGGACTTTTGTTACTTACTGTAATTGATCAGATCTCTCTTTTAAAGATTATGTGAACGTGTTACTGAAGAGTCTTGCTGGGCTTTTGAAAGTTGTAACCTGCAAGTCACCGTATTTAAAAAAAATGGTGCCAATCGTATAAAATACAAAGTAACATGTTTGTAACATTTATTTGTTGCTATTTTTAATGAGCAAACATACATCTTTTTAACAGAACACTGGCTGAAAGTCCTCAGACTGAAATGGAGCATGTGTTCATGGTGTTTGCATTTGGAGAAGTATTTTGGGAGACCACCTCTTATTTTCGAGCAGGAGGGCAAGCACCCAGGGAGCCTGTTTCAGGGAAGGAGGGAGCACGCTGGATGGGGACACTCCGGGATAAACTATAGGGAAACTCCAGGGACTAGCGTTTGGACACGCAGGTATTTCCCATGGGGACTTGTAATTAAGACATTGGGTTTGTAATTGGAAGATTTTGGTCCTATTTCAAGTTCTGCTGCGAGACTCCTTATGTGATGCTGAGTGAGTTTCTTTTAGGTGATATCCCAGGAGAGCGTTGCTGAAATAAGAATTAGGTGCCAAAATTCTTATAAACACAGCTGTAATACATCCTAATTTTGATCTAACTTTGTCTGGTATGTTTAGATTTAGTTTTTTTCAGGACAGGAACTGTCCTTTTACCATCTGTTTTGGCAAGGCCAAGCCAAACAGGTCCATGTTGCAATTGGAGCCTCCTCGTGTTCCGTGAGTATAATGAAATCCGAACAACAACCCGCTGGGATAATGCCCAAAAGCCCTTGAAAACAAATGAAGTGTGCTGCTTGTGAAATAAGGTGGTGGTCTCATTTCCTTGTTTGTACCCGTATGGTTGGCACTGCCATGGAGACCTTACTCTTGAACAAGCAGATGTTGGTAGCCTCTGAGTGAGGTCGAGACACCTCTCTAAAAGCCAAGGGCAGCTTGAAGAAATATGTAAAAAATACACTGCAGCATTTCTAGACATCCCAGGATTTAGCCATAGACCTGCTCCATTCCATGGTCTGTCGTGTTTTACCATGATAGTGGTACATGATACATTACACAGTGGGGTTGGTATCTGCCAGTACTTGTCTGAGCTTTCATCGTCCTTGCCAGAGGACGAGAACCTGCAGTGTTCACTGAGATTTCCTCTTTACTTGAGATGTAGCTTTTTGGGGTTCATGTGGAGTTTTTGTATATGTTGGAGAAGGCAGATCCAAAGGTGTCTTTTGCTGTGGGAGTGGGATGTTTGTGATGGTCTCCAGCTCCCAAGGAACCTTGTTCTGTTTGACTTGAGTTGGCTCTTGAAGGCAGCTGGGTTTCCTCCAGACACCTGTTGTCTTTGGGTGCAACATGGACTGGAGGAGCAACAGAGAACTTCAGCTGTGCATCTTGGGTCTGTGGTCAGTCCTTCAGTTTCTGCATCTCCTCAGGATTTCTGAAAGCTTCATCGCTTGTTCACTGAAAGGAGGAGACTAGTGAGGGGACTGAGGTTAATTTGGCAGGAGTGTGGTCCACACTCCAGCTCCTCCGCCTGTGGTGGGATTCTGGGGGTGTTGTGGGTTTGTGTGTTTGCTTTTGCACTGTCTTGAAAGTCTTCCTTGGCCACATGCGCTAAAAACTGTAAGTAAACAGTTCACGGGAGGATAAAGTTCAGCTCTATGAATGGAGGAGTGTTCTGTAAATGAAATAATAGTTGTGCCAATCAGCTTTCAACCCAGCTGGAAAGTGCGGGAAGTTCTCATTAGCTGGTCTGAAGGCTGAAAAATAAATGACTGATACATCAGGGCATTATTTTTCAATGTGTAATACATTAAGTCAGCTTTATAACCTTCACTTTTTGTAGAAATATGGTGAGACTACTTTCTTTTCTTACCTTTTTTCTTCCTCTTTTGTTCTAACGTGTCTGAGGAACAGCTAGTTCATTAGGGCTAAACCCTAAGTAATGTGACTAATGGGACAAGAATCCAAATCAACCTCAAAACTCAAATAGTCCTGAACAGGCATCAGCTGCTTTTCTCTTCTTGTCTTTGTGTGTGTGAATTCCCATATATTGTTTTATGTCAGCACACTAAATGGCTCCTAACACGTTCCTTTGTGACCGCTTTGATGGCTGGGCATCCCTGGGGAAACCCACATGTGTCTTCACGGCCACCGCCCTGGGGTTGGCTTGGTTTGACACGTCGTGTTGCTGGCACTGGAGCAAGTTCACAACGTCCATTCTGCATCTGCTGCAAGTCCTGGTGTCAGCAAGGTTGGGCTGGCAGCAACGTTGTCTCGGGTGAAACATGGAGCAATTCAATGCTTCCACCACTTTCGGTTAAAAACCATGGTGTGTACGAGAGCAAAGCAATGAATTTTTGAGTCCGTCAGTTCTCAGCGTCCCTGTTGGCTCCAATGCATCCTGGGCTCCTGCCTTCCAAAGGTTAACGGGCAGATGGGATGAAATTGGGCTGTGTGACACGCGGGATGACACACCATAGTTAGGAGCAGAGACGGCTGTGTGATGCTGGGAACTATGTCTTTGGAAATGGCTTGTGCCTAGGGGGACTTGTGTGCACAGGCTGGCAAGCACTAACGTGACACCCCGGCAGAGAAGATAAATGTGGCATTAAAACACAGCAGGAGGGGCGGTTCTGGTTGAGCGTGAGAAATGGTAGCATGGCTGTACAAGTTCCTGGTGAGATCCGTCTGATATCCTCCCTACGGTCCTTGTCAGCACCCAGAAAGATTGATTGAGCTTTGCTGGGGTTGAGGGCATGGCTGCTGGGATAAGCAGGCAAGGACGTCCTCTGGGAGAGGAGACCAGAGCAGCTTGGCTTGAAAGTATAAAAGAGGAGAAGGGATGTAACTGCACAAATAAAACAGGGGGTATCTATGAATAGGTAAAATACTGGCTTGGAAAAAGAGAGTAAGTACAAGTTGGACTTCAGTAAATTTAGGCTGGAAAAATAGAAGTTAAAACCAGTGCTTGTGAGGAAGCAGAAATTGCCCTGTGTGTTCAGGGTTATGTGAAGCTCTAGTGAAAAGCTCTGGCAGGGGGCTGGCGCGTACCTTGAGCGGGGGTGAACCTGCGCCTTCCCCACGGCTGGCGTGTGGGCATGGCGAGGAGGTGGTGTCCTACAGCTGCCAAACACAGCCGTGTGCTGTGAAGAAGCGATTCACGACTGAGGCTAAACGGGCAGTGCCCAGGCACAGCTGCCTGATGCTCGTTAGGACTTGCTGGAGAACGGCAAGAAAGTTCCTCATATTTTTCAAGTCACTGTAAGAGCAAGACAAAAAATAACACGTGCCTACGAAAAGCTTTTTCCAATGTGTACAAATATTTATGGAGCCTTCTCCGAAGGCTGGCAGATTTTTCCACTTTCTCTGCCTTACGCATGCAAGACAGTCTCCTAAACAGCCAATAAAAGCCAAAATTAAAAAAAAAAAAACCAACCCTCTTAAAAAACCACACACTTCTATATTTAATGCTGCTTTTTAATTAGAAGGTCCGATATTTCTTCCTGAAGGGTTTCAGGAATGTGGCTGTCACAGATACATCGGCATAAGCAGGAAGCAGACGATTCCCCTGGGGCCAGCCCGCTGCGCCGTCACCGGGAGCACTATGGAAATCAAGTCACACTATACCCTGGCTGATCCTTCTCCTGCTGAAAGCAAGGGCAGAGCTCGCCTTCCAAGCCAGTGGGGTACATTTGGGCTGTAGCCTGGGCAGGGAGGGAGATGCAACCATGGAAATCATGGAAAATCAGCAAAGCACGTGCTAGGGTGCTAAAATCCACCCGGCATTTCCTTCTTCGTGCTTTTCTGGTGTCATTGAAGCAGATGCAACACCCTCCGCTGCCTTCTTTCCCCTTTAGGTCCTTCTGATCATAAGTGGAAACCTGAGTTTCCTCAACTGGCTGACCATCGTGCCCAGCATCGCCTGCTTCGATGACAGCAGCCTGGGGTTCCTCTTCAGCTCCCGGCGAGGAGGGGTGAGAGAGCGGGCGGCGCAGATGCGGCTCAAAGAGGCAGCCGGGGAGCATCTTCCCCTGCCATACGGTGAGTTATTCCCCGAGCAAGGGAAGAAGCTGCACAGAGGTGTGTTTGGTGTGCGTACCTCGAAAGCTGTCATCTCCTTCTGGAGCAAACACGGGTGGGCAGGGAGATGTCTCCTCTGTGGGTTGGAGGGCGCCTGGACCTCGCACTGGGGACGGTGGGCGTGAAGCCGGTGGCTGGTTCACAGGCACCTGCAGGGACATCGCCGCGGGGGGACGGCTGCACATCCTCCGTGGAGGGCCAGCATCCACAGCGAGTGGAGACGCTTGTGGCTGTGACACCTGAGAGTCAGTCCTCCTTGCTCACACCCTAGTGAGCATCAGATGCCAACCCTAAATAAGCAATGCGGAATTGCACAATTTATCCTGTGATTATTTCTTTTTTTACCTATTTTTTTTTTTAATTTTGACTATTTAAAGTCAAGGATGAAACATCCAGCATGGTTTGGGGTGAGGATTTGGTGTTAGAAGTTGAGTACAGAAGCAGCTGTTGTGTTTGCTGTCCTCTCTCCCCCGTGGCACAGTGGCCCTGTGGCCCATCTGCCCTCCTGGAAGGGTGCTAGAGCTGCACGAGCCCGCTGCTTCTCTGGTTAAATAACTGGACATGAGGCCAGACTTCCAGAAAGAACCAGATCGATTGTTGATCCATTGTAGGTCCAACAGCTCTTCAGCTAACTGGGAAAGAGACCTGGCTGCTGGCAAAGTGGCTGTTCCCCGTTCAGTGTCCCGCTTGGAGAACATGAGAGGAGCAGATGCTCATGGCCACTGTTGGCAGAGTGGGCACTGCCACGGCCTGGAATGAGTTTCCCCAAGCAGAGAGGAGGTGAACTCACATTCATACTCTGAATTCTGAAAAACAAATACAAGGGGGTTTGCAACCGAACAGAAGGGATCAGTGTGGCTGATGTTTCCTTCTGAAGGCAGTTTTCACGCAGCCCTGTTCCAGGAGATCCCCTGAACAGGCAGCACTGGGATATTTTTCATGGGGCTGCATAACAGATGTAGAGTTGTGTTTGTAGCATTTTTATAAACCACATATAAGCAACAAATTGCCTATAATATCAACAGCAATCACAGATGCTCATTTTTAAATATACTAAACATCTGTCAGAAGAATGAAAAATGTCAACAAGACATAGCATCTGTCTCTAGTCCTTTCTCATCTGCCAAGAAACAGCTTATTAATCAGAAGTGTTAGTTCTAGCAAGACTAATGCTGTTTCATTAATGCACTTTCTGTGTCTCCTATCTTACATATTTTGCTGGAAGAAATCTTTTAACAGCTTTTCCCCTCCCGTAGCTTTGCTTTAGAGGCTGTGAGAGCCTGGAGCCTTCCTACCAATGGTATTTTCGTGTCCAGTCCCAAGTTGCACCTTGCTTCCTGGAGGAGAAGCCAAAGGGCACCCCTTTGCTATGGCACTTGACGAGTTACCATGAGGGGCAGGTAGATCCTTTTTTTGAGGAACTTGATCCTTTTCTGTGATGTTCTCCAGAAAACCTTACTGAGCCAGCGTCCCCAAGCAAGGAGAACCATCCATACTTATCACCATTCTGGAGCGTAGATGTGTCCCTGTTCTGGGCTTTTAAAAAGGTGGAATCTGTAAGTAAAGGGTAGAGTATCTGTAATGTTCTGGGTGAACTTGGATTTCTACATATTTTTTCTCTTAACAAAGCAGAGGCTGTTGAGCTGGTGCTGATGGGCTGTGTGGCAAGAGGCTTACCTCACCCCCGGGTCACCAGAGCAGAAGACAGGAGGGTACCCAGCCATGCCCTACTCATGACCTGATTTTACAAGGCTCTGGCCACATCCTTGAAGTGTGTCAATGTAATCCCTACTGAGACCTCGAATTCCCATTGCTAGTGCTCAGCTCCTGCCTGCTTGTTCCAGATCCCCTTGGCTCGTGTCCCATGCTCCTTCCCCAAGTCTTGCTCCATTCTTGCTGTGTTGTTTGGGGTGGGTTTTTTTTCTGTAGTAAACCCTTTTTCTCTACAACTGAGTAGCTGTGATCCCAAGGGCATGATGATGACCCCCACCTGCTGAAGGACGAGCAGTCCGTGCGTGGCCGTAAAGTGTGACCTCAGGAACTTTGGACGGATGCTGCCCATGTGGTGGAGGGCTCTGTCTCTGTACCTGCTCTTTAATTACAGGCTAGAATGTTTAGCCCATCCAAAAGACAAAAAAAAAAATTGCCCGATGGACTCATACTGCTCTCACAGCAGCACAGGGGATGAGGGGAGGCATCTCGGCGAGCTCCTTCCCAAATCAAATGATTCTCCAGAAATGTTCTCAGACTAAACAATTATTAATAGCTTCTGAGAGAGGTTCAAATAAACATCCTTCTCCTGCAGAGATAAGGGGAAAGCTACAAGCAATTGCTTTGAATCTGATCCTTTGGCTGTTAACGTTAAACAAATTTAAAACGGCCATAAGGGTAGGAACCCCCGAGAGGTCAGGTCTGCTTATTTGTCTGATTGCAGTAGGTGTCTCCTTAGACTGAAACCCAGCACAGCCCTGCGCGGCTCCTGCCAACCGAATACCAAAGCGCTGGCGAAGCGACACGCGTCTCGTGCACAAACGATAAGCAACAGAGGTTTGCAAAAGGAAAATGAGGTTTGAACGGAGCTAGTGAGCAAATGGGAGGAAAATGCAAGAAATAAGTCTGGGTGGTGAGAGCGTGGGACGGTGGGGAGGAGGCAGCCCCGGGGAGCTGGAGGCTCTCCACACACGGCTTACACACCAGGAGGGCAATTTTGAGCAAGGTGCAAGTGCCAGCTGTGTTTTTTCCCCTTGTATTAAAGCAATGATTAATCTTACATTTTAGACATTTTTCTTTTTAGCCCTTTCTCAGACTATTTGGAGAAAGGCAGATCTCTGGAGCGATAGCATATGGCCCTCGGCAAGGTCGGGTTGATTATGGTGGAACATTTGTCAGCCCCGGCCAAGAGCAGCTGTGAGCACCCAGACAGGGTCCTGGCCACCGTGAAGGTGTCAGGCAGAGGAACGGGGGCAGCAGAGCCCATCACCAGCCATGAAATCACCCTCTCCTCCTCTGCTTTTGTGTCCCAAACAGGCTGCTATGTCCGCAAAGTGGTGAACATCTCCTTTGGCGTCCTGATTGCTTATCTCAGCATCCCGGTTGTCCTGAACCTGCTCAACTCCAGACAAGTCATGAACACCTCGTTCAACCCGCTCAGGATAGTGAACACCTACGGAGCTTTCGGGAGGTACGTGTATTTTCATGGCACATCATATGGCTCTGCCTCTCTCTCCAGTGTAGACTGATAACCGGTCTGTGTGCCTTAAACCTAAACCGAAATCCTAGAAATTCTTCTAGTAGCCAGCAGACTTGGAATATCTGTTTATGAGAGAGGAGAAAAGTAGCGGGTTTTTTCTCACTGAATTCTAATTTATGGAATATCTGTTTACGAGAGAGAAGGAGAAAAGGAGCAGGTTTCTTTCCCACTAAATTATAATTTATTTTCTTTGAGCCACATTGATGTAGCAAATATAATAGCAGGATGAAAATATCCATAAGAGAGTTCATCCAGTGGATAGTCTTCACCATCACCAGCCCACTATATTTATGATGAACTTCTCTTCCCCTGCGCGCATTTGCTCTCCCTCATGTAAATATTCACATAAGCTATTGGGTAGCAGATTGAGGGCCAACAAAAGGAAGTGCTTTTTCCAACGAGTGACTTGGGGAATTCATTGCTACAGGAAACTGTGGAGACAAAAGTATAAATGGCCTCGAAAAAGAACAAGGCAGATTGAGAGGACAGGCCCAGCAGCAGTCTGGCTGCTCCCTTCAGCTCAGGAAATCCTGCTTATGGCTGCAAGGTGGGACTGGACAAGGGAAGCATCTCCAGTTACGTTCGTAACCAGGCTGTTTTTGAAGCATCTGAGTCTGGGTTTTCTGGGGACAGGTCACCAGGCTTAGGTGAGCCACAGTTGGGCTCACCATAACCATTCTTGTGTGCTGGCCCTCCAGCCTCTTCCAACTGAGAAAATGCTTCATCAGAACAGCTTGCCACAGGGACAGCAACAGGGTCAGTCATGGACCTCTGGCTTTGCCACCACCTTGCCATGGTGGCCATGGGGTGTTCCCCAGAGATCTGAGCTGAGGGGTCGGATGGGCAGCTCTTGGGTTAGTGCACTCTGGACAAGGTCCCACAGGAGAAGCCAACAGTAATTAAATAGGTTTATAAAAGGTGAAGCCAATTGGCTTTTGAGAGGGCTGGCTGAGTGGATGGGGAAGGGGAGGAGCAGGGTCTCACTGTGAGCACTGAAGATGCAAAGGACACCCGGAGCACATCAAATTATTATCGTGTTTTTTCCCCACTTTTTCAAATAGCAGAAACTTCTGTGGAAATAAATGGTTAGCAAAAGACATGATTAAAATTATCAACACTAGTTGTGAAAAATGCTGAAGTTTCTCCTTTTTTTTGAGAGAGGGAGAAATAACCCCTGAACCTCTTTGAAGGCTGGAGTGGTGAAGCTACGGGAGATTGTTTTCTTTGGGTTGTTGTTCTTTTTCTTCTTCAGTCTATGGTTTCTGTTTCAACAGTTACCAGAACCTAAAGAGCATGTGATGAAATGCTGCTGTAATATGTTTGTAATTCCAGCCTATGTAAACCAATAAAAAGAGGATTGCAGCTTATAATGAATATACGATTATGTGAAACTTGACATATTTTGAATCACACAGTAGGAATATACTTTTATTAGTAATTTGGTGTCCCTGATTTACAGTGTGTTTCTAACCATTGGGCAGCTGGCCACGGCTCATAACTCAGCCCAGTGTATAATATGGAACTTGGCTGGAGAATCCAGAAATCTATTAAATGTAGGTAACAATTATAAGCAGAGACGTACAGCATTCCTTGGGTTGTAAGCATCTATCACTGGAAGCCATTGGGGGAGAAGGTGGAGGCTGTGTGTGTTTCCAAACTTTCGGTTTCTTGGGTTGGAGGAGGCGGGACCAAAGTAGTAAAAAATTAAAAGGGTGTTGGGAGCTGGACAACTTTGATAGGCAGAGTTACGCAGTTATGTGTTCGTTATGGAAAACAGCTCTCCAGTGTAGGCAAGCGTCACTGACAGGTCATTGAGAACTTGGTGTTTTCACACGGGCTTTCCGTTGGCCTGGAGAGTTTGCCATCCATCCCTGCTGCTCTACCACCTTCCTGTGTAGAGAGAGTCCAGCCAAGCAGCAAAAGGAATACGCGTGACCTGCCATCAGGCTGGGGTGCTTTTTAACCAAGTTTCTATATATCAACTGGCTATGGGGGGCTTTTTTTGTTTTCATTTTCTGCTTTTCTTGGCTTGGTTTGCATTGGGTCACACGTTACCTCCTTTCCCTCCTCTTGCTGAGTAATAGCTCCATGAGACCTGTCTTCCAGCCGGGACGGTGAAATGTTTGGGCATGTAGAGACAGCTGTTAATGATGCCCCAAGAGTCAGCTCCTGGGGGGTGCTCCATATGGGGCCAACCACCTCCCCACAGCTCAGGCAGCTGTAGCCAGTTAACCTGGGCTCATTGCGAGCGTGTCCTGCCCTTTCCCATGGCCAAGGTTTGAGCTGGAGCTCAGCACTTGAGGCCAGTGGCACTGCAGGGAGAGCCAGGCTTTCAAAGGGGACGCTGGAGTGGTGCCAGCTGGAAGCTGCTCTGCTGATCCCACAGCTGGAGGTGCCCAAAAATGCAGAAAGAGGGTATCTGTGCGCATTCACCTGTGAAATTTCCCCTGCAGATATCTTTGGTGGCCATGCTTTGGGGCAGCCGCACGTGCAGCTATATTTTTGCACATGGCGCATGCTAAAAGCCTGGAGATGGAGCTATGCTTTGTGACTGTCTTTCATCTCTGTGTTCTCGTATCATCAGGAGCTTGTAGTCAGAGAGTTCTTGTATCGCAATAACAGAAAGGTTTTCTTTAGAAACATGGGGCAAAAAAGCTGGTGCATGTTAAAGATGCTCATTTCGGTCTTGGGAAACACTCTTTTTATTCTCTCAATGTCTTGGACAAGTATTAGGCTCTAATTTAGAAAGACAGACCCATCCATTTCAGTAGGAATCATCTTTTTGGGCCATAGTCCTCCTTGGACTGGAAAAACTGTAGTGTGATAGAGGGGAGAGTGGGAGGTTATGGAAGTTGAAGTTTTCCATATACTTTGCTGCTGGAGAGAGAAAAGTCTACTGGATAGACAGGTTCTCTGTAGCTTGACCCATCGGGAACCAGCTGTACCACAAGGCCATTGACTCATGTTGCCATGTTGACTCTCATGAACTTGTATTTCACATGACTTGAGACAAAAAAACAATGTCATGTTGTGTCCCACAGCATTACCAAGGAGAGAACAGAAGTCATCCTTCAGGGAACATCCAGCCTGGATCCCAATGATCCCACTGCTGTCTGGGAGGAGTATGACTTCAAATGCAAGCCTGGGGACTTGAAGAGGAGGCCGTGCTTTATCACCCCTTACCACTACCGCCTGGACTGGCTCATGTGGTTCGCCGCCTTTCAGGTATGTTCCTTTGGGTGCTCTGAGACTTGAATGTCCCTTGACCAGAAAAAACAATTTATATGAATTTACTATGTGTTGAGGTGGGTGGGGGAATATTTGAAGCTCTGGCGAAGTTAATTATGTTTTAAAAAAAAAGGTGGTATTCCTAAAGGATGTCTGCTACTAGTGTAATGAAACTCTTGGAAATTTTATGTGAGGCTTTTTAATTGTTTCCCAACAATAACAAGAACTAAAGACACTGTGAAGGTCCCTGGACTGCAACTGCCTCGTGAAGCGGTGGCACAATGGGACAGGAGCTGCCTCGCAGGGTGCCCTGGACTCAGCAGGGATCAGCATCCCCAGCTGCGTGCTCTGTCCACCAGTTTGAACCCCAGTCCTTCTTGGGGACACCCCTGGAGACACCGGCAGTTGCTTCCACTGCTTGCCTCCCTACAAGTAGGGACGTAGGGTGCCACAAAATATTTTCCCCACATGGTATCAGCAAACAGGTGACAGCCATAAATTAAAAAAGAGAAGGGGGGCGGGAAACTTGTACAATTAATTCTTGGATATCTTTTGCGTGCTCTGCAAAATCTTATTCCCATGAGCTCGAGAACTCGGACCAGGTTTTACAGAACGGGGGCTTACAGCAGTGGCGTGAGGCAAACCCATCTCAGATTATCTCAGACTTTTCTCTTTGTTCTTGTATCGTCTCCCGGCGAATCCTCTTCACTCGCTCCTCTCCCCCTGCCCCAAACTTCTCTGTTTGCTTTCTTTGTGGTATTTTCATTTAGGCGCCTTTTGGATTCCTCAGCGATGACATAACCATCGCTCTTTGGCTATGGTTTTATATTTACCCCGCTAGTTTTGTGTGCTGGAATTTCATTTAATCTGCATTAGGTATGCTTATCCCTCAGCAAGACGACAGCAAAGGTTAAAACTCAAGCCAGGAACGGTGCCCAGCTTTACATGAGGGTGCAGAAGGTTGAATGGGAGCTGTTGGTTTAAATCTGACTGTGTTTTGGGAGGGCTCCGGCAGCTCACCCAAGCAAAGTTATTTCCGAGATGAGAGAAAAGCTCTTTGTTCCCAGGACAGGAATATCCCAAAGGCTTTAAAATACAAAGTGATCTCGGGTTTAAAACCAAAGGAGGACAGGGGGACACAACATGATACTGTTTTTGTCTCAAGTAATGTAAAATGCTAGTTCATGAGAGTCAACGTGGCAACACGAGCCAATGGCCTCGTGGTACATTTGGATCCTGATGGGTCAAGCTCCAGAGAACCTGTCTATCTGGCAGACTCCTCTCTCCAGCTTGCCACACCAGCTGATGAGCAGCAATAAACGTTGCGGGGCTCGTCCTCAGGCAGGAGGAGGGTGGGTGCATCCTCGCCTCCCGCTCGGTGGGTGCGTGCCGGAGGTGTGTGTCAGCCCTGGAGCCGGTCCGTCACCTCCCCACTATGGCAGCACCGGGTGGAAATGGGGCTGTTGGCCCTTCCTGACCATCCCAGCGTGTGCATCCTGTGCTCACTGCAGTGTCCCTCATCCCCTCCTGCCGCTGGTGTCCCATGACCCTCCTGGTGCACACAGCTCTCCATCAAGCAATTTCAAGTCGTGCTTGGAAGAGTTTATTAACAAAAGGTGCAGAAAGGAGAAAAAAGTCTTCTGAAAAGCAGGGGTGACTTGATGAAAACAATGGGAAGGCGAGTAACCTGGACTCGGCAGCAAGCATTTTCAAATCTGGATGTTCAGGAATTTAAATACCTGCTTAAGCATGGAAGTAAATCCCATTTGGAGTGGCCGAATGTTTGTTTGACAACAGTGAGCTGTCTATTTGGTGCCAGCTGTCATCCCTGGGGAAGCTGGCTGTCCTACCATCATCCCTGCGCGGCCGCAGCCAGGAGAAGTCACTGTTGTTCGATTGCTGTTTAGACTTGAGTCACGCAGAGCTGCAGAAGGGATGAGAAACCAGAATTCGAAACCCCAGAAGAAATTCGTGAAGCCAAGCAAGTTTTGCAAACCCCATACAGTAGTTTATGGAGTCCATAAAACCAAGTTACTTCAGCCTCTGGATTAGATTTAATTTGTTTTTAAAAGTTCTGGATTTTTTCTACGCCACTGCTCACCATCTGCCCCGTCGTTTCCCGAGCAAGTGGCCGCAGGGTTGGTTTTGCAGTTCGTTGGCGGTGGCCAGGTAAGGAGCTGACATATCCAGCTCTGACAGGCTGCAGAAAAGCCGGGGACTTGGGGGGAAGATATTTACCATCCCTTTGTGCTGCTCGTGACAGGTTCCTCTTTGCACCTCATCACCGCTTGACATATGACGCCTTCCTCCGCTCGGGGTTTCCTGCAAAACTTTCCACCTTGGCTTATAGCTGCAGGATTCGCTTTGAAGAGCCAGAGCATGGGAGAGCCAGGCTCTTGGCATGGCCGGCGTGGGCCAGCGCGGTGAGGGAGCCGCCGGCACGGCCCTGGCGCGGGAACGGGAGGAGCCACGGTGCTGCTCCACCTCTGAATTGCAATTTATTAGTTGGCTGCCTCTTAATTACCATTCCAGTAGTGCCATAATTATATGTAACGTAACATGGCATTATTTTCCAGGAAACAATTTTCGGGATGTTAATTTTATTATCTAAATATAATATGCCTTTTCACTTGTTTTCTAAATCCCCTCTTTGTTTTGTATGTCTTGACATCCCGAGGGTGCTGTAGCTCTGAATTGAAGCCCTTCATTTAGTCCTGGCAGGGACATAACCCGTCCAGAAACATGTCTGCATTGCTTCTTCCCGTCTGCAGAAGGGGAAAAACTCCCACAAACCAGCAGTAGCGTGCAGAAATCTGTGCAGAACCCTTTTCAGTTGTTTCTCAGCAGCTGCCTGGGACGGGATGTCCTTTGCTCCATTGCCCAGCTGGTACCCTGGTCACCTGTGTGCAAAGTGGGCTGGGGTCATCTCACCAAAAAATAATGCGTCTCTCGCTCAGGAGCTGATGTTTAGCTGCTTGTTGCTGAGGTTGGTCACTCCGAATGACCTACCTCCATCAAAGGAATTTAAACCAAGGTCTGAGCCAACTTAGTGCACGTTTTTAAGAGGAGCTACTGCTAATTGGAAAGAACAGCACGATGTGCTCATTGCGTTTGCAGGTGCCACCAAGCTGTGAATACAACTGAGGACAAGGTCTAAAAACCCAGTGATCTTGCTGGTTTGGGTCCGGGCAGACAGGAGAGGCGCCTGCGGTGCTGCACGTGGGCAGGACCCCGTCACCTGCCCCAGGATGGGATGGAGCAGAGCGTCGTGCTCCAGAGAAACCTCTTGGGCTGAGTGTGCGTCACAAGATGAGCACATTTAGGAAAAGGCAAAGTGAAAAGGCAAGCAGGATACCGGAACAGGTGAGCAGGCATTTGACATGCGTGGTGTCACCCTCAGCCGAGCACCCAGTTCGGGAAGGATGCAGCTGACGGGCGAGGGTGCAGAGGAGGGACCCGCAGGAAGAGCAGAGGTGGAGAAACCCTCTCCCACGGCAGCAGAGCAAACAAATCTGCATGGGTGTCCAGATGTCAAAAAAAGGTTTGGAATAGGTGAAAACCTGCTGCAAAGGGGAAGGCAGCCATCTGTTTTCTGTGTCCCTGTGGAGAAGGGAGGAAATAATGGATGAAATGGCAGAATATGATTTAATCTCAGGAAAATTCCAGTTAAGCATTAGGAAAAACTTTTCACCCCTTGACACTTTATTGTGTTAGTGCAAAGACATCCTGTTTTTACAGGAGCTGGAGACAAATTGTTAAAGCTTTGTCTGTCATCCAGCTACTGATGGCAGCGCTCCTGTAATTATTTGACTTCTTTATGGTGGGCATTTGTAGAAGGAGCCCAGCCATCACAACCCAGAACTGAGCTATACTGTGCTGCTGGTACAAAAAGTGTTACAGACAGATTTTTGGCAGGCTGTGGGTGGATTCAGCATCGTTAATAAATAGCAACCAGAAAACAAAATACTGTTCATAGTTTTGGGGCTTCAAGTTGGTCACTTTTCCTGGTAGCGGGATGTCTTGGACTTTACAAAAGCCAGTTGTTTATCGTACCAAAGATTTGTTCTTCACCAGTGGGCAGCACTGGAAAGCCTACAGTGCTCTGAATAAAGAAAAATCAAAGGGAAGTCTTTTCCCCTTCTTACTATGGCATGAAGGTTATTTATTCTATTTGGGGTCTGCCTTTGGCCAACGTGAAGGCATGCTCTTGGTGCTTACCAAATAATAACTACTCAAAAAATAACAAAGTTAGTGCCATCTTCATATTGTATTTTTAAAGCCCAGTGTCTTGTTGCATTGTACCTTGATGCTCCAAAAGTCTCTGAATATTGGGACTGTCACAGAAACCACTCGGACTGATGGCCCATGTTGCTCTGTCCTACAGGGCTCTGCAAACCATCTGTGGACCCACTGCAGAGCAGCACTTGCAATACACTGAGAAGCAATGTGTGTTTTCCAGATATGATGTGTAAGTTTATAAATAAACTTCAGCTGCCTTCCTAAGAGAAGAGAGAAACTTCAGTAACAGGATTGATGCTCTGAGGATCTCCCCTGGGTGGTAACAGGGAGTTGTGATGGAGACTTCACGTTATCGCACACAAACTGTAAGAGCTGAGAAAATGTAACCCTATTTATAGAGAAGGCAGATTAATATTTTTGTGAAGTATTCTATTCAACCTTCTGTTATCTCGGTCTTCCAGCCAGAAGGTGCTTACAGGAAAAAGCTTCACGGCAGCAGAATGGAGGAGGAGGTGTGTGTAACGTAATAAAACCTAAACCTCATGTGCAGTGTACTAAGCACAGCCTTTTACATTTCCTTTCTTCCCCCTTCTAAAAATACAGGCCTCAATTCACTTCCATTTTCCATTCCAGCATTCATACATTTTGGTCCATGTTCAGCATGTAAGAACTTTATTTTCTTCTTTTAAGGGTGATTACTTGTCTCCCTGTGAGCATGAATAATTTCAAACTCCCAAGCTGCATGTAGACGAACTGCAGGCTGGATCACGGGCACGCTCACCTCTAGCAGTAATATTGTGATGGAAGTGCCCAAAAGCCCAAATAAGACTGATAGCCTATCGTGCCATGGACTGTATAAATACAGAGTAAGACCTTGTCTATGCAGGGAATGATTATTGTCTACAGTGGTTATTGTATCTCCCTGTCTAGACTCTATTCTGGAACAAAGTGACTTTTCTTTCCAAATGCAGAGGTGATACGGGAGCTACGCCAGGTGCGCGATTTCCCCGGAAAGGCAAGATCTGAGAGCCGCTTCCCAAAGTCTTGCTCTGCCTTTTATTCCTCAGCCCAAACCTCCTGCGCTCTGCACTGCACCCGCCTCCTCTGGGGACCTGCTGCTTTCCCAAGCATTTTCTCCTAGGACTGGCTAAGGATTGGCTTTTAGTAAGGCTTGAGAAACTGCCCCCACTGAAATACTATACATTGAGCCAGACCTGCGGAGAAGCCTTTGGGAAACTAATAGAAAGAAGGGGATGTGGTTATTGCAGATAATGAAACGTGATGCGACCTAATGTAGCCTCTGACCTTCCTTGGTTAAGTCACTCGGGTAGCGGGTTGGTGGCAAACACTGGTGAGCTGGAATGTCATAAAAAAGCCAAGGATGCCCTCTTTTCCGTGGGAGATGGATTATTTCTCCAGCTGATAGCTCGAGTTCCCTAAACAGCAACAGTCGAAGGCACTCAGCTGCAGAAGGGGAAACAGCAGTGTAAACAGCAACGTGAATATTGGGTGAAAACATCCAGGACGGTGGAGTTACCGCTTTACATCCCCAAAGTGGGTAGGCTGTGACGCGAAAAATGCCCCTTACGACATAGTGCGGGAAATGTAAACCTCCCCTACCCCTCTGTCATCCACCCTCGCACACCGACGCCGATGTGAAACCGTGCAGGGCTCCCAACCATGTGAAATAATAATGCTGGGCTCCCGTGCCAAGTTTCCAGCTGTTTCCACATGTGCATCTCATACTTACCTCCTCCCGGGTGCCTGTGCCAGGACTGAGATTCAATAAAATGCCACACTAATCCGCAGTCCTTTTTCATTAAATGACCAATTAAAGCTAGAGGAAAAGGGTTCTTGTTATTATTATTTCAGTTGGGAACATGTTCCCTGTAGTGCCGGGTGGTTTTTATATGTATTTTTTTGCGATGATTATATTCTCTACTACTTTGTTATCTATGCAGAGTTTCGTCGCTACCGCGTCTGGTTTGCCCCCAGCTCCGTGCTGGTGCCTGACTTAGCGGTGACTTGGTTTTAAATTCTGTGAAGTTATTAAATACTTCTGTGTACGGGTTAATGTATTCAAGGTGAGAACGCTGTGTTTGTGCGCTGGCAAAGCGTGTAAGCGGAGAGGTCAGAGAATATAAACAGTTGAAGGGAAGTCTCAGGGCCACGCTGCTCCCGGGAGGTGGTGGTACCCGGGGCGCACAGTGATGCTCGGCTCCTCGTGCTGGGCCACGTGCAGGTGGGAGAAGGAGCAAACCCCCATCCCAGCGCGGTGTACGCAGTGAGACTGGCATGGAAAGGCAGGGGGAAGCAGAGCACAAGGCTGAAGCCCATCAGGAAATAAAAGCTCATGGGGTCTTAACACCTAGTCCCAGGTTCTCTTTGTTAGTCCACTGGGTTATACCTAAAACCTGATTTTCTGAGGTCTTGAGTGCTGGTACCAGCCGTAAGGACAGGTAAAGATGATGTGGCTTGCTGGAGAGCTGCGCCTGTTGCATTTCTGTCGGGCTGCATGGACTGTCCATGACACAGAAAGCCTTTGGCTTTGTGGTGAAGGTAGCGTTGCTTTGGGAACCTTAACCTCTGCCCAAGCTGCCTTTCCCAGGCATTTTAGTTGAGTTGATGACAAGTTGTATTTTAATTCAGTTGTGTTTTTAGGTTCTGTAGTCGCTCCCTATGGTAAAACAGCAGGAAAACTCTTAAAGGAGAGAGTCATGTCCATATGCATGGTGGGCTGCACCTCCCCAGGGATGCTGTGTTCAGGGTCAGAAAGTGAGCTGTGGAGCTTGTGGCATGTTTCAGCTCTAACTGGCAGCTTGTAGCAGCAGGCTGTGCTGATCACTGGTTCTCCAGTCATCCCAGCACGGGCATGGCACGGGTGCTGCGTGGCATGAGGGGAGCTGCAGCTTTTGGAGGGCAGGAGGCAGGTGTGGGAGTCTCAGTCCATGACCATGTCTTGATGGAGGAGCAGAGACAGAGCAGCCTGGGGACCTGCTGGTCTAGGGTCGGTCCCTGGGACCTGCTGTAGGGTCAGTCCCCAGGTGCCTACCTTTGTGCTTGGTGAAGATCCAAAACCAAAAGATGAACCCAATATGTGTGTGCATGCCCACCTTGAAGCAATGTGTGCCTCTATCCTGGTTTGATTATTTTTTTTGGTTAATCTACTGGGTGGTTCAAGCTCTGACTCTCCTGTTTTCCGAGCTCCCACCCTGACCGTCACAGCCCTGCAAACAGTGTTTGGGTCCGGGTCTCACTGGATCCACAGACAGAGGAACTGTCACCTTCCCACCCTGTGCTGTGATGTTTCCCTGGACGCAGCACAGATCTCCTGGACTCTTTTTTTTTTTTTTTCCTGCCTTTGCCACCGTATCACTTTACAGAGTAATGAGTTAAACAGCGCGGTCGTTAGCGCAGCTCGGCTCCTGCGTGCTCCGAGCATCGGCAGCGCCCGGTATCTAAGCCTTCGTGCCGGGGGGAGCGTGGGGGGCTGCAGCGGGTGGAAATTTCTCACCGCAGACTTTGCTGGGGCCAGACATGTTGTAAATTTTACAAGAAAAACACTTTACAAACCAGAAGTCCACCTCTCATGCGCGTGGAGCTGCTAATTAACAATTTGGAGACCATGTGAGCCAGGGAGCCGATTCCACCATTAGAGAGCCTCATGGTTTTGAATCAGGTTTTGAAGATTTGGGGTTCTCCGTAGAGCTCTTCTTCCCCAACTTCTCCCCAGTTCACACAAGGGAACCCTCCCACCTGCTTTGGGGTGGGCAGAGCCCGGCACGGGGCTGGCGGTGGGAAACATCCCTGGCCCTGCCACCCATCCATGTTGGTGGTGCAGCCGGGACAGCAGATGGAAGGAGCTGCCTGGTGAGGCAGGACAGAAGCAGGCAGATGGGGAGAATAATCTTCTTTAAAAAGTTGTTGGCTTAAATAACTGTGGTTTTCCTCTAAATTGTGATGAGCACGGGTCAGAAACCCTGCGAGGTAGAGCTGCCGCTTGATGGGCCTTTCCACCAGTGTTTGGTGTTTTCCATCTCCTTTCTCTCCTCTGTTCTGTTTCCCTTAGCAACGGAAATAACAAACTTTACCATTAGAAAAGATTTGCAGAGTAACTTTGCCTTGATGTTCTGCATTAGTCACAGCCCTGCAGGTACAGCTGCCGGGTTTCGCTTTCCCACAGTGTCCCCTACTGCTTGCATTAAAAAAATCCATTTAGGTACACGTTAAAAAAGGAGGGGGAAAAAAAAATCTTAATGGAAGTATAAGGCAAGTCACCAGAAGGGGAAATGCTTTTTATGGAGCCTCATCAAGAATCCCTGTGAAGAGCATGAGATGCGTGGATTCCTAGAGGGAGGTAAATGCAGAGTCAAGTTCTGCCACTGGAGCTTGGATGGCAGCTCCCAAAGCTGACCTGCTCCCTTTCGGTGGCAGCGAGATTAAGGGAATGGCACGGATATGGGATGTAAAGAGGGACAGATCAGATGAAAGGAAACAAGGAGGATGCGAGAGAAAGGAATCGGGAATAGAGAAGTCACTTTCTTCTGTTTTCTCTCTGATAACACAACAAGGAATAGCAACCTATTTTAAACGGATGGATGGACTTTCATTTCAAAATGTGCCATTACTGTTCCTCTGTGGAGCTAACTGCTGACAGAAATTATTAAAATGAAGTGTTCAGAGGGCAGAATAGGCAAGAACACCTCCAGCTGTGGGAGATACATGTAAAGTCAAAAAGAGATTTGTGATCCAAGGTATAGGAGGAGCCACAGCTGATGGGTAGTGGGGAGAACAGGAGGTGGTGGGTGTCCCGTACCCAGGGAAGGGCTGTGTGTGTGCTACACAGCTCCTGGACCGGCGATGCACCAGACTTTCCTGGTAGTGCCAGTTGCAGGCTTCTCACTGGCAGACAAAGCAGTGCTGTGGGCTCGACAGGGCTTCCGGGCCGGCAGAAATGCCCCCTCAAGCATCACGCCTTGAGCAGAGGTCACTTCTGGGCTGGGTGAAGGTGGAGATGCATCCCTGACCATCATCCAGTCTCGATGATCATCAGCTGAGCTGTGGCTGCTGGCTGTGGGCATGCTCTTCGCCCCGCTTAGCTGTGATGTGAACACCTTTGGGTATGCTTGGGATGGGGGACACTACTTTGCAGTTGGGGCAGGCTGGGAGGGTGCATGGAGCCATCCCAGCTCAGCCAACGAACAGCTCATTAAACTCTTGTGACTTGCACACCCTCAGTTGTAGCCGTACCCTCGGGAATGATTTCCAGATGAGCCAAACTCTGTGAAGTTCTCCCTGCTTCCAGCAGATGCCAGAGGGTCTTGGTCTGGACCTCAAGGTGTTGGATCCCATGGGCTCTGTTCCTTGCAACACCAGGAAATTCATCGTTTGCTCCCAAAATCGGTTGTAATTCCTCCCCAGAGACCACACAGAAGTCTTTAATGCTAATAACCATACATGGCAAGCCCGGCAGTGCCTAACATTTGTATTTCTTATTCCTTTCCTAAGACCTACGAACAGAATGAATGGATAATCCACTTGGCTGGGAAGCTGCTGGCCCAGGAAGAGGAGGCCTTGTCCTTGATGGCAACGAACCCATTTGCGGGCAGAGCACCCCCAAGGTAAGCTTTGAGTTTTGAGCTGGAAGTACCCAGGCTCCGTGCTATTCCCATCTTGGACGTGTACATGTGGTTTCTGTTGATGGATTGGGTTTTGTATTTGATGGTACCTGGGTGGTCTTTAAGTAGAGTGGGTTTAACATGAGGACACAGCGAAGAGCTGGTGCTCTCAGCATAATTAGGTCATCTTTTATGAAGAGAATATTTGAACTTATCATCCTTGTCCTCTGGGACAAGGAATGCCTTCCTGATGGGGACACAAGGACCCTTTGGTTGAGCCCGTTCAGGCAGGTCTGTGAAGGACTCAGCGATGCTTCTCTTGGACAGAAATCGCGACTGCTGAAGAGGTTTCCTGCCCGACAGCTTTAGATTTTTTGCCATGATCGCTTTGCGAGCTCAGATCAAAACCACCATTTCTACCGGCCCACTGAGGTATTTCAAAGACAAAACAGTCCTGCAAAAACGATTGTTTTTGCGGACACTTGTCTTGGAAGTGTTTGTGTTTTCAAAGAAGAGACAAAGCAAACATCAACAAGTGAAAGGCACAGATGAAAACCCCAAGGTTTTCTACAAAAGGATATTTTTCACAAAAGTGTCTATTTTGTTGATGAAGTTATTTTTAGCTGAGAAAACATTTTAAGGGAATTTTGGATCAACTCGAGTAATTTTATGCTCTTGCTAATATTTTCCATTTGAGGCTCTCAAGATGCACTGCAAACAAGGATGAAGGTTCATGGCACCGTGTGAAATGAACTTCCCCTTGAACCCTGCTGATGTTTTTCAGCTTTAGCGCAGTGCATCCCTCAGATCTTCTGAGGAGAGACTCCTTTTCCAGCTAAGACCTTAACAACATCCACCTTATACCAAAGCGCTTCCTCTGGGATGGTTTATACATCCCAAGATGGTATAAATCTATAAACCCAAAATGGTTTGTACTCTGAGCTGACCGTATGCCTGCATATAGCATGGAAAACAAGAGAGCAGAAGCACAGCTTGGGATACAACTGCAAAGTGAGTTTCCCACCATCATATCTGAGTATTTCTAATAACTATGTTTCTGGGGTTCGTCAGGCATCCAGCCCTGTCATAGTGCCCAGGCACCTTATCAGAGCATCAGTACAGGCTGATGGGAACATACTCCCTCCAGGTACAGGAGCCAAGATTGCTGTAAGAACAGTTATTTGGGGGGTTTTGCACATATTCTCATTTGAGAACCGTTTTTTTCCGTCGGTGCGGCATCGCAGAGTGAGCCAGTGGGAGCTCCCAGCTCCCGGGGCAGGATCCTGCCCATAGCCCGGAGACTCACTAACCGCACCGGGGTTCCCATAAACGGTGGTTCATAGCTCAGGACGCGTTACAGGGTGGTGTTGCCATTCGTTGGGTTATACAAGCAGCAGATCTGTCACACACAAATAATGACGCCTTGGCTCCGGTCCAAGAGGGCTCTGGGGAACCTCTATTAATTATTGCTACAAAAGGCGTGCTGGGCTAGACCAACACAGCCTTTGCTACGGACAGATACAGCTTTAATAACGTTTATGGAGGGGTTTTAGCTCTGATGAGCTGTGCTGGGCTTGGCTTTCCATGCAAGGAGCAGCGTGCTGATGCTACATCATCAGCTGGTCTGGCTCAGTGGCGTCGAGAGGAGCACCCCATCACGTGCAAAACCTCCCTGCTACGGGTTGTATTCCGATTTTGGCCATGTTTTCTCTTTGCTTTTATGGAGCTTTGTTTGATTGCACGTGCATTTATTGGCCAATGTAGGGTCTGCGTCTTATGACAGTGAGATGACCTCCCTGCTGCTCCCTGCCACCTCCTTTTCAGGGGCTGGTCAGCCCCCATGGAGGTTTCTGTTGATGGTTCTGGTGGTTTCTGTTGGTGGATTGGGTTTTGTATTGGATGGTGCTGCTGCTCCATGCTGCCCCCATGGAGGTGGCACCTTTCTGGTGGCCAGGGAAGGGGCACGGTGCAGCCCCAATGCCTGTGCAACTACTCACATGGCAGGCAAAGGTGCTGGGTACCTCGTTAGGGTGCTAACGAATGCTGGAGCTCACAGCAGGCAGAAATTCAGCCCAGTGAGAATGCTCACCCACAGGGATCCAGCAGGAGCTGGGTCCTTCGGGAGATGGGATCTCCTTGTTGGGGAGATGGTATCAGGGCATTATTTGCAAGGCTGAGCTGGAAGAGCAACCAGGGAACCTGCATTGCGTTGGCTCTGTCTTGGGTGGATGTATCAACTGAGTCTCTTCAAACTTTGCTCGTTTCCCTGAGGCTCAGGGCTGTAAATTCACCAAGCGGCAGTCATTGCAGGGCATTCCCTTGCATTGCTTTTTTTTTATTAAAAAAAAAAAAACTAGAAGAAGAAAGAAATTCAGTCCTGAATGCTGCCTGACCCTGGGGGGTTTTAGCAGAACCCGGGACCTTTAGACACCAAGTCACCAGTTTGAATTAGGTGTCCCCTGGTGCCAGCAGCCAGAAGCTATGACCATCTGGTGGCTGCTGGCAATAAACGGCTCTCGCAGTTCACGGAGCGACAGAAGCATTTGATAATCCCAGAGCTGTTTATTACCACGTGTCCCCCAGCGCCGTAAACGTTGCTCCTGGTACTCACCGCGACCGAGGCTGAAACCAAGACATCATAACAGAGTAAAAAATCAAGAAAATATATATATATTGTCTTGCCTTCCCATATTTGCCATAGTCAGGCTGCATCTCTTCTGTGCTTCCTAGCATCAGTGGTGTTAAAAGAATTAAAATAAAGTAGTTGAACACAGAAACTCATTTTAAAATGAAAATAATGAAGGGAGATGTGATAACACCACATTGCTCCAGGTGGTGAATAGGTTTTTTTTTGATTGTATTCTGTAACAGGTAAGGAAGTGAAACATTCAGGAATTTGAAGCAAAACCAAAAGCAAATCTTTATCTTCATTAGTTTTTATAGGATAACGATTGCAGAGCGCGCAGAGGAATACAGGCAGGTCCAATAAGTAATTCCACAGCAGCGTGGATGCTGTGTTGAGCACACGGCGCTATAGATCTTGTTGAACAGGGTCTTGATTCATGCGTTACCTTGGTTTAACCAAAGCACAGACTCTGTTTTCACTCTTTAGCAGCTAGTTTATAGTAGGAAAAGATCAGGATCCAGCGCTGGTTTTATGTGTCAGCTGCCTTTGCTCTGGCATTAGCTTTGCTTTAAAAGTTTTTCATGGGTCTAGTGTATTTTTGGGTGGCGTAAAATAAGAATAACAATTTTAAAATGCTCATTTTGGCTCAGACCAAAATCCAACACCCTGTTTCACGCAGGATCCCAGGTTGCGGGTCACGTTTCGGGTTTTAGCGAGCCAAATCCAAACCCCTGGGACATCGGCACCATCCGGATTTTCACCCAGGTGGGAGGGCTGGGGGCCGGGGTGGGCGCTCACGTCTGCCCGCGCTGGGGCAGTGGGGTTGGGGGTCGCATCCTGCGCGGGGCTGTCACGTCAGTCACCCGTTCCTGTTGCTATTCACGTTTCTCTGGTTATTGCTTGTTTGCTGTTAGCGCTTTGCCTGCGTAAGGAAATGGAAGTGATCGTTTGCCTTTTTTTTTTTTTTTCCCCCTCTGGTTTCTGTGCCCCATCCCAGCTCTGCTGGGTTTACACTCGCGCGTGCAGCCAGTGTGGTCACAGCAGCTCCATCAGCTGCTTCTCACTCAGCATTACTTCTGCTCAGGTGGGCTCGCCTGCTCAGGTTTTGGGTCTTTTTCCTTTAAATTTCAAAAACGCTATTTTTTCATTTAATTTTAAACGTCCCCGTGTTGCACGTCGAAGCTCCCGGCGGGGCTGGCGAGCGCCCTGCACCCATGGCACAGCCCCGGGCGCCTTGGATGGTAGAAGCATGGCCAGAACACGGGGGATCAATCTGTGCTCTCCGATCTGGGTGCAAGAAGTGTAAGAAGAGGCAGTTAGCAGGATACCTACTTTTTTAACTTAGACCTTTTATTAACTGAGTGCTGAATGTGGGCATCCTCAGTGCTGGCAGCCTCTTACAGCCAGTGATCGCCTTCTTGATGTAATTTCATTTTAGTTGTCAACAAAAGCCTTAAATTTATGCCTCAGTGGTAACACCTGGAAAGAAAAGGTAATTGGGGGTGGCTGTAGCTCTGACAGTTTCCCAGGGGCATCCCTGCACCCTCAGCCGTGAGCCGGAGCCCGCCTGCGGCTGCTGCAAACCTTGGAGACACCTTCAGACACCTTCACCCCCACCTTCCAGCTCAGGCTTGTGCCCAGCGCGGCTCAGGTCCCTTCGGTAGCTGGGTGGAAAAAAAGCTAATTTTGCTACCATATTCCACCCCCCGGTGTCATGTCGCCCCCCCCCCATCCACTCTAAAGGGAATTTTGAGACTTAATTATTTTCATTCCCTGCTAGACTAAATAATTAGGGGAAGGGACTGTTTTCCTTAAGAACATTACGCTCCATACTCCATGGAGTTTATTCTGTTAATGGAAACTCTACACCTTAAGTAGCCAAGGGACTTTCAAAATGAGTTAATGCCTTCGAAATGAAATTTCTGAGACCAAAGTTTGTAGGTTTCTTTACAACGCTAGAAATTATAGTATTTTTTCAAGTGTGATAAACTTAAAATGAGAAACAGGTGACTGATTAAAAATGAGGGTATTGTTGAGCGCCCAGCCTAGCTGAGTGTGAAGCTTTACTTCAAGCGCAGTGATGTTTGTGGAATGTGGATTTACAAAATATTATTGTGCAGCGGATAGTTCATAAAACACCAGCCATCATAAATCTGAACGGTAGGGCTTTGGCTGAGAAATTAATAAGTGTTTAACACACCGTCATGGAAACAGACTGCAACAATGAAAGAAAACAAAAATCAGATTTTGCCTGCAGAAGGAGGAAAAAAAATCAGGTTTATTTTTGACTGAAGTGTTCGGTGTCTCTGATATTAAATCATGTTCTCTTCAGGACTTTTATTCCAATTATAGTAGCACTTTGTTGAAAAAGCCCCAACATGCAGCTGAAGACTTGGGTTTGTAGCGGTGCTGTTATTTATGGAGGCAGCGCTTCCCATTTGATGCTACCTGGCTGCAGAAATGCGAGAAGAATATAACATTTGGTATTCCTTTTTAATTGGATTGCCCATTTATTTCCCAGTTGTGTCACAGCTACTGGGCTCTGTACCTGGGGGCAGGCTGGACTGGATTTTCAGGCCATATGAATCACCATGGACCCTGGCAGAAGGTGTAGATGCTTTCCCGTGGGACCCGTGGAGATGTACAGCCCACGCCATGGGAAGCGCTTTGTCGTATTTTCAAGGTGTAAAAGCCACTTTGGGGGCTGCTCCCTTGGACACCCCCAAAAGAGGTAAAGGTAAGTCTGTAGCTATTGAGAGCCATGCTGGGAGCGGGCAGGGATTATGGGGCTATCAGAAAATACGGGCATCGTTGGGGTGTAGGTGGAAATGACATTTCTGTTCTTCACAGTCTCTCACCAGAAGTCTTTAGGTGGGAGTAGTGCTCATGGGCATGGGATGCTCCGTGGGGATGTGAGTCCCTCAGGATTTGAACATGGTTTTGCTGAATCCCAAGTGCCTCCTCTCACCCCGAGGCATTTTCCTGTTGGGACAACTCTCCCTCCAGGTATCCATGTGGTCCACACAATGTGACAGCGTAAGGGAGCGATGTACATCTGCAGATTCCCCAAAGCCCTCTCCCATGAGCACTGGTGCCTTTTGCGCAGAGAAGACAGATATGTCTTATGGTTTTCTCACTGAAAAATGCCTTTGCCAGCAACGAAACTGTCTTGGGAAGCAATAAGATCCTCAGAGGTGAAAAAGTATAAACACATTCATTTGGATTTCTCACTGGATTTCACCACAGTGAAATGTTTTCTTGTGTTTCTTCTTTCCCTGTGCTTTAATTTAATAATTTAAAAGAAAATCTTTAATTTATCATCAACACTGTAAGGTCTGATATTATCAGAATGAAATGATTCCGCTGTCCTGAACGAAAGCGCAAGGGATTTTCTTTTGGTAAAAACAACCTCAGCCTTTCAGCATTGTCAGGGAGGGCAGAGCTCATCTCAAAGCGTCTGGATTTGCCCCAGGGTGGGAAATCTGGTTTCCAGCCACCACTGGTAGCGGTGGGAGATGCAGCCGTGGGGCAGCTTCACCGTGGCTGGACTATGCCATGTGTCCTGGGGCCATGGGAGGCATCTCCCTTGACAAGGGCAGCTCCTGCCTTGGCTCCATGGGGAGCATCAGCCCCATCCCCTTCACACCTGCACAACGCTGAACTGAAACCCACATGCTGGGTCTCTCCGTGACAAAAGTAATTCCAGCCCGTGCCGTCAGCCCCGGGGAGAGCCAGGTTTCCTTCCCCCAAGGTTTGTTCTGCCCTCGGTAGAGATCCAGCCACGGAGCCTCCCCTTCTAACCTGTCCATGGGGGAATAAACCCACTTTCCCATTTCCCAAGTTTTGAGGATGCTCCTGCTCTGCAGGGCCAGACCTTGCAGGAGCCTTGGAGAAAGAGAAGTCAGCGGCGTTGAAAAACAACCCATAAAACTGCCCTTATTCTGCAAACCTGGGCCAAGATGAATTTACGATCCCTCCTGCTAACGGGGCTAGAATAAGCAAGAAAGCCGATGATGGAGGCTCTGTTACTGTAATGAATTTGTACTTTCCACTGCCACTCGCTCCCTGATTTACAATGGAATGGGGAACTTTAAGATAAAAAAAAAAAATCAACACCACCAGAAAAAAAAAAAAACCAAATCGAAAAGACGCCCCGTGTTTTGGTTTCTTTCTTCCCTCTCCCACCCCGCCTTGCCCTGTCAGGCCATTAATTCTAACAGAAACCACCGGCTCTGGTTTTTTCCCTCGAACCCCTCAGCTGTTGCAGGGAGACAGCTGCACCCTCTGGAACTAATTACAGCTGTCTGGGAGATTTAGCCCTCCATCCCAACAACTCCAATATTGCTGCTAATTTTTAACACGTACAGTTGGAAGATGTCATAATGGGCTGATATATGATTGAATCTTAAAAGTGCTACAGCGCAGCTGCTACCGGGCATCTGGTGGGATGAATATATTGATTTAAAAAATAATGCTTATTATTTTTAGCCTTTTTGCCCGACCCGGGTGCTGATGGAGAGCGGGTGCTTGCCCAGAAGGGTGATGGCAGGCAGGTCTTCACATCTCCCATGTGGGGTGGTGGGTCCTTCTGAGTGTCTCGGTGTTCCTCCCACTTCCATCCATCCACACCAGGATCAGCATCTTCCAGGCACTGCTGTTGAGCTTGGGAGAAGCTGCCAAAGGGTCACTTCTGCCTGTTGTCCTCCATCCCTATTGTTGTGATAGTAGAGAGGGTTTTCCATGTCCTAGAGGAGGAATATCTGACTTGCTTTATCTGACCGTATCTTGTTTCTTGCTTCTCAAGTGATGATTTTGCCCTCCTGTGTCTCCTAATGGACCTAACCTGGTCTCATCTGATTCAACCTGATTTCCCCCCCCAGCTGTGGTACCTGGTGCCCGGTGCTTCCCAGGCAGCCAGGAGAAGCTGCCAGCTTGCATTCGCTCAGCAAATCCTGGGAAACTGCTTGCAGCTGGGATTCTCCTTCCTGACCTTTCTGTCTGTCCCCTCTGAAACATGGGTCTTGCTCATCCTTCTCCAAGCGTGAGTGACCACCTGTGGCATTAGACTGCTTTTAATGAAGATGAAGTCAGATAGCTGCTTCACAACCTCCTTGAAGATGTTTCTGTTTCTCCAAGAGCAGCAGGCAGGGTTCACACATGCCAGCAGTTTCCTGCATCAGAGATGGCTCAGAGACCTGTGGATCCCTTCCACCGGCCAGAAAGTCTTCACCTAAGCCCCAGAGTTGCAAAAATCACAAGCAATTGCTGATATGGTGATCCACAGCTCGTAGCAGTTTCCCAATCCGCAGGCAACCACGCATGTGTGTGTCTCGCCTGAGTTACAAGCTGTCCAGGGCTCCAAGCAATGCTTGTAAACTCTGTGAGCCCTGAAATGATGGACTCTGAGGGGGTTAGTGCTTCAGCCCTGTTAGTGCAGGAGCGCGTTCGCTCCCTGAATCCCAGGAGGAGGGAGCAGGTCCAGCGGGGCAGCGCTGGAGGAGTTTCCAAACCCTGTAACTTCAGGGCTGAGGCACCCAGGTAGATTATAAATACTGGAGTAGCTTGTAAACTCTATGAGGCCTGAAATGAGGAGCTCCAGTGAGTATTAAACTCTGCAGCTTTTACATCCATGAGCCTTGCAAGGAAAGATTCCCACAGGTTCCAGGTTTTCCATGTTTCTGCAACAGCCACTAATCCCAGGAATGACGGAGAAGACTGATAATGTGGGGTCTGGATGCTGCCGGCATATTTTGATGCTTGGAGATATTCTGATGCTCAGAGGTAGTCCTGCTGCAGTTCCTCCATCCCACAGCACAGGTTGGCTGCTGAAGCCAGGTAAAGGCTCTTTGGTATCTCCAGTGACCAGAATGAAAACCTTCAATCTCGCATCCCAGAGAAGCACTGGTGGTGCAGGAGAGTGAAGAGCCATGGGCTGTGGTGTGGGCTTTATAGCTCATCACTGGGTGAGTGCTTCAGCCCCTGGAAGAGCTCAGCTCCATGGACTTTACAAACTCCACAGCCCAAAGAGCTGTGCAGGTTCCTCTTCCATGGATCTTGTCATCCAGATATGGACTGTGCATCCCAACACTCCAGTTCATGGCTGAGGTGGAGCAGGCTGGGGGAAGCAGAGTGACCGTGGCTGGGACAAGAAGGTGGCTGAATTTAGAGGTTGGGAGTCTTGGGGGGACTCTTCAGATTGATTTAGGCTCTGAAGAGAAGAGCCTGAGACATAGCCAGATAGAAACGCAAACTTTATGCCACAAAAATGCATCTTCAATTGCATGTGGTCGCTTTAATGCTCACACGGTTCTAGTTTTACATGCCGATCCCTTTGATAGCAAACATTTTAATAGACAGAGAACATATGGGAAAAATCATACCAAATCAGATGATAGATATTATTTAATCTGGGCAGGCAAGCCCATTCGAAAGGGACAAGGAAATTCTGATTCCAGAGGGGTTACAGGACAGTCCTTGAGGCTGGGGAGAAGGCGCTTCTGTGTCTGAGCAGAGAGAGCTGGCACCTCCTGAGGTCTCCTAGGTCTGCCCTGGGATAAGTCAACTGCTCTTTGCGTGCCCGTCTAGAAAATAGGAACTTTGCCAGAGGGGCTTTGCAGATTGCTCCTTCAGCGTGGGGCACCTTGTTAGACCCATGTTGTGGGTGTATGTGGAGACGGGGCCAACGGATTTTTTGGGGAAAAAACCCAAAAGCCCTAAAGTATCAGACAGAGGGAGGCTTCGAGCTGGAGATGGACTGACATAAAATCAGCCAATGAAGCTTTTTTGGGAAGTGGATATGTTTTTTGAATTCCAGAAAGCAATCAAGCAGCACAGCTTGGAAATCTCTATCCATCCCGGACAGGAGCCTGCAGGCTACCTGGACCCGCGGGAACGTTGCTGTTCAGTAATGCTCTAATTATTAACAGGAAATTTTGTGCTCCTGCGAAGTAAACACTGTGGGAGTAACACTTCAGCCCCCGTTTGACTTTTACCAGCCTCAGAAAAGGAGGGGGGAGAGAGGGTGTAGAAATGGCCCTGACTGTAATGAAGCCAGCAGCTGCAGGGCAGCATTTATGGTGATGAGATGCAGGTTTGTGCAGCCCGAGCCCCAGCCGGGGCTGTGGCATTGCCCCCTCCTCTTTACCCCATTTACCTTCCCCTATTTGAGGGCTGGTATCCTGCCTCCCTGAAGCCCCCCACCAACTAGTCAGGGTGGCCCAGGCCACTCTGCCACGGAGCAGTATGTCACTGGGGGACACCTCCATTCCCACGCTTCCCTTGGCACCCAGCTCTTACCAGCAGCTTAAATTAGAGCTGTCCCAGTGTAGCTCCAAATGCTTTAGTCTGGGCTTCCTTGGATCCCACCTTCATCCTCAGTGAAGGGGGAAACGTGGAGAAGTTTGTCCTATTTTCATTCCAGCCAGGAGACAATCAGAAAAGTCAGCAGCAAGCGATGGGCGTGATGAACAGCCCCACGTCGATGTGTTTTGTTAGGAGAATCGTTTCTGTGTTGCTCATCTGGGTACCCAGCGAGATTTAAATTGAGTTGTCGAGTTGTGATTGCAGCAGACCTTTTAATTGGGTGCAGTTTTATCCGTCGTCTGCCATCTCCCCTGCTTCCCGTCGGAGTGCCGGCGGTACGAAGGTGAGCGCTGATGGCAAATATACGGGAGTCGTCCCTAATTATTTTAGCAGTAGGAAGGAACTTTACGGCCGCCCGAGGTGCAGCCCCGGGAGCGAGCAGCTGCGGGAGCGCGGTGCCCCGCTCAGTAGCAGGGTTTGTATTTTAGTAGCGAAGCAAAGCAGGTTTAAATGAGCATTGACATGACTTTGACATTTTTATATTGTGGGTTATTTTATGAACTTATCCAGCAAATGCGGCGATGCACTCTGCAAACAGGGACCACAACGCTGGAGGACCGGGGTGTTACTCCTTCTCTTGTCAGCATGCCCTACATCAAGCGGGACCAAACCTCCCGAACCCAGCGGCATGGTTAGCCTCCGAATGTGTTTCGCGACACTGATGAATGCTTCTTTCTGCACTGTTTTAAAATCTCCTTTTCTGTCAACTCCCAGGGCGGCCAGAAAACAGATGCGCTCGTAGCCCCGCTAATAAGCTGCGGAGCAGAAGGAGCAGCCGCTGGCTGGGGCAGAGGGATGCTGGGGGGAGCTGGGGCAGCAGTCGGGCTCTGTACCTAAAAATGTCCCGGGCAGAAATACTCCGTAGTTGTTCTCAGAAAAAAAAAAAAAAAGTTTTCCTGATTTTATTATTGTTCTTTCAAACTTGGTTGTAGAGAGGCGTGTGGGGTGCAGTGGGGAGCGTACTGGGCAGGGGTGTTAAAGCTCCTCTTGTGCATTGTTCTGAAAATGCATCGAGAGGAGCCTGGGAGCTCCCCGATGCCTCACTCCAGCAGGGACTGCTGCATCGCTGCCTCCAGCTGCGAGCATCCCAGGGATGGATGGAGCACCAGGATGCGGGAGCCAGCCAGGCTGAGTGCCCTTACACTGATTTCTCCATCCATCTATGGAAAGGCTCAAAAACTCCTCTCCCAGGGGACCATAAATAGGGTCTGATGCCTTTTTGCCTCTGCCCAGCAGCAGTACCAGCCCTTCCTGAGCAGGATGTGCTTTGTTTCTCTGCAGGTGGATCCGAGGGGAACACTTCAAGTACAAATTCAGCCAACCTGGTGGAAAGCACGCCAGCGAGGGGAGGTGGTGGATTAGGAAGAGGATCGGCCCTTACTTCCCCCCTGTCAACCTCCAGGGCCTGAAGAAGTTTTACGAAGACAGGAACTGGCCGTACCCCGTGCAGGACTGATGGAAGAGGACGAGCGAGGTCAAGAGGGACCAGCTGGGGAAGAGGGAGAGCAGTCAGCTCTCTTACAAACTACATGTCTTGCCTTTCTCTGTATTTTTTATCCATATTCTTGTTTACACGTATTTTACAGAAGGTTCCCCACCAACTTGTTCGCCTGCTGTTGTGGTCTGATTTTTCTCATCTTTCTCTTTCTTTCTGTTCATCCTTCTCACTGTGGCCTTGCCTGATGATTGATTTATTTTCCCAGGCTGCTCCCTTCGGAAATCATCAGCTCTAGAGTTTGGACAAAAGGTGAACAAATACTTTGATTAGTTTTGGGGAGGTGTTGGTGTTACTTTCCCTGACCCGTTGCATTGTGTGATGGCTGTAGAGGCACAAGGTGAGATTTTTGGGGTGGTCTCCTGCCTCGGCCAGTGCTCACAGGTTCACTGGAGCCCGGCATCAGGCAGAGCAGCCAGGTCCTGCTCTGTAGCTGCCTCATGCAGAGGTGATGCTGGTGCAGCATGGGGCACCGCTCCTCCATCCCATCCCATCCCATCCCATCCCATCCCATCCCATCCCTTCATGTGCACTGCCAGCAATGAGCCATCAAAGCTGCTTTATTCCCAACATAGCTGTCCCCACGCTGCCCTCACTGTCACCCTGGGAAGGGCCCGGTCACCACCTTCTCACCGCAGGTTAATGATGGGCCTGAGCTACATGTCCTGCCCGTCAGGCACGGTGCGGCTGTCCCGCGGTTTGTCCCCAGGGCAGCACAGCAAGCTGGGGCTGGGCAGTGCCCCCAGGCTGGGGAAAACACCCTGGGACCTCACCCTGAATTTCCCCTGTCACTCCTGTTCACTTTCGAGCCTCCCCTCCTCTCGGTCTGTGTTTAAAATCACTCCAAATTGTCCCACCACTTGGTGAGCCCAAAATCACAGTGATGGGAGGAGAGTGAGAGCAAAAACGTGGACGGCGTCTGAAACAGCCAGCAACTGGCAGGGGTAGTTTATAATAATCGATTGCTTGTTAGCACATTCTGCTGCACACGTTTCTTCTTGCAGGGGAGAAAAAAAAAGATCAAAGCAAGCTGTGTAATGCATAAACCCCCGTTGTATCGGGGCTTGCCTGCAGAAAGCCGCAGGTTTACTGAGAAACCCAAAATAGCTCCTTGCTGGAGCTGCCGTGTGGGCTTGGTGACTCAGTCCCGAGGACAAGCGCAGCCCTGTGCGGCCACCCCGTCCCATGTCCCCTCGCTGCCGATGCTCCTGGGTCGCCTGGGCGGCAGCGGCCGGGTTGGAAAGGCGTCCGGAGTCAACAAGTCTGCCGCCAGCCCCACCACCTTTAAACAGCTCTTGTTTTAACGGGCCCTGGCCTGGCAGCGCAGACGCGCGGGGCTGCGCCTTCCTGTTTGCTTAACCTGGGAGTTTTATAACTGGTGCTTTTTGTCAGCGGCCCCGGGGCTGAAATCTGCCTGTTTGGGGAGCTGGCGGAGTTTGGTGCCGGAGGTGTCTGACCAGCCAGTGTTCGGGAGGAGCCTGAGCATCCCACGGGCACAATCCAGCGCCGTTGGACCACGCGCCCAAGCAGGGGAGGGCAGGGAGAAGCAGAGGGAGGGGGCTCACCAGGCTTTTCCCCCTGGGTTTGTGCTGTGACATTCACCTTGGCTCCCCAGGGAGGAATTCCAGTGGGGCTGGAAAGCTTACAATAAGGCTTTCACCCTTCCAGAGCAAATTCAGCCCCCAGCCACGTGCGAGGGGAGAAGCGTTGCTCTGTGTGTGTGCCGGGCTCTGAAGCGGCCAGAGCCATCCTCCCCAGGGGCCACCAACCTGGCGGGGACCGGTGGCCACCTCTCTGCCCCTGTCCCCTGGGGCTTATCCAGCTGATTCCGTCCCATCCCGCGTGAGATGTGCCAAAAGCAGCCGAATGTGGTTTGGAAAGAAAACCCGGTCCCAAGTGGGAAAAGCAAACCGGCAGGTAACTCCGGCACCAGCACTGGCGCGGGGCGGCGCGGGCTACGGATGCGGGCACAGAAATGCCATTTCACACACTTCTCCCCCTTTTTTGACTGCGTGCACCGAATGGGCACCCCTGGGAGTTTATTTCTGGAAAGGGATTAAAGCAAAAAGCTCTTGTATAACCGGAGGGAGCTTCACTCCTTTTTTTTTTTTAATTTTTTCTAAAAGTGTTAAAAAGGGAAAACGGCAGCAGCCCCGGAGGAGCAGCCCAGCCCCGGGTGAGTCCCCCAGTGCCTGCCCTGATGTGGCTCGCTGGGGACATGCCAGCTCCCACAGGGACAAGGTGACCGGCAATAAATAAGGTGAGTCCTGGGTGTCGCGGCACTTACTTGAAGTGCCTTATATGTGCTCTTATACGAAGAGTGTGGCCAGCAGGTCGAGGGAGGTTATCCTGCCCCTCTGCTCTGCCCTGGTGAGGCCCCATCTGGAGCACTGCGTCCAGTTCTGGGCTCCCCAGTTCAAGAAGGACAGGGAACTGCTGGAGAGAGTCCAGCAAAGGGTCACAAAGATGATGAGGGGCCTGGAGCATCCCTCTTACGAGGAGAGGCTGAGGGACTTGGGTCTTTTTAGTCTGGAGAAGAGAGGCTGTGGGGGGATCTGATCAACACCTATAAATACTTCAAGGGTGGGTGTCAGGAGGATGGGGCCAGTCTTTTTTCAGTGGTG
>JAOXJK010000069.1:6540758-6565941 GCA_025774025.1 Xenus cinereus
GTTCCTGTGCAACCTGCTCTGGGTGGACCTGCTTTGGCAGGGGGGTTGGACTGGATGATCTCCAGAGGTCCCTTCCAGCCCCATGTGATTCTGTCATTCTATGATTTGCGTTTGAGGGAGTGTCTGGTGTTGTGTCCGGGGGTTTGATCACTGTTCCAGGCTCCAAGGTCCTGGGGGACCGGCGGTGCAGGCTCTGGGGGAGCCAGGAGGTGCCCAGCTTTGCCAGGGACGAGCCAGCGGGCAGGGAGCGATGACTGGCAGTTGGCACCCGGGAAAGCCGTGATGGCAGTGGAGGTGCAGAGCCCATCGCTTGGAGCCACCTCACTTCTGCAAGATGTTAACACTCTTGGCCGGGGACTGGGAAAGTCCTATACATTACCGGGTCTTTTTCAAACCAAGACAAATAGTTTAATTGCGGGGTTTGGAGCAACGTATAGGGCGCTCCAAATTGTAAATAACATTTATGACTCAATTGTGTTTTCCTAAATATTTGCCATAGTTGGAAACCAACGCTCTTCTGCGAACAATGGAAGAACATTTTGTTCCGATTACCGTGTGGAGGGATGAGGGCAAACGCTGCGATCCCACATCTCGCTCCCATTATCGTCCTTCCTGGCTTGGCCAACCTGCCCGAGGGGCTGGGGACAACGCAGGCCAGGTTGTGTCCCTTGAGATCGGCATAGTTCATGGGTGGGGAGGGAGTCCATGTCTCCACGGGCACGTGAGGTAATGGTGTGGGTTCACATGGCATCATCTCCAATGTGAGCTCGGGCACTGCCTGCACGTACCTCTTTGCCAGATGTTATTTGAAGCATTTTATTTATTTTTTGATTTTCTTCTCCCGTGGCTGAAATTGAGCCCTGGAGAGCAAGGGAATGGAGCCACCGAGCAAGGCTGGACCCCGTCCCATGACCCTGTCCCACCATGGGAACCCCCCGGCAGTCAGGCACTTGGCAGGATTTTTTTGGGAGGCGAGTTGGCCGAGAGCAGCACACGTGTCCGTGTGTTCTCTGGCTTGATGGGATTATGGAGCCTCCCACGAAAAGGCACTTTTCACCGTCCCAGCACCAGGGACAGCCCGTGCCCCAGTGTCCCCTGCCACCAGCGCTGTCCCTGCCTGCTCGGGACCCCCAGGTAGAGGCTTGCTGCAACAAAAGCCATTTAAGATCCCACCTCAGCAGCTGCACCCGCCCCTGTGCTGGGGGTCCCTGCCTTGGGGTCCTCCAGGCAAAGCTGGGGGATTTTAAGTCGCTCTTAAAAGCGACTCTGTGCCCCAGCCACGCTGTCTGCTCCCTGTCCCCATCCATCCTTCGGCTCTAATGGGAACACGCTGGTGCGGGTGGGCAGCCCCGTCCAGTTCCGTGGGTGCCAGCAGCTTCACTAACATGTAAATAACACCATGAGGGTGCCCCCCTGCATGGGTGATGGGTGACGGGTGACGGACATCCCCCGGGCATCCCTTGCGGGCTGGTCACCAGCAGCAAACGGTGCTGGCCTACCCCCCTCCCCAATTTAATTAATTTCTTTTGGTTTCCAACCTCTGGGTCAGGGATAATGGAACCCAGACCAGCATTTCCATTCCTGTTTGCTGCGCATTGTGCTTGTTAAGCTTTTTTTCTTTTCTCTTTTTTTTTTTTTTTTAAAATCAAAAATCCTCGCTCTGCTCTGGAGCACTGGCTGGAAGATAATACACATTCAAAGGCAGTGAGGAAGGTGCATGCAGGGGATTAAATTAGAAACGTTTCCCTGGGACAAAATTTTAAAAAAGAAAAGAAACAATTATTTAGAGGGGCTGAGGAAATCGGAACCACATTGTATTATCTGTTGAGTAGAAGTTTTCTTGCAGAGATTTTTTTTTTTTTTTTTATCCTGAGCTATGTACTAGAAGTAAAGCTTTTGTGGCGTTCCCAAGTCAGCGCACTGTAAATCCATTTGAAAGATAACTCTGTCTGAGGTCTGCTCCTGCCAAGCTCCTCTTCCTCAAATGTCTTTGAAGATGGGAGGGGGACACCCACCAAGCACCCAGCAGAGGGGATTAGGGTCCCGACATAAACTCCACCGGCTCTCGGAGGCAGGGTCTGGGTCCATCAGTCAAAGCAACGATCAGCTGAACCCCTCCCTGTGACAACTCTCTTCTCTTAGTTGTGTTTTCCCAGCTCATCCCCTGATCCAGAGCCTGATCTAATCCCACTCCCTCCTACTGTTTCTCTGTGAGGTCCAACTAGGTCCCAGAGCCACTAGTGCCGAGAAGGGAAGGACGTGGCCAGGTGGGTGCTCGCCCCACGTCAGCCCTGGGCAGCTCAGGCTCCTACAACTGGGGCATCTCAGGGGACCAAAAATAAGCAGCTTTATTTTTTATTTTCTTTTCCTAGATGGATGTTATTGACCCTTGGGGTATTACAAATGCATCTTCTGCAAGCTGTGCTCCCCCGTCCCTGTGTGTGGCCCCGGTGGCTCTGCGCTGGGCAGCAGCCAGCTTTCCTCGAGTACATCACCCACAAAATCTCCGGTGGGGAGGAAATAGCCAGGAGAGACCCCCGTGTGCACGCAAATCAATTGACACCTTTCCTCCCCCGCTCCTGGGCAGGGTCCCCGTGGGGAATGGATGATGCTGGGGGGAGCGGGGCTGCGGGGAGCCCCCACCAAGGATGCCTCGGTGTTTGCACGGTGGCATCATTCAGCCCCTCCAAATGCGTTCTGCACAGGTTCCCCGGGGATGGCCAGCCTTGGGACAGCCTGCCTTCCCCCTCCGAAACCCGAGCGAGCTGCTGCATTCAATACTCGCTCGGCGATGGCCCTCGGCTTGGAAAAGTGTCCCCAGCTCCCTGCCCGCTGGCTCGTCCCAGCCCTGGGGCAGTTTGTCTGTGACGATGGATGTGATTGGGTGGCCTCTGTGGGTTTCGGAGGGTCCTTGCTGCCACACTGGGTGGGGGGAGCGTTTTCACCCTGGAGAAGAAAGGCTGGAGTGGCCCCTACGTGTCCTCCTGGGGAGAGCAGTCACAGGCTTGAGGATGCCCGTGTTTAACGTGCTGAAGCTCAAGCTCCTGTCCCTGCACGTGGTGGGGACATGCTGGGCAGGGGACCACACTGGACGCTTGCTCCTGGGGTCCTGTCCTGCTCACAGATGAGTTTCCCTTTGCAGGTGAGCAAACACAACAGGTTCAATTTTCTGCACGTCCAAACCCCAGCCCACCCAGGAGTTCCCAGGGACAGTCCCTCGGGGCAGATTGTCCCCTTCAGCCTTGCTTTGTGTAGCTGTAGAAGTTTCCTTGCTTGGACTTTATTTTTCCTGACATCTTTGCAAGTTTTTTTCACTACTGCAGCCCTCGGACCCGCTGCCAGGTCCTGGGGTCACCCGCTCTGCTGCACACCCAAAGCGGGGCTCCCCAGGGCGAGTCCTGGGGGTGACCACCACCGCGGCAGGTACCGGCCCGGTGATGCCAGCTGGCAGGAGGTCCGGGCTGCAGGATTGGACCAGCTTTTTTTCACTTTTGCCAAGATTACAGCGTTTTGAAAGCATGAGACCCCCTAGCAAGCACAGCTGGGTTTGTATTTCCCCATGTTGGCCACCGGCTGCGGCGGGGTCAGATCCTGCAGCCTTGGCCGAGCTCATCTGGGCTGTTCTTCCCCTGAAAAAAGGAAGCCTCCTCAGGCTTTTTGTTTTGTTTTGTTTTAATACCGCATATAAATGTCTATTCCTGTTGTTGCTGCTGGGGAGCACAAAGTGAATATATACGGGCAGATGGATTTTAGCTCATCTCTCATACACAGGGAATGGCTAAATTGATCCATGCTTGCATAATTTGGGAAGACCCAGCAGAGTGGTTTTTGGAGTGAGCTGGAAGGAACGATGCCCAGGTCAATGAGAAGATGTGGGAGGCTGATCAGACCATCCAGACGTCCACAGTGGGGCTGGTTTCTTTGATTACTCTATCACCCTGCCCCCCATGTAAGGCTTTGGCTCAAACTTCATTGACTATAAAGTTCCAAGGGCATTCGGGGCTTTATAGGTCACCTACCTGTCCCAAGCTGTCTAGGAGAGCTGTCTTCTGCTGGCAAGATGGAAATCTGCGCTGTGTGTTACTGTGCAGCATGTTTATTCTCCCATAGGCATTTAAGATTCAGCTAGAAAAGCATTAAGGATGGATTTGTATTTGGAAGTTCTGTTTTCCCATCAGGGTTTATTTCTGCTGCAGGAATACAGAGAGGTTCCCAACTCCATCACCGTCACGGTGGTCACTGGGATCTGGGAGGACATTTCCCCTTGCCAAACTCCTGGAACTGGCAGACTTCCTTTAAAAAAAAATTGTCTAGGGTTGGCGTAAAAACCCTAAGGTTTGGGGGAAAAGTCATTCCTTCCATTTGATTTTTTTCAGATCCACCCAGGTTGTATTTTCAAACCTTTCTCTGGATAAAAGTGTGGATTTGATTTGTGTTTGGGCTCGTGGCCCCTGCAGTGGGGTCAGTGGTGAGGAGCTGCTGGAGAACCTGAGCTTGTTCCTCTGCGATGTCCTTGTGCAAGGCTCACGGGGCAGTGCTGGTATTATCCCTTCTAGCAGCTACAATGCACCAACCCAGAGATTTCCTTATTCCTGGGTCGTTTATAAACTGTAGTTATTTGTTTTAAAGTAGCCAACCTTCAGTCTGGGAGTTCCCCTAGAAAATATGTGTATTTGTATACCTCCCCTGCTCCCAGCTGCTTTTAGAAGCTGGCTTTACTTTAACACATATTAAAGGAAAGAGCGTTTTTCCTTCCCAGTAGATTAAGTTTGGCTAAACAATCCAGTGTGAACTGCTGGGCATGAGGCAGAAACCTGTAGGCTAAATTACCCAGCTGCTATAAGTTTAGACCAGCATGGGATGAATTTCAGGATTGTATATTAGTTTTCATTTAATCTGATTATTCTGGGCTGGAGTTCCTGGAGGGTCTTCAGGTTATTGTCAGTCAAAAGAATTTTTAAGAGCTTCCATTTGCGCTAAACTTTTCCCATTAGAAGTCTATTTTCATTATGGATCAATTTTTATTTTAATGAAAAAATGATTCTCTCAACCCCCTGCTATTTTTTTCTTCCCCCAGCCGGGGTTAAAACTGAAGCCGCAACGGGGTCTTGCCACTCAAAATGCCATTCTCCTCTTTTGCTGAGGCCGTTGGCTTGGCTGAAAGAGCTTGGGCAGAGGAGGAGGAGGCACAAAACACAGCCAGGCACCTCCTCTGCTCCCAGCGGTGCTTCCCGGTGCCAGCCTCCTCATCCTCAAACCCTTCCCTCGCTGGGAAAACGCCGTAAGTGGCACGAATCCTGGGGGGATTTCTAGCTCCAAAGTCTTGGAGACTAATGCGGGACTAATTGGTCTTAAAAGCCCGTTGCTGGATGTCTCGGAGTCTTGCTGTCAATCCACGGGCTGGTTTCTCTCTGCCGCTGCCTCTCGGCTTCCAGACTGGGGAGCCTGGCGGGGGGGAGGGCAAGAGGAGCAGCCCCCCAGCCCCGGGGCCAGGAAGGCAGCAAACCCCATGTTTTGTGCTGGCAAGGACATCCTTGGGGGGGTCTGTCCTTTGGGCAGGAGTGGCAGCTTTGTGTCATGGGGTGGGGTGGCTTCAGGCTTCCCCAGCGCTGAGCTGAAGGCATCTCTTGGGGTATCCACCCCCCCGTCACCCCACCGCTGCAGGTGGGATGGCAAAGGGATGAGAACCTGCCCCAGGGCCGTGGTAGGGAAAAAGCAATACAGAGATGCCCAGAAATAAACGCCAAACCCGTGTTCTTTATTTATGCAGGATTTTACATTGGATGTGCTGGCCTAAACCTTCTGGAGTCCACGTGCCATCCGTGCTGCTCTGGTAGGTGATCCCAGCACTGACCTGTTGGGAGGCCAAGGACCACGCTACCCCAGTGCAAGGCTCTGTGGGGACATCCTGGTACCTTGTCACAGCCTAAAATCCTCCGTTTGCTCAGGTTTTGCGCACAGGCAGGTAGGGAAGAAGGATCTGAGCTGTGGTGCCAAGTAGCCCCTGTGCGAGTTGTGCCCCAGCCATGACGCTGGACACCGTGCAGGTCCCCCCCAGTGGCATTGGGGTTTTCCATCCCGTTCTGCCTCCTCCTTCCCCCAGCGAGCCGGCGGGCAGGACGAGCCCCTGCCTTCAATTTTCCGCAGTCAGTGGGATTTTGCCATGCCCTTCACGTCACCAAAATGCCGGGTTTCCCCCCCAATTCCCCCAGCAGAGGCTGGGAGCCTGCTTCCTCCGCAGTAGCAGCTCCGGATAAGATTGCACGTTGCTGAGCTTTTCCCTGTGTGTGCCCGTTGCTGGGACAATTATACTAAAATCACACCACCTGCAAGCAGTTAGTTAGAATAATAAATAAGTGATAGATTATCAAATAAAGCGTTGGCTTTGGATGAGGTCATCCTAGCACCGTGTCGCGGGTCTCGGAGGGTTTGCAGGCTGCTTTCCTGCCGCTGATGGGCTAAATAGCTCTTGTATCAGTCAATAAAAAAGTTGTCGAGATTAAAGAATCAATTAGGTATTAGCCAAAGGGGCAAAAGCGTAACCCAAACATGCTGATAAAATCCAGTAGGTGATTATGGGAATGGTTCTTATTTCATCTTACTTTTGAAAGGAGTAATTGCTCGTTATAGAGCATGGAGCGACCTGGACCGGATACTTTTCCAGCTTCATAGAGGAGGAAATTCTAGCGTTCAGCTGACAAGTGCAGGGGCACGCCAAGCTTGAGGGATGAATGGGCATTTTTGGATCTTTACTTTGAGGAGCATCATTTTGTCCTAGGAAAATTGGCATGGGGAGTTTGGTTGGTTATTTGACAGCCCAGAGCACCATTACCCGCACCAGTGACCACGTTCAGGGTAAGGAGAGATGCTCTCAGGGGGGTGAGAGGAATGGGACCAAACGTAGACACCTGGGTGTTTTGGAGCCCTGGGGCTCTGATGCTTATCACACAAACTTTGATTAACCACATAAAATCTGATCAGCTGAAAAAGCATTTCGGGATGTATATAGTAGAGGTTTTTTGCAGTGTTTACCAGACAGCCTTCCATTTTCCATCTGCAGCACCGGCCCCAGCCTGGGCTGGCAGGTCACGGTGGGAAATCAGGCTATGCGATGTCATGTTCTGCTAATTGATGCAAACATTTATTAAGTGTTATTCTGGTGCAAAACCTTACCTCATTTAGGGCCAAAAATGAGGAGTTGCCACCGGGGGATTACTTCTGGGGAAGGAGAAACCTGAGCTCCCCACCCGGCATCCCCAGCGCTCATGGGCTGCTCCAGGGATGCGGCTGCTCCGGAAACCCTGGGGATGAGCCGGGGGGTAAGTAGCAGGATGGGTCACTCTAGTTTTGTCTGTGTGTTTCTGCAGAATGGGGCATTCTCCAGATCATATCTCAGGGAGGAAAGTTCAAATGAATTATCGCTTTTTTTTCTTTCCCCTTGTGTTAAGGTGAAATGTTTGGTTTTACAAGGGAAAAAAAAAGCATGGATTGCATCGTTTCAAGTAATTTCTGTTTGGAGCTATTTCTTAAAGGGAAGCATGATGCTTTTGAGTGAATTTTTAAGTCATTTCCACCCCACAAGAAGCATTGGCTCCTCACTGCTCCTGTCCTGAGCTAACATCCCTGTTGAGATGGAGCAGCTCCCCAGGAAGGGCTGCGCTGCCGGTGTGCTCACTCCCTTTCCTGCTTAAAAGGAGAGATTTACAAGCAAAAAAAAGCAAAAAGTGAGCCATCCTGCAGGCATTCCGGGCCGGGGGTTACTTTGGAGGTGGCACAAGGACATCATGCCACGGGGAGAGCAGCCACCAGCATCCCCTTTGCTGGAGCCTGGCTGGGTCCTGCTGCCTGTGCTTCTTCCAGCCAAGCTCCCAGCCGCCAGGCCCTGCCTGGTCTGGATGCTTATATATCCTTCATAAAGCATTATTTTTATGACGTGCATATAAAGCACACGCACAATGTACATCACGGCCGGGCTGGCAGCTCCTCTCAGCCCGGGGCCGGGAACGAGCTGTTTATTGCTGTGTGCCCTCCCCGTGCCGCTCCCCATATACGTGCGTGGGTGGGTGAGACAGGGAATTTGTTTTTCCCTTTGGGTTTTATTTTTTCTTTCCCTTTTCACAGGTCATATACCACCAGGCCATGCCATGGCTGCAGGCAGGTTGCCTTGTGTGGGTTTGTTTGAGGAACGTTGGAGAGTTTATCCCGGCTTGGCCGGGGAGGTGTTTGCTGGGGCAGAGGAGCACCACGGCGAAGGCATCGCCCGGCCTCTGATTTTCCACATGCACAAGAAAACAGAACCAAAAATAGAAGCCCAAGGGCTAGCTGCCCAGCTGGCATAAAAACTCTTGCAAAAGCTAATTTTGCCCTGGTAACGATGGATGGCGGCGGCACTGGGAGGGGAAGAAACGCTCTCACTGGTGCCGCGGCGGGGAGTTGGGTTTCGAGCGCAGGGGGGAAAAAAGAGCCCGATCCTCGCTCGGGGGCTACACGCCGCTAATCCCCTGTTTATTCTCCGTCTAGCCCAGCCGCCCACATTCTCCTAAGCTTTTGTTCATTAACAAGGTCCAGGGTAAAAAGATACCTCTGCGGCAGCTGCCTGCGGTGCCGGCGCGTGGTCCCGGCGCAGCCGGAGGGGCGGTTGGTGTCGGCACAGCCGCATCCTCCCGCGGCCCGGCAACGAAAACTCCATCCTCCCGCAGCAGCTTTGGGATCGCAGAGTTCGGCCCCTTTGGGGTTATTTCAGCTGAGGACCACGGCGCAGCCCTGCTGCTCGTCAACTCGGACAGAGGTTTGATGCTTTCAGGAAAGCGGCGACGACTCGGAGGGACGGGAGTTGTGTCTGCGGGGCGAGCTCTGGCAGCCGACGTAAGGCTCTTGAGCTGGGTGTGTTAACCCCACCAGTAGGGCACAAGCAACCCCGGGTGCTGCCCCAGGGCTGGTACATTTAATTGACAAATTAATCTTTGTCTTCTGTGCCAAATTTGAGAGCCAGGTGCTGCCCTGAAGTGATGGAAAGTGGGGTGTAAGTGGGAGAGGGGGATCTCCGCGCTCCAGGTTGTAAGTCCGGTTTTGCTCCCAATAAAGTGTTGAAAGAGGCAAATCCCTTGTAGATAAAATAACAATAACTATTAGTAGTAATTTATTGTCAATCATTAATTGTTATTAATGCAAGTGCTGAGATACTAAGGCAGATAAATATACTCTGAAAACAAAAGGCCCATCTGTAAGGGTAGGTGGAATTGTTCCTATCTCCTGGAATAAAGTAGCTTTTATACAGGCTGAGAAGGTTTTGCAAAGCTTTGAAGAAATTAAAAGGTGGCTGAATTTACATGACTTCAGTCTCTGAGCTGATCTTGTCTGTGCCCAGATGGAGGGGAGATGCTGCCTGTAGCACCCACGTATGTACACGGGTTGTGACAGACACCTCCAGCCCTGCCTGCAAGGGAGCCCAGCAGGAGCCCAGCTCTGCCCTTGGAGCAGGACCTGGAGGCCAAGAACCAACACTGGAAAAGTCAGAAGTTGGGCCAGAAGACAAGGATGAGAAGTTGTGCTTCTCCCTGTCTCCAGGAAGGCCTTCAGCTCCTTTGGAAATGACCGCCCCATGTGGACAACCCTTGCCCTGAGACACCTCTGCTGATCCAAGCGCTCACCCAGCCGGAGACTTGCCAAAGCCGGAGCCAGCCGTGGCGAGGCCGGACGTGCCGGTGGCAGGGCGAGCCGCGGGTGGCTTGGTCGGCTCCTTGAGACATCCCAGCATCCCTTCCCGCTCGTTCCTTTTCTCTAATTAATTGCATTTTCTGTCCCTTTGTGGCGCGGGCGAGCGGGGAGCGTGCAGCTGTGGGCTCGGCGGCGGAGCAGCCATCTGCAGCGCCCGCCCGGGAAAAATGCCTCGCAGCTGCGTGCGCCTGGTACCGGCGGTACCCGGACGAGGTCATTCATCACCAGGAGCCCGGGCAAGGAAGCTTGGCAGGGAAAAGGAGGACGGCAACCACGGGAGGCAAATCTTAAAAATACTCTGCGACAGCGGGTGTTGTATCTGCAGCCTCAGAGCTTGTTTCCTCTTGCTGTTACAGAAGGGCAGGATGCGTCTGTTTTGTCCCCAGTGGGATGGAGACGCCCCAGTGTGCCTCCATCAGGCTGGTCCTGCCCATCAGTGGGAAGAATGGGCCTTGCCCCAGGGCCAGCTCTGCCCCGAGAGGTGGGTGTGGGAAGTGGCAAGGGCATCCCTTCCCAAGAAAGGTGGCAAGGGGGTATGAGCGTTTAAGTCAGGAATGCAGCACGTTGGGTGGTGATGGAGGGTGCCTTTCTTGGTACGCTCACGGAGACCCTTCCTTACCATCTTTCCCTGGTCTGTAGACCCATCTATGCTAACGACAAATGACAGGAGAGAGCAAATTGTGTGAGTTGAGTCCTAAGAGTACTTATGGACATCCAACTCCACTGGCTCTGGTTATGTGAAATGCTGCTGAAGGCTCTGACCCACTGTCCCCATTGTCTCTCCTGCAGCAATTTAAGATCTCCATCATGGGTACCACAGCAGCATGGATGGCCTTGGAACAAGGACACAGTGACGGGCCAAGGTCCCCTGGGTAGGGAGTTCAAGTTTACTAGCTATGACCTGGTCCGCCACCCCAATCATTGCTTGATCTAGCAGAGGGAGCCAGCACACACCCAACGGTGATGTTCACAGCAGGCTCTGACATTGCTTCTGCCTCTCTTCTTGGCCCAGAAGAGGAGGCCCCAGAACCCCACCTGCAGGACCCTGGACACGGATGCCAACCACTGGACCTGTCAGCGGAGATGGCTTTGCTCCTGCAAGATGGGATGTGGTCACCTTCCCAGCAGAAAGAGGTGAGAATCGGGGAGTGTGGCCTCTCAGGGGACGGGGGACAGGGGTGCCCACGTGGAGCAACGTGACTTGGTCCAATGATGTGCATCCAAATTGGTTTTCTCCCTGTGGGATGCCCTGTCTTTCCTGTTTACTTGTTATTCTGGAAATAGAACAATAAATAATTTATCGCCGATCGGTTGGCGCGCATCCGACCTGTCAGTTAAGTTGATTTTAACTGGCCAAGTGTCAGGGCAAAAGGCCAGGAACACTGTGCTAGGGAACAGTCAACACCACAATTATAAGATTAACACCTTGTTTAGTGGTCAGATACTGTCAAGTGGTAAAAGATTGCTCCGGTTCGTCTCTATAGAGCATCGCTCACAAATTACCTTATTAAGCAGGATCTTGCTCGCGGTCGGCTCCCTGCACCTGTGTCCTCAGATATTTCCATTCATGGTGGAGAGGAGGCCAACACTCGGCCGGGGCTGCTGGGGGCTGCGCAGCTGCGGGAGCATTATTCCCTCTTACCATATTTGCATATCAATGAGCCCCTGATTAATATTTAAAGAGCCAGCTGTCCGAGCCACCTATGAAAGAAAAAAAGCTCTGTGAGGTTTTTATTTTATTTTTTTTTTAAGGGATAACACTTACTGCCCTTTATCAAGTATGCTTCATTTTTACCTCCCCCCCAATTCTTTTATTTAAAAAAAAGAAAAAAATGCCAGGGAAAAAATATGAAACGCCATTAACGAGTTATCAGTGAATGAGTTGTGCTGCTCTCAATGCTTCTCAGTCCTTTTGTGCCATAGTTGCAGCTGCATCGAGCAGGTTTTTAGGGGCAGGAGCCCAGCGCCGACGGGCGCCCATGGGAACTGTATCTCCGGGCAGCTCGGCGCGAGCACGAGGCCTGGGAAACGGGCAGCGTCCCCACAGGCAGGCAGGGCAGGGGCTGCCTCTCCTCTACGGGATGTATTTCCATCTCCCCCCAGCTTCCCCAGGCTCCTGCTGCGGAGCCGTGGCTGGTGCCGATGTCCCTGCGGTCCCCAGAGGGGAATGGAGACGGTGGTGTTGCGCTCGGTGAGAGATGCTGATGGTGACCCGTCAGCTAACGAGAGGCAAGACACAAAGTAATGGCTCGAGCAGGCTAATCAATTGAAATGCCATCAAAAAACTAAGAATTGGTAATTTCTGTGCCTCCCCAGCACTATTAATTGCCAGGCGGTTTTGTTTCCAGGCTTAAAAAGCTGTCATTTTAATAGACTATTCTCTTGCCATTTTTTTTTCCTTGAGCATTTGTCAATAATCCTCCAACAGCGGCAGCTTTGTTATCCCAACTAATTGGAGTCAAGTAGGGCTGCGAGAAAAGATTGTTCACGACGGAGCCCTGGGAAAAATGCAAAAGGATTTTAATTTTCAATAAAATATGCAGATAAGTAGAAATTAACAGTGGGGAACGGGGTCTGGAGCCTGCGTGAATAATGGTGCTGCTCAGACGATGGCAGCTCGAGTGACTTAATGAGGACTCGAGCGGGTCGTTGGCGATGCCAGCGGCTCTGCGGGGCCAGGGGGGCGCGTGGACCTGCCCCCCGCATGCACCTGCATGGCAGCCTGCAGAAAATCGATGGCTTGGGGTGCTTTTTAGTATTTTAATCGATATTTCTTGGGTGCCGGAGGTGAGCGAGGCGTTTATCTGACCCGTCGTGCCCAGCTGCAGCTGGCGGGGAAATATTTCAGGTCACGCTTTGTTATTTTCATATACGAAGGAGGGAGATTTGGGCATCCCTTCGCAGTGGGGGTGGGATCACTGGGATGCTGTAGTTCTTGTGAGGCCAAGTATGGACACAGCCCCCCTCTGCCTGTGCCACTGTCCCAGCCCGAGTCCAGTGATGACCACCGGCCACTACAGATGCGGATTTTGGCCAGGATGCCCCGGGCAGGTCCAAGTGTTTCTGCCACGCTTCCCTGCCCATCACGTTTTGAACCAGCTGGTGGCAGATGGTCTCTTCTGCCGGTGCAGCCCCCGGAGAGGAACCAGACAGTTGGGAGCAGAAATTAAAATCCCTCCAGCTTCCCTGGATGCTTGGCTGGATTTGCCCAAACGGCATTTCCCAGACCTGCTGCTGGATGCACTGGGTCCGGGGGGCAGTCGCACTGATGGATCCTGTTTGCCAAGGGGTTTACAAAAGTGATGGTGATACCATTTTTAGGAGGATTTTGCACAATTAATGCCTCCCGGCAGCCGTGCCCCGTCCCACTGCGATGTGCTGCCCCACTGGGCACGGAGGGGAGGGAGCCGCTCGAAGCTGTACACAGACCCACGCAGACCCCCACAGACCCCGAGGGGGTGCAGGCAGTTTCCCGAGGGCAGGATGGAGGCGGCTGAAGCGTTGGGGACCCGCTGGCCCCCAGGGCCAGCCCCCCTCCGGTGCAAACAGCCCCTTGGGGGGGGGACAGCTGAGCCGTCACCTGTTGGAGCTCAGACGCCGCAGCTGCAGCCGGCACCACCCGGCAGCTTTGAACCCGCCGGATTAGGCAGAGGAGAGTGCCACGCACGCACTTGTGCTCAGCATGCCAATGCCTTCCTCCTCCTCCTCCTCCTCCTCCTCCCTGTGCTCTGCTGGCCATGTGGCAGCAGCCTCCCCGACCCAACATCTCATCCCTTGAGCAACTTCTGCACCAGCTCCTCACTGCCGGTTTGGGGACAGCCCCGAGGGTGGCAGGTGGCAGAGACCCTTTGGGGTGGGAGCCCCATGAGCCAGAGGCTGCTGCCCCTGCAGGGCCCTGGATGGGAGCAGCGGGGATCGGCTCTTGGCTGGACCAGGGACAGCAGTGATGGAGGTGGGAGGACCTCTGGGTCCTTCAGCATTTGGGACACAAGGTTCAGATCTGCTGAGCTTCATCCTTCTTATCCAAAACAGATAATATAGGAAATCCCAGGGTGGGGGGAAAAATCCCAACATTTTTTAACTTTGGGAAAGCCAGAATCTGCATGTGAACACAGCCCACTGCCCAACTGGAGATTTTTTTCCCACTCCATCTTTTCCTATCATGTTTGCTACTTCTCACATAGCCCCCACCCAGGAGAGGAGCTGAGGTGGTGGGACATCTTTAGTAGGTGTGTGATGGCCCTGGCTCTGCAGATGTCCCCTCTGCAGGGTGGCCATGGTGGGCTCCTCTTCTGTTGCCTCCCATCTTGTGTAGCTGCCACATCTCCAGGTGGGGTGCGTTGAGTCTCCCAGTTTGGGTAGGGTGCCCCCAGTTTGGGTATGTGCTGCTCTGTGCTGCTCTCCCTTTCGTGGTGACAGTAGAACGTGGTTCATGGTGGGTGGCTGTGACGTGCATTCGTGGCATGTGTTGTGGTGATGTTCCCAGCTCAGTGGAGGACAGATGGGAACATCGGGTGACCAGATTCTCCATTCAACCCAAGTTCCACCCCCATCCCTTTCCAACCCTCCCTTACAGACGTGCCTGACACCTCTCTCCTCATTCCTCTATTTTCTCTTGTTTTCCTCAATCCCAAATTCAAACCCACGGAGACAGGCGCCCTGTTCTGCGGTTTGCCAGTGGCAGCCAAGCTGCCCCCGTGCCCTCGCCGAGCTCAGCACCGTGGCAGGACCAGGACCATGGCTTGGCCTTGGTTCCCAGGGGTGTGTTTCTTGGAGTGCAGGATTTGCCTTCTGCTTTTAAAAGCAGAGAGGGATTGGTTTGGGTCTGTTGGTGGTTTTTTTTAAAAAAAGAAAAGCTTTCTTCCCCCGTACTGTACTTTTTAAATTACCCAGTTTCACTATCTGTTCCCTGTGCTTATGCTTTTGGTCTATTTAAGAGCAAGAGTGTAACATTAAGGTGATTTATAGCAATCTCTGGAGTGGAAGGGCAGAGACTTGGGTATTTTTTTCCTTTTCCTCAGGTGAAAGAAAACCTCGAATGTTAACTCACGAGACATTACAACGACCGCTCCGTCAATCCTTGATTTACAAGCTCAAATTTACGAGTTAAAAATTATTATTCCACTCGCATATATTTTTTCCCTTGGCCGTTTTAGTGCTTGTGAAAGGTGAGGGGTTTGACAGCTCCTGGAAACAAAAGCCTTTAATATCTCCCCGAGCGAGGCTCTCCCAGGCAAGAAGAGAGATGCCAGGAGGGCTTTTCCTCCCTGCTGCAGATATTAGTCACTCCAGGCCGGTCTTAACCAAATAGAGCAGAAAGTTCGCTTGAGATAAGCCAGGACTAATTAGCAAAGTCCGTTCTTGGTGTCTGGAGAGTCCCCTGGGATTATCCTCGGTGGTCGGACCAGCGCTGGGCTGGAAGGTGAGGCTGGGTGTGGAGGGTGCCCATCACCCCCATCCCGACATTTTCAGACCCCTCCCAAATTTTTTTGGACACCTCCAGACTTGTTAGCAGGGACACGAGGGGACTTGGGGCCGTGTGCCACGTGGCGGTGGCAGGTCGCCCTCCTCCCAGGTTGCTCTGGGATTATTTTTAATCACTGTGGTGAAGTATCTCCCCCCTCCTCCATCCCCCGAGTGACACCAGCATTTTGGGCCTAAACTAAACTGGCAGCGGTCTTTAAAATATAACATGCGTGAAATACCAGGGAGCAAAAAATATCCTCTTTAAAGCATATGTCGCGCAGTGGCTTAGAGAGCCGGGGGATTAAAACCTTAGCGGAGCTTGGGAAATAATGCCAGAGCCCCTGCTGCACTTCATTAAAGTACATTTTTGACGCAGCTTGCCTTATTCAATAACAATTTAGTTGACCAAAAACTGAATCGAAATGGACAGGCAACTGTGTAGCATTTTGTTGCATTTTCATTTTCAGCATTTTTTCATGTCAATTTGCCATCTGCTGCTCCAGCGGCTGGAAGGCGGCCGTGCTCTGCCAGGGGCAAGGCTGAGCCCCTCTCAAAGTGAGGGAGAGTTTGTTGTGTGTGTCCCTCCAAAAAATTACATGGAGTTGGGGTCAGGCTGAGGCTCACCACCCCATCAGCTTCTCTGCTCAACCCACAGCCACAAACCCCACTCATGGGTCCTAAAATCTTGCTCTGGCCACACTTGGATGGGGAGAGCATCTTGGGTTTCTCCTCCATCCCCACCTGTTGGGACTTAACCCCCATGTCCATGGAAGTGGCAAAGCCCAAACGTCCTCAAAGCCGTCAGAGCAGCTCCATGATGGTTATGGGAGCCCATGGGGTGGATGAGGCTTTGCCACCATGGCCAGCATGGCAGCAGGGATGCTGGGTAGGCTTCTGGTTTTACTGGCCATGAAAATGAAATGTGCGGTTTTACGTGGTTTGAATGGCAAAGCAGAAAGGAAGAGTTTCACTGACCTTAGCTGCTTCCTGGGGAAATTCCCATTTTGAGGATAAAAAGGTGGTTTTTTGTTGGAAAACATGCTTGAAAGGAGAAGGAGAAAGGATGCCTTGGTCTGTGCCTTACCCCCAGAAGGGGCTGCAGATGGTCCTGGTATAAATCTGTCACTAAGGACATTTTGTCGTGCTGGGGACAGGAATCCCCCAGGCTGGGAATGGTGTTACTGACACAGGGAAACTCCAGCAGCTCTGAATATATTTGTGTTTGGTGTTTTCAAACTCCTAGAAGGCAGTACTCCATATTTAATGAAGTTCATTGGGAGATAGGAGTCAATAGGTTGCCCAGGGAAGTTGTGGCTCTGTTTATTTAATCTTCCCCTCTCCAACTCAAGTGGCTTAAGGACGGCACAACTGGGCAGGGTGGCAGAGGACACTGTCCGGTGGGGAGATGGGGAATGGGGGGAGATTCCCAGCATTTCTCCTTTGTCTGAGTCCATATGGGGCTAACCTGCCTTAGGGTGCATGTTTTTGGGTGCAGAGCCCCTTCTATGCCCCTAGTCTGCCTGCCCATGAGGAGAGCAGGTGGCCCACTCTGTGCTACCCACTTCCTTCAAGGGGGGCACAAGGAGTTCAAGGGAGAGCAAACACCAAGGGCTGTTAAATACACAGCGGCTTTCTCCAGCTTTGGGCATCGTGTCTGTTCCCTCCTGGTGCTCCAGTGTTATCTGTCCATCAAAGACCAGACACTGAGACAGAGGGATGCTTGGGATCCAGCCAAGTCCTTACATTCTCCTCCATCTACACACCCCATGCATCACACAGACCTCTCTTGGCCATAGCCCTCCTTGTGCCAGGTGAGCTGGGGAGCAGGATAGAGTTATGGGTCACACAAAGAGATGAGTGATGCTCCCGAGGTCAAGCAAGAGCAGGAAGGGTCCCAGGGGAGCCGAGCAGCCAGGTCCAAATATGGATCCACCATATGCATCTTCTCCAGGAGCAGCCAGCCAATGTTCCCACAGCGTGTGTCACGGTTCCCTGAATAACCAAGGCGTTCATACAAACAAAACAAAGAAACCCTCCGTCTCTCCGGAGACAAGTCACAAACAGAGAGCCCGGCCAGGCCCATTGATGGAGCTGGATGCAGTGAATCACTCAACCAGCTGTAGTTTAAGCAATTTGGGTCAAATATGCACCCTGGCGTCACGCCACCAACTTATCTTGCGTTTCACTTGTTGTACCTCAGCTCAGGGGTTGCCTTGCAGTTGCTTTTAGTTAAGGGTAAAGTCTTCGGGGTTGAAGGTAGGTACCTGCTCACACAGAGTCACCTCAGGAATCTGCTGTGTTGGTTTTATTCATATTTATTATGATGTCAGTTTTATTCCTGGCTAATTTTTACTCCAGCTGAACACAAAGGACAGCAAGAATAGCATTAGTAAAGTGTTTTACTGAGCTATTAATGTTCCCCGTGGGTGCAGAGCGAACTTAGACACTCAACGAGTGTATAAACGGGTCCATAAAACGTGCCCGAGGTATCTCAGCGGCGCGGGACCGAGGGGCTGCGGGGACACTGGCCCACCTCCGTGCGCAGGAGAGGGCCTGATGCCGAGGGCTCGGTGCAGCTTCAGCTTAGCGAGGCTGGGCCCAGGGGACCTTCCTCCAGGATTACATCAGTAGCATGAGGATGCTGAGTGTACTGTCTGGGAATCTAGAAGATGAGGGTTTGTTTTGTTTTGGTTTTTTTTTTTTAATTCGAGATTATGTATATGATAAAATATGTTGTTCTGACTCTCGGGATGTGCTACAAAAGCGACGTCGCCTGATTTTCCAATACCTGGGAACTGGCAGCTCCGAGTGCTGAGGCAGCCGCGGGGCCAGGCTGGGGCTCGCTCCCCTTCTCTGCATCCCTGCCTGGTTTGGTACCTGGTGTTGCTGCGGACAGAGACTGCACAGCCCCTCTGCCCCGGGCTAGGAGGTGTGTGCACCCCTGTCTTCTGCTAAATGTGCACCCCACTCCCGTTCATCGAGCCACTGTGCTCTGCTGCTCTGGGGATGTGCTGGGGGTCTCACACCCTCCGAAACTCTCCCATGGCTATGGCAGGGGCTGAGGAGCAATGAGGATGCTTTACATGTGTGGGGTACCACTGTGAGGATGCTCTGAACAGTAAGAAGCTCGGCCAGGATGGCTTTCTCCATGTTGTCTGTATCTCCTTAGGGCTGCTTGTGCTGTTTGGGTGATGGTTTAAATAGCTGTGGGATGCAGCTTTGTATGGCGATAAAACCTGGCGTTTTCAAGAATTCTTGACAGGGGATTATACCCTGAAAGAGGGAGCGAGGTGCGAGAAGAAGCAGAGGAGGGTGCCCCTCCAGGCTGGAGGAGCAGACAGAGCTCAGCCCCCCATGTGCCAAGGACTGGGGGTGTGAGCCAGAGCCCCACGGGGACCGTTGAGCGCTGGGATGGGGAAGGCAGAGCAGGACTTTGCTGATCAGCTCTGCACTGGCTCCTGTGTGCAATGAGGGGAGAGAACAGGCCAGGGGCTGTCCCTTTGGGGACAAGCTGCTTTGCACAAGCGTCTGCCAGCGGGCTGGGGGCAGGCAAAGAGGATCCAGTTCCTAAATTGTAGGCTAGCTGGAAAATGGAGGTCTGCCCCCGGGCAGCTGGGGATTAGCTGTGGGGATCTGGGGAAGGGGGTAAAACGTCGGGTTTCCTTCGGTCAAGATCACAGGGACATAGTTGAGCGCCGGCCAATGCATCTCGCAGGCCAGCGCTCTGCAGACAGACTCCACCTCCTGAAACAACCGCATTGCATCGGGCTTGGCAGCCCTGCTCCATCTGGCAGCCCCTTCCTGAACAGGCTCAAAACTGAGCTCATATGGAGCCAGAATAACCTCTTGCCCCAGGAGGGAACAAGAGGAGGGCAGCAGGACCCACATCATTTTTGGTGTCAGCGTTGGGTCTGTGCTGCAGGTGCAACACCCCCAGGAGCACCCAAATGGGTGGGAGAAGGGGGATCAAGCGGAGCATCACCCTTGCCCTTGGGTGTAGAGTTCAAGGAGACCCTCGTGTGATCCTTATTGCTCCTTCACAAGCCTTTCTGGATGGAGGAGGCAAATTGGGACAACTCCTTGTTCTTGACCCAGCCTTGGCACCCACTGAGCCCTCCCAGGGCTTTCGGCTGCTGGGCAGGGATGCTCGGAGGGACTGGTTTTTCCAACCAGCATTGTTGCCCAGCTGAGCCCCAGGGTGTGCTGAGGAGTGAAGCTTCTTTAAAACCCCTGAAAATTTGCTCAAATTTAACATTTCAGTGAGAAACTGAAAATTTAGTAGGGGTTAAAAAAAAAACAGGAGAAAAATGTTAGTGGGGATCTTAGTAAATCCTTCAGATCCTCCATCCTCCCCAAGTACAGAGGGGGCTGGAGTCGCTCCAAAACTGTAGTTTTAACCAAAAGAAGCTAAAACAAACAAACAAAAAAACATTTGGCCGTGCTTTTCGTCGTCCCCTCCCCCCTCCTTTTTGATCGTCTCTGTCTTGTACAACCCTGGTATAGGCAGATAACTGAGGATTTCACCCATCTTTTCAAAGTAGCGTGGAGGAAGAAAGCAGCCTTTGTAAAGGGGTTTCTGAAGTTCTCTGTTCTGGGAAGGTTGGAAATAGCACAAAAACATCCTTTCTCACTATATTGTGTCGCTTCCAGCTCTAAGCTCCACCACGACCCAGATGTTTAGATGCTGATGCTGAAAAGGAAAAGAAGAGCCATGGCGAGAAAGCCAAGAGAGTGGGGATGCTGTGTGAAATTTGCTTCTAGAAACCTGCCCTGCTTTGGGTACGGTGCCTTTCTTTTTGAAGCAGGGAAGAGAATTAGTGAAGGAGATGCAGACACTGTGAATTAATATCTTAATTTAGTAGATATAGTAATGACTATTAGTCCAACTGCCCATCTCCTTACGTGCAACTGTGTAGTTTAGCTTTAAGACAATATGCACATTCAGCCTCCAGTGTATTCAGGTTTTGTTTTTCTGCCTTTTGATCTGATTCTCCCTTTTTCCCTCATTGCTCCCAATTTTTCCCAGCCTTGGGATAATTATTGGTGTGAGTTCATCGGTCTGCTTTTAAAATTATCTTTATTCAGAAGGAGGAGGGACCTCCTTAGGCGGATGTATGGAATAACTCTGTTATTACCTAATTGATTGGACAAGGAAAGTTAAGTGTGAAACTCCTCTTTATTGTCCGTATCCTCTCTCTAATTATCCCGTCTCAGCAAGAACGTCCCCGAATGTCCGGTCCGTAGTCCTGCTCTAATTGTCCTGCCTCAGCAAGAATCTCTCCAAATGTCCAAGCTGCTAATGCATCCCTTCCAGAGGGCTCTCGGCGTGGGGTTTCGCAGTCAGCTCAAGCCGAGCAAAGCCCACGCTGAGGTGGGAAGGAGGTGACCCCCCACCTCTCCCTGCCCGCGCGTCCCCACTGCGTCGGTGTCCGTCCAGCTGCCGGGACGTGTGTCCAGCTGGATTTTGTGCTGGAGAGAGGGGCTGGCACCAGCCTGAGCACACCCAGATGTTGATGGCGGGGGAGCTGCAGCACTGCTGTCCCCCCACCCTGCCAGCTGTCCTGGGTGGAGGGGGGTCAAGGCACCGTCTCCCACCCGTCCTAAACCCGCTGCTGCCAGAGCACAGGTCGTCCTGGCCAAACTCTGGAGCCGGAGGTGGGAGCTGAACTTGTCTCTGCTCTGGCAGGCAGACGAGTGAGATGAGCCGCTCCGGCGCTGACTTTTGGGAGCCCGAGCCCTGGCTCTCACCGCACGCCTGGCTACGGGCTCATCCCGGCGGCGGGGCCCCATGGCCACCGCTGCGGAGGGGAGAGGGGACATTTCCGTCCTGCATTCTCCTGCCTTCTCCCGGGGATGAGGGCAGGGATGGGGATGCTTTAAAAACAAAGCCTCGAGGCTGCAAAGGTTGTGCTGCTGGAGCGACAAAGCTGATTCACCGTCTGCGGTGGCAGGCGGCCACGGAGCAGCAAACCATATGGTGGAGCTGGGTGGGAGGAGGAGCTGGGCTCTGTGCTCGTCTGCAGACCCCGGGAATGTGTCACACGAGGGTCCCCAGGTGCCCCGTGTGGGATGACCTGCCCAGGTAGCCTGCATGTCCCTTGCCCTGAGATCAGCCTTCTGAGACCTGTCCCCAGAGCACGAGCGGAGGTTATGGCTTTGGAGGGATGGGCTGTGGGTCAGTGGTTGCAGGGAAAATCCCACTGCCCGGCTCCTCCATGGGATGCCTGTGGTGGGTGGCTGGGTGCAGCATGGGAGGCTCAGCTGTCCCCAAGAGGACACCCCAACCACCATCCCAGGCTTGCACGGGGCCAAACTTGTGCTCATGTTTGCTGTGGGTCCCCCGCCATCATGCTGTCCCCAATCACCCTCCTCACCCTCCCCAACGTCCGCGCTTTGCCAGACTGGAGGGCGACCAGAGACCCTCAGGGTTCCTCCCCATCCCCACTCCCTCCCTCCCTTTCCCCCCCCCCCGGCTCGTGCCTAATTCAATTTGCTTCTCCCCAAACGGCTCCCCATAGCTTGACCATTAACAAATGGACTTGGCTGGAGGCCTGGGCGACCATTTGCATGCTGAACCTGCTGCCGCCGCTGCCTGCCAGCCGGGCACCCGCGAGCCGCGCCGGCGCTGCCAGCATCCCGCGCTCGGCGCGCCCCGGAGAGCTGCCAAATCCCAGCCGCGCTGGTGCCAATCCAGAGAGAAAGGGGCGAGGGAGCCGCACACAAAGAGCGGTTTATAGCCCGGCCGGGCACCTGACACGGGGAGGAGGGAGGGCTGAGACGTGCTTAGCCCTGATAATCCCTAGTTTGAGTTTAATTTATTTTTTTTTTTTAATTTTTTTTTTTTTAAATCAAAAGCACAGCAACAGCTGGGGCTGAGGCTTTCCAGGAGATGAACTCATGAACAACTGTTCAAAATAACTTTATTCGTAGTGCTATTAGATCAGTCCACTGGGGAGCAACCAATTATTTTTGATTACTCGAGGCAGATAAGGCTGGGATAGAGCCGAAAACCACGTGTCGCGAGGGATCGAGGGCATCTTGTGGCTTGGGCACATCAGCTGTGCTGCTCCCTGGCAGGTCAGGGGCATCCAGCACCCATGGGAGCCCCCAGCACCCATCCGAGCCCCCTGCCCGGTGCCGAGGGGTTGTGCTGGGGGAAACACAGCAGGTTGGGGTTTTTCGCCTGGGTTTTTGCAGGTGTGTGGCGGGGGGGCGTGCAGGAGGCAGCAGGCACACGTGCGCTGCGGACAGGCTGGGGTGAATATTTGCCGGCAGATGTGTGCGCCATTGCTGCCGAAAAACCAATTAGCGGTGATGCTACAGAGCTAATTAGCCTGTCTGAGGTTGGTCTGTCCGTCTTGTTCATAAGTGCCAGAGGTGGCACGGCACCAGTGTAGGGAAACATGAGGGTTTGGAGCAGGACAGGTCCCTTCCCAGCAGCCAAGACAAGCGATGCCAGGACTGGTGGGTCCAGCAGCAGCGTGGGTGCCACGTGCCCCTGCCCAGGGGAGCATCACAGGGGTCCAAGCAGGGCAGTACCAGTTGATCACCCTGTTCCCATCCCACAGACCAGACTTAAAGTGCTTTCAGTCAGCTGAGGCTGGTGCCGGACATTTTTGCTTTCCAGCATGACACCAAGCAAACCTGAGCGTGAGATCTGTTAGCCAGCAGGATAATCTCCCGAGGGAAAGAAAGGTGGAAGCTAAAACGCTAAAAACTGGGCTGCAGGGAACAGCCTGCACTGGCCAGGAGACAGACTGCATGATCTAATAGGTCTTTTCCATTTCTCGCTCCTGTGATTCAAGAAGTCTTGTCACTAGGGATTTTTTAAAAATAGACTGGATGAAACAGAAGACGGTGGATGTAAGGATCAGTCCTGCCTTGGCTGGGAGGCAGGTTGGTCTAACAGGACTTTTCCATCGTGCTGTTCCATGATTAATCGAGACAAGAAAAGAAAAGAGAAAGGAAATTGATAAACACAATAGTAATTCCATCCAGGGTTTGCCTTAGTCAGGTTATTATAATCCTGACATCATGTCTTGAAAAGAAGACTGGAAATAAATCTCTAGTAGATAATATCTGCTCTCTGGGGATGGAGAGGTGCACCAGGCTGCCAGGGGCATGAGGTGTTAATGCCTTTGGTGGTCTTCTCCCCCAAAAAACTGTTTCTCCCAATTTTGCTGGGTCTCAAACCAGCAACAGAAGTACATGACTTGCAAGGAGACTTCATACCTTCTTCTGCCCGTGCTCCTCAGCTAACATTACTCCCCCTGAAAACAGCATTTTCTGAAGGCGTCTCAAGGTGGTTGGGAAGTTTATTTCCGTCCAGGTCATTTAATCGGGACAAATGCTGGGAAGTTTGACTTTGGCTTCAGCTGTGAGGCTGTGCAGTCTCCGGACAGCTGTGGTCTCTCAACGCGTGCTCCACCACTGGATCCACATGGGAGCAGGTCCTCACCCACACTGCAAGCTCTCCAGGGAGACCTCGAATTTGGACCAGCCTGAGCTACAGCTATTCCTGGTGGCTCCACGCTCTGGAAGTGCAGCTCAGGTGAGACAGGATGTCTACATGATGCAAATCAGGATTTTTTCTGTCCCTTTGGCCTTTATGGTGACTGCTGTGGATAGGTGTGAAAGACATGAGAGAGGTCACTCAGAAATGTGTCTGAGCCCACGGACCCCTTTCCAGCCTTCACCAGTGGCGCTGGGAACTCAGAAATCACCATTTCAGGGAGGCAAATGAAATATTCTCCCTTTTTTTCCCTAAATAGCCTCCACTAATGGAATGTCTCAGTCTGGAACTGATTTGATTTCAGTCACCAGAGCTGCTGCTACTGGGGATTTCATAAGAGTCCACAAGGCCTTTAATCTTTTCCTCTACAAATAGGTATGATGTAAAACCCAAATCCTGACCACCTCGTGGTTAGGAGTCTTGTGGCACTTGCAGCCGGAGCCAGGAGTGCAAGCCCTGGGGTCCTGGCCAAACTCCAGCCGGGGAATTTGTGTTCCGTCTCCATGTCCCCCCCGCAGCTCCATCCATGGAAATCGGAGCTGCTCCCATTCCATCCCAGCTGCTCCTGCCGCACCACAGCACTCGCTGAAACGGCCTCCGCACCCTGCCCAGTTAGTTTCTTTAACAAGTGATTTTTTTTTGCCTGTGAGCACACACTCTGCTGTTTTTCCGCAAGCAGCCCCTGCCCAGCCTCCCTCCCCTCCCAGGGCGCAGCCTGTCACTCCAATGCAAAATCCCAAACAAAATCCCACCTGCAAAGGATGAATCCATAGGTCTGACCATCTACAGCCCAGGAAATTCCCTGGCTACATTCAGACCTGGTGCAAGGCTGTGGCTTATCACCCTCTACAACTCCCTGAAAGGAGGGTGTAGGGAGGTGGGGGTCAGTCTCTTCTCCCAAGTCACTGGTGATAGGACAAGAGGAAATGGCCTCAAGTTGCGCCAGGGGAGGTTCAGGTTGGATATAAGGAAAAAATTTTATATTGAAAGGGTTATTAAGCATTGGAACAGGCTGCCCAGGGAAGTGGTTGAGGCACCATCCCTGGAGGTATTTAAAGGATGGGTTGCATAGTGCTTAATGACATGGGTTAGTGATGGTTTTATCAGAATTAGGTTGATGGTTGGACTAGATGATCTTAAAGGTCTCTTCCAACCTAGACAATTCTATGAGCGTCTCTGTGTCAAAACATAAAAAAAACCTATTGCAATATTCAGAGAGCAAAGGTTTGGATACTGCATGTAGCAGCCTTAGCAGATGCAATTTTTTTTTATTTTTTTTCTTTTAAAACAGCGGCCCAGTTGCTCACTCCAGCAAAGGTCGCGATGCAAAGGTGGGGTATCCTGGCATCCTTAAAAATCCTCCGAGTCTCCCCTGTCTGTCGCGATCCGCAGGCGACAGTGCCCTCTAGTGCGACCCGCTCAAAACCTCACTCCTGTAGTGCAGGAGCAACATAAATGCTCAATAGAGTATAAAAAACAAGTTAGCAA
>JAOXJK010000069.1:6566041-6579861 GCA_025774025.1 Xenus cinereus
CAGTCCCCTTTAGCCCCATGAAATCGGCAGCTTAATGGGCAGAGCCATGTGCGTGGCAGACCCCTGCGCACACGCTCCGGCTGGCAGCACCCTCACCTGTTGTCAGGGGGTTCATTTTGTTCCGAAAAAAAATTAGGATCCTCAGCATCACACTTCATTTTTTTATGAAATCCTGACCCCGCTGCAGCCGGCACCGGTGTTTCTGTCCAGCTAAAGGTACACGCGGAGGTGCCTCTTAAAATTGGTTAGGTTTACAGTTGGACTCGATGATGTTCCTTTAGAAGAGCAGCAGAATTTCCTTCAGAAGAGCAACGGAGCTGGTGAGGGGTCTAGAACACAAGTCTTAGGAGGAGCCACTGAGGAGCTGGGTGGTTCAGCCTGGAGAAAAGGAGGCTGAGGGGAGACCTTCTCACTCTCTAGGACTACCTGAAAGGAGGGTGTAATGAGGGGGGGATTGGTCTCCTCTCCCAAGTAACAGGTGATAGGACAAGAGGAAATGGCCTGGAGTTGCGCCGGGGGAGGTTTAGATCGGCTATTTAAGGAAAAAAGTCTTGATTGAAAGGGTTGTCAAGCACTGGAACAGGCTGCCCAGGGAAGTGGTTGAGTCACCATCCCTGGAGGTATTTCAAAGATCTGTAGATGTGGTGCTCAGGGACACGGTTTAGTGGTGGACTTGGCAGTGGTAGGTTAATGGTTGGACCCGAGCTTAAAGATCTTTTCCAACCTAAATGATTCTATGATTCTGTGATATTAACCCATCATTCTGGGTGATGCCTGAAGATGTCAGGACTCTCGGGTGTTATCCCTGCTAGCTATCCCTGCAGGAAATTTCCATCTTCCCATTGCTGATGGTTTTTTTTTCCCCACTCTTGTGCTTGTGGCTTCCTTGGAGGACAAGGAGGATGAGGTGGACAAGGTCTGTGGTGTGTCAGATCCTACACAGTCATGGAGCAAGTCCTGACCCCCCTTCTTTGGGCTTAGGCACTACCACAGTGCCCCGTTACCTGCCCTCACCCTTAGTCTCTCCAAACTATGGAGATAAGGACACTGGCCTGGTGAACTGTGAGCATCCCTGGATGATGTTACGCCTTTACGAGTATTTAATTAATTACACCTCCCAGTAGCACGACCTGCCCTGCTTCACTTCTCTAGCTCCAAGTCTTGCCTGGGGATGAGAAGGGACACGGCTGTCTGTCCAGGACCTCCAGGTACCCACGGCCACCCCACTCCACGCTGTCCTGCTCACTGTGGGGCTTTCACAATAACCTCAGCCAAGGAACACTATATTCTGCTGAGGGTAAGTCTGCGTTTCATGCCTCACTCACCCTTAAAGCAGCTTGGGAGGGGGGACCAAACGCTCCCAGCGTGGCACGGGCATGATGCAAAAACTCCCTTTGCCAGAGCATCCCTCTGCTCTCCTACCTGGGGATGATGGAGGAGGGGGGGTCTCCAGCAGGGATGTAGATGCAGATGTTTAATAACACCAGGACGCGGGCAGGGTCGTTAGCGTTCACGGCCATCGGCGCTGTTTAACCACGCACACGTTTATTTTCCTTGGCTCTGACAGAGAAATGTGCTCCTCGAGGACTTTTCATTAAGCAAAAAATTTATGAGAGAGGATGAAAATTGTGTTTTACTGTCTGAGGTCTCGGTCAGTGCTGTTTCTTCAGACGTTTTAGTAATTCATCTTGGCAAGGACTGAGAAAATTTCTCCAGTGAAACAAAAAATTTAACTTCCACATTTGGAGTCGGTTGCATCGGCCGGTTCCGTCCCCGGCATGGACCAATGCCCGGAGCAACGACCGGCCCCCCATGGGGATTCAAAACAAAAGTGAAACACTTCACAATTTATGTCCAGTGAAAAATAACGTGTACATGATATAAAGTGTTATTGGGATTTGATGCTAATTTTAGTGGTCACCTTGGCTGCGTTTGAGGAAGTTGCTGGTGCTGCCAAGAGCAAATTTACCTGATGATGAATGAGGAATCGGAGCATAAAATAAATAAATATCAGCAACACCTTTTTTTCCTTCTTTTTTTGGCAGATTGGTGTCATCCAAGGTCACGCATTTGTGCAGTAGGAGAACTACTGCCAGAGCTTAGCGCTTTAAAATCATGTTTAAGTAAAGAGCAGCATCTTTAAGTACTAGATTTAAGAAGAAAGACTGAAGTAGAGTCTCCCAAAAATTCTTGCTCATTGGTTACATTTTCATGTCAGCGTTAATCTTCTTCACTCCTTGTGCTCACATTTGGAAGAAGCTTGCCATGATCTTCTGCAAAAATTCCTCTTTTCCTTCTTGAAATCAGGCCTGAAAACTCCCATGATGGGTACTGACTGCTCTAGATTTGACCTTTTTCCTCCTGTTCACAGGAAAACATTTCAGAAGTTGTGCTCCAAGACAGAGAAAAAGGAGGATTTTTTTTGACAAAATGCAACAAATCTCAACAAGCAGGAAAATCTTTTGTTTCCATCAGCAGTTTTCGGAGAGCGGGAACGGTTCCTGGCCAACTCTCAGCATAAACCCTGGCCAGGCTCTGCTCAAGGGGAGGCAGAAGCTCCCGTGGAGAAGCTCATCCCAGAACGGCCCCGGGCAGGGGGTCGTCTCCGCTTCCCTCTGAAGCGCTCTGGCCACCAGCAGAGGATGGATACTGGACCGCAAGCCTGGGGGAAATACAGCCATTCCCACATTTTTATGATTTCTTTTAATTACTCCAGGCGGGAGTTTAGAAGGAATAAGTGTTTTCAGGCTCATGTCACTGCAGCGATGGGAAGCAGAGCATCGGATGCTCGTTCCTCCGTGTGCTTCCCAAAATCAGATGCAAAACCTCTGCAAGTTAAATCTGCAAAACAGCTCGGGAGCAAAATGAGCAGGAGCCCTCCTGAAGTGACCCCTGGTCCCACAGGCTCAGAGGGCAGCGAGTGTCACTGCCTGCCTTCCCAAGCTGTTGCTAATTACTGAAAGCATTAAAAAAAAAAAAAGCAGGAAGTTTCTCCATTAAAAACTGCAACTTTTATTTGCCTGTAATACCAGCCATTCTGCGGTTGTGGAGATGGCCTTTAAAGATTTGGGGGTTATTTCATTCTTTACTTGCCCCCCCCCGAAAAGAGGATGCAGAAAGGAGATGTGTAAGGTTACAGAAATAACACAACCTACAAAGGGAGGTGGACGGAAAGTTTGTGTTGCATTAAGCAGGAGAGATGGGGCACAGCTGAATTTATAGCGACCCTCAGAAAAAAAAAATGATAAATGGAAGCTGTAATTTTTATTGGGGAGGGGTGGGCAGATCACGGGTGAGGGAACAAAATAATAAAAAAAGCATAAATTAGAAACGTGGCTTGACGGTTGGGAGTAGAAAGCATTTGGCTCATATATAATGTGAGTTTCTTCTGGAACATGATCCAGAGTAGTGCATGGAAATTACCTGCAAAAAGATTTTCTATTAAGTCGTGTTAGGGTGAACTTTTTCTATCACGGCTCCATCGACCGATGCCCCGAGAGGGGCGGCTGCGCTTTGCCTCCCACCGCTCCCGAAGCCATCCCGCAGCTCCTGCCCACGCTGAGCTGCTCCGGGTTAACTTGTCCGTTTGTTTAATACAAACAGGGTGAAATTCATCGTGCAGGGCCAGTGCACAATTTAAGCCCAATACAAGCCTGACGGGATGCTCTGTATTTCTCCTCATGGCTCTAGGAGAGGCTTTGCTGGCTGTCGGGCAGCTGCCTGTTTCTGCACCCATCTGGCAGCGCGGGGTGCTGGTCCCCAGGATATTAGGCCATTAATGCACTGCCCCTTGGGGCCACCAACTTTTTTTACCTAGTAAAAAGAGTACCAGTACAGGTTTTAAAAAAAAAAAAAAAGAGCAAGCAGAAGGAATCCTAGCCCTAACAGACTGTGAGTTTCTTATGAGCAGTGCCCAGTCCCAGTGGTTGTAACCCAGCCTGGAGCCCAAGGTCCCAACCAGGTCCCAGATTTCCTTGGATGTGTCTGCACCAAGGGCTTCCAGAGCTCCTTGGCCACGATGGCTTGTGCAGAACATCCCTTCTTTCCTTGCTCTGCATTTCGAAAGGATGAGCGGTCCCAGGAGGATTTTATGGCTTGCCATAGGAACAGAGTGATTCCAGGTCTGCATGAGTGAATAAAAGGAGTGGGAATGAACCGAGCATCTTTCCATGACACATTTCCACCCACCACATGTTTCTCAAAGAGCAGCAGGCTCGCAGTGCCCCAGACTTTCCAAGTCTTGTCCTGACAGCCAAGTTTGCCTCTAAACCTGCCTGGTTTCTCTGGGTTTGAGTCCTTCTACCGATCCCTTTTTTTGATGCCAGAAATGCCTCCACAAGCCAAATTTCCCTGGTAATTGTCCTTTGGATTAGTTTGGAAAATTGCATAAGCCCTGGGTTAGAGCTGGCTGCGTCTCTCATCCAAGTGCCTAAGGCTTCATGGGGCAAAGACTAAAGAGCTGCGAAATGCAGAGATATAACAGATGTTGACATGTAGTGAAAATACTAGACGCAGGAGCCTAAGATAATAAATCTGAAAAATTAACACGTAGGAGAATGAAAAAAGGAGCAATATGTTTTGGTAATCATTCTGAACTGCTGAACCCTTCTCCTGCAGTTCAAAAATCTCTGGTATTAAGCAGATGTCATTCAACCAATGATTAACACATTACCGAATTTCTCCAGTCGTTTAATAAAAGTTTTACATAACATGCAGGTAATTGCTTCCAAATGTCAAGGTAACAATGTGGGCTTCTATGGATGGCATTGTTTCCAGCATCAGGTGAAAACCCCTCTTGTTGCCTTGATATCAGGCACAGTCCCGCTGCGAAGACCCCGCGCCCAGCCAGCTGCTTTTCCCGTCGCTCCACTGAACGCCAGAGACAAAGAAACAGGCTGGGAAGAGTCAAAGCCCTCAATCTGGTAAGGTTTTCTTCCCTTCAAATGTCTTTACAAGCAGCAAACGGGCCTTGTGCTCCAAAACTGTGGCCCAGGTATATGTCTTTTATGGGATTTTTTTTTTATTATTATTTATTACTTTTCTCGCTAGAAAATCTCATCACTGCTGAGTGCAAGGAGGGGATGGAAAGAACAGGGTGAATGGGAAAGTCTGGGCAGCAGTGATGGGGTGTTGCTCTTCACGGCGGCCCTTGCCATGAACCCAACCCATGCTCAAAATCTGAAATCATCCATCCTGAGATCAGGAAAACAGTCATCCCAACCAATGTATTTGCTGGAGAACTGTCCTGATGTCCAGCCGGGGGTACCGCCGGCTCCGGAGGGTGCTTCGCAGCCGTGCGGGATCTTGCTTGTTATTTCAGTGTCGGTGCAGGAGTGAAGCGTGAGAGTGATGGATGCCTGGGGACAGGGGAGCCCGACAGGCAGCAGACTCTGTGCAGGCTCGAAGGATTGCTGGCTAACAGCTTTCAAGGCTGCAAATGAGCTTCCCAAATTATTAGAGCTGGAGAACAGGATACTTTTAAAACAACCAATCTGTCATGAGACGTATCCTGTATCTGTCAGAGGCCGGTGTGGCTCCGTTGGAGGAATCCATGACAAAAAGCTAGGGAAGGCTGTAAAAAATGTGAGTTGATGCTGTCGTTTTGACGTGACGTTTCTTTTTAGGCAGCCTTAAGTGATTTCTCCTGCCACTGCAGGTAGCACATGCCATCTCTGCTAACCAGCATTTCCCCTGTGGCTCTCGCTGCTGCTGGGAAAGCAGGATTGTCCCGTGGTCCTGAGAACGGAGACGAGACGTTGTCGGTGCAGTGCTCTGTAGCAGAGCGCAGACAGTCCAGACCCCCAGGAACGTAGCCAGGTTACTTCATCTCCGTGCACTCCAGTTCCTCAGCTGCAGAAGAGGGACTATAACAGCGCCCATCCTCCCGGACACCCGTGAGCACTGGTCTGTTGGTGGCTGAGGATGCACAGGTAGAGTCACTGCAGCGGGGTGATCCCTGTGTGGTATTAATGGCTGATGCCATGGGCAACACCCAGGTTCCGTGTCAAGACCTTGGACACATTTTGGGTGCCTGAAGGTAGGTGCTTGGTGCCATTTAGCTGACCCCAGCTGGCCTCCAGCTGCTCTTCCAGCAGGCTCAAGGGTCCTGTAGGTCCTCACAGCCCCATGGTTTGCCCTGAGACTCCAGAGCATCTCACATAGCACCAGATACCTCTGTTTAGGGCACTGAATCCCACCCTTGCTTCCCTGGAGGGTGGGTTTCACCCGGTGGTAACCACTGCCCTTGAGTCTTGTTGGTGGCCACCTTCAGGCTGTGAGACGTGGACCGACAGGGGCCACCGTTCACAGCATCAGAGCTGGGGTTGACTGTGTAGACTTTCCTGCACCTGGGAAGCTTGGGCCTATTCCCAGCACCACTGCTCACGTCAGCTGCTATGGACAGAATGATTTATGGACACATTATTAAAACCATATTTTCAGCCTCAGAGCATGAGGGAACTGGTGGGTGGTACTGGAGGCAACATGCCCACAGAGAATGGGGGTGCTCCTCAGACCACCTGGCTTCTCAATGGAGATGAACAGCAACAGGGCTGGGTAACAGCCTGGCCCAAACCACCAGAGAGGAGATGTCGGAGCAGGTCTAGCCTGCTCAGGAGGAACAGATTAGCTAGGAAACATGTCCCACCTCCTCCTGCGCGTAACGTCATTCATCAACTGCTTCTGCTCTCCATCGCTGTCAGACACTGAATTTCTGCACATAGACGGGCTGCTCAGAGACAGAGGAGATGGTAACATGGTCTTGAGGTGAGGGAAGAGGATGCAAACGATGGTGAACTGATCCAATCATGCACCTTCTGTGAAGGCACAGCACATCAGAGTTCCTGACATGACCAACCTGCCGGCGAGTGGCTGGGTGCGCTCGGCATCCGCAGGGCTCTTTTCAGATGAGCTCATCACAATTTCCAGGCAGATATGTGGAAAACATTTGGAGGGCACCTGCTCCCCCACCCTGACACCTGGAGACCTTCTGCCTTCACTTCTTTGAACGATCAGCTGCGCTCACTCATCGCCTCCGGGACCTGGCCCTGCTCCTCCGGACCCGCTCATCACACCACACCAGATGGGTCTCTCCTGCCTTTTCAGGAGATGAGAGCACTGGATGGTTTCATCGCCGCACTGGTGCGGTGTGCACCTGTCTGGAAAATGCTCGAGCACCTGCTGGTGCCAGGCACGCTGGCACACGCTTGTGCGCATGGAGAGTACTGGGGCAAGATCAGAGCCGCGAAGGGAAGTGTGCTCACACACAGCCCCGGGATGGCAGTGGGCGAGATCCTTTGCAGGAAGAAAACAGGATGGCTGTGGCATCACTGGATTTCCAAGGCTGGCAATCATATTGAAATATTGAGCTTTCCATCTTTTTTATCATGTCCACATCAACTTTTATCCTGAGTGAAAACCCAGCTCTTTTTCATGTTTGTTTTGTGGCTTTATGAAGACATACATCTGTGTATCTTGGTTCCTGAATGTTCCCGTGGGACTCCTAGAGATACCAGTGTGCTCCAGTGATAACAGCTATTCTCTCTCCAGCTCCAGTACTTTATAGCCCACCAGAACAAACCCCACTTGCCTGCCCTCCAGTCCAAAGTCCCCGAGTTCAGACAAGTGAGGACACACCAGATGGTCTGGCATGGCCCAGTGATGGGAGCCAGCCTGTGGAGAGCGGGGCAGAGGCTGGATAAAGCTCATGGAGATGGCTGATTTACTGCCTTGAACTTGCTGGGCTTTTCTTATTGCTAACATCTGTGCAAGGGCAGGAGGTGTTCAAGCATCTACCTGTCTGTAGGGTGCAGAGTGGAGATGACCTTTCCACGGGCCAGCGCCGAGCAGCTCGGAGGAGCAGGGCTGTGCGACTGCTGAAATGGCCTGGCAGGAGGTCTTTAGATTGCTCGATGTCTCTGTACTGAAAAGCAATACCTGCTGAGATTAAACCGTTTGGCCTCCTTCCCCCTGTCTCCAAGGCAAACATAGACAGTTCTATTCATACCCACAAGAAATACATATTTCAGCATTTGATTCTTTTTGTGTGTGCTTTGTTTTATCTAGCGCCATGGAGCTTGGATGTCTTTTTCATCTCATATTGTGCCTTGGATGCAGCCTCTTTTATTCAGCCCTCTTGCTGCCTTCATAAAGAATAACAGCGGCAGTTGTTGTTTTTTCCCCTGGAGCATGGGCTGCTGTAAACCGAAGGGAAGCTTCTCGCTGAAAGAGGGAGAGGGCAGGCAGGACGCTGCCATATCCATTTCCACCCCAGAGCTGCAGCCCTGCAGGCTGCGCAGTTTGGCTTTCTCAAGCCTTCACGGAGAGCAACAAATTGTCCTATAAAAATTCTTCTCTTGAATTTTATTTTGCTAAGCAGACAGGCCCAACTTGTAAACTGGGGACTGAAATCTCCTACTTCTTAAATGGACAGCAAAGTCCAAGATGGAAGTCGTGGCACTGAAACCTAACAGCATCTATGGAGTCTGCCTTTCACCCTCCCTAAATCTGCATCTGAAGCTTCCTTTTCCTGGCTGTGGAAAGTCCATTTTGTGGGCTTAGCCAAGCCTCATCTCTTACAACCTCTCAGCAACTGTCACAAAGGAGAAAATCTTGCAAGAACATTTGAGGAGGGACAAGAGCTGCTGGTCCACGTGCCAGACTTGAAGGATGTGGTCCAGCCTCACCTCCATCTTCCCATGAAGGTAATTTGGGGTGAGGACGGGAACTGCTAACCCCCAGCCTCTTCCTCTCCACATCCAGCTTGAAAGTCATGCTGTGTGTGTCCCAGACAGCCAGAGGTCCATCAGCCCTGTCCCGAGGCACCATCCGTCTTGCTGTCGGTGTCCGTGCTGCTCACATCTGTGTTTCCCCCTGCTCATGCCATTAGCTCCACGGCGTGGCCCAGGAACAAGTGCTGCTGGGGTTTTGGCTCCACAGGTCACCAGCTGCTGATAAATTGCTTTCCTGGAGATCAATCGCTTCCCCTTTGCCATGCAAAACACCTGGGCTGCCTTCGCAGAACGGCTCTGGGGAGGGGTCCCCACCTGTGGTCATGCTTGAGACACTGAAAAACAGCAAGAAAATAAGGGCCTCACATTCAAACCAACAGAGGGGAAAGGCCTGGGGGGAGACCTGGGCACCCCCTTTTCACTCCTGCTTCCCCTCCTGCTCCAGCCTTGTTCTGTGTCTGGAGGTGGACAACGTCTACGGCAATGTGTGTTTGGGGTTGTCTAAGATGCAACAAAGAACCTCCCATAGGTCTGAATTACACAGGATCCTCAGCTTGTAGTTATTTCCACCCTAAATATAAATAATGTGCTAAGCAGAAATTTGCTTATGCAGAAACCTTTAGGCACTGGTTCCCAGTCATCCAGCTTGGATTATCTTTCAAACTGGGTGCTGCAAGCCACACCATCCTTTCCCTGTTGGGTCTATTGCCGTGGCGGTGATTTCCAAAGACCATGAGTGATGCTGGAAGCAAGAACATCTTGCGGCAATATGTTGCCATTGAACTCTGAGTTGGGAATCGGGGATTTTAAGGCATTTGAAATCTGTATCTGAAATCTGTGACTCGTGTCATGCTCTGACCTGAGAGAAAGATGCTTTCAACCAAGGTGGCTGCAGGAGTTAACCAGACCAGCCCTCCTGGGACCCACACCGCTGCTTGGGGACAGCAGTTGGGAGGCAGCACCCGAAGATACCCTTCCCAGCTCTAAGATCTGCTCCTTCATGCCCAGGTAAATACTAAAACCTCTTATTTTTTTGGAATAGACTAGCCTCCCTTTGTCTTGGGCTGCACGTCTGCCCAGAAGTGGGGCCAAGGCTGCTCTGGCTCTTGTATTCCTATTGCAAAGGGCCAGTGAGGGATGGCCGGTACCGTCCCTGCTAATGGAGCTGCAAAATCCAACCCTCCGGCACGCGGGGCGGAGGAGGCAGGATGGGCAGGGCTGGGAACAGCATCTCTTCAGCCACATGCGTCTCTTCAGCTGCACAGACCACCGAAGACAAATGAACTGGAGGAAGCATTTCCTCTGCCGAAGGCTCACACCCGGGAGGTTTCTGCTCACAGTGTAGGTCAAGAGTTGAAAAATGAAGAAGAAAGGAAAACAGATAGAAAGATCCATCTTCCCTTATAAAATCCCCAGAGCAGGGGGCATTTGGAAGTCATTTTTCACTGAGCTGAGAGCTGTTTCTGGCCCTTTAGCAGACATTATACTCTTCTCAAGCCTCAGAGTTTGGGACATGAGGAAGAGCTTTCCCTCCATCCTCGCGGGTGTTGGAAGAGGAGCATTATCTTGTGTGCAAGACAATTTGCACCTTCCTTCTAGGCCAGGGCCCGCAGTGGTTTGGGCTTTGGGGAAAGATGGAGCCTAATGCACACTGAAAATTGCTGTGTTCCTTGGTGGGCAAACATTTTAAATGGATTAGGGCTGAGATGCAAAAAGAAATGAGCGGCTTGGATTTGCTGGCATTAATGCACAGGTTAAGAGGCATAGCTTTTAAGGGGGAAAACCCATGCAAGAAGAGGAAGGAGAATTTCAGCATGGTTAAAGGAAATCTAAATAAAATTCCTTTCTGGAAGGAATTCAAGAAAATTATTTTCCTTCTGTGTTTCTGTCTCTCTTCTTCTGGCTTATAAAAACACCTTGGCTCGGATATTACATCAACTCTGCCTTTTATTAAAAACCCCTGCTCCGGTTGTGCAGATTTCATGCTGTTACATGAAAGTAAAATTTTATGACCAGAAGCTGAAATTAGGAAGGAAACTTTTTTGTTGTTGTTGACGTGGGTTGGATTTTGTTGGTAGTCAGGAGAGTTTGTTTATTTTTGCTTTTTCTAAAGCGCAGCCAACTCCTCCGGGTCTCGGCACTCTGGGCTTTTTGAGGGGATGCTTGTTCCAAACAGGTGCTAACGTGGGGGAAGCTGAGCCCTGGGCAGAGCAAGGGGATGGGTGATGTTCTCCCTCCGCTACTGGGGTTGCCTTCGAGTGAGCAGGGTTTTCATGGCTGTTTCGGAACAGGACATATGCGTGGGAGAGCAAATGCGTTTCATTGCATGGGACACACGTCCTGGGTGTTTGGTCTGGAACAGTCTCATGTTGTAAAGTAACCATGTAAAAGTGTGAGCTATTCCCTCCTCTCAGCCTCCCCTGTAAATCCAGATCTGACGGATGATAGCTTGGTCTGAGTCCGTATTCAACACCAGCTGCTTGTTGGCTGGGTAGTGCCAGCGGACCTTTTTTTTTTTGCCATCTCTCACTTTAAAGGTAGTACTTCTGTTTTTCCATTAATTCCTCCCTCCCCTGCTAAAAAAATATTATGGAAGAGTGAAAAAAAAAAAGTTTTAAGAGGTCATTCAGTCCCTCCTTGTTGGGCGAGCCATAGTGAGCCTAAGGAGTTACTACATCTGAAGGTGTAGTCTTTAAAGAAGAGTTGCATAGAGTTAGATGAAAGTTATAGCTAGGAATTACAGTATTGGTTTCTTGTGGGACCTTAGCAAGGTGGTTTGGTATATCCAGGATCTGTTCCCACAGCCCCTGTTGCTCCCCAGCCCTCGGGACAGATTGAAGACCCCTGGGTTGGTGGGAACAGCAACCAGTCCCACCCAGCCCAGCTGTGACTCGAGGCTGGAGACCTCTCCCTGCACAGCTTCTGCTGCAGCACCTTGGGGGTGGAGCAGCCAGAGGACATCTCAGGGGACTTCAGAGCACAGACCTCCTCTCCCCGCAGGCAAGTGCATGCTGTGGCACGCTGGGAGCAGAAATGGGCTCCTGCCGTGTCCCTGCTTCAGAGACACTCACCATGGTTGGGATGGGGGATGTAGGTCAAGCCCCATGGCCTCTCTGTTTCCTTCCAGCCCAAGCGTCTGTGCAACCTAGTCCTGCCCTTGGAAGATTTACGGAGCAGCAGTAAGTATTTCACCAGCTCTTTATTAATAATGCGGCAATAAAAAAGGTGCAACCTTTCTTTCCAAGGACTCGCAGAGCCCTTAATAATCCAAGGAGGGATTTGGCTCCCCCCAATAGATAGTTTACTGGTGGGCATGCTTTACAGCCCTTTTGTTAGAGCAGGGCTGTTCCCCCATCATCAAAGTGCGAACTGAGGCTCTGTGATGGGCTAGTCCATAAATCTCTCCCCTCCTAATCCTTTCCTTTCTACTATTTGCAAACTGGGGGAGGAGGAGGTGGACTGGACGAGGCAGGCCAAAGCTTTAACCCTTTGTGCTTTGGGGGGGATCTTCTCCTTCTGAGCAGAAGAAGACGGTGCATGGAAGGAGGGCTGTTCCACAGCAGCCTTTTAGAAGCAGGTAGTTATATTCAGCAATTAAACCCCAAATGACAGCTTAAAGAGCTCCTTTGGAAGTTTAATAAGTCCACCACTGTATATAAGAAATAAATCTGGCTGCATTACAATCATTTCCAACTACTTAAGCAATAAATGCAGAACTCTGCTCTTAGTCATCCATTACATGGGTAACATTGCTTCACTTCTCACTTGGTTTCCAGGGCTGGGATGCCAGAGGAGGACCCAGCCCAGTATTTGGAGCCAAATCAACGTTGTGGAGATCACAGGTCTCTGGTAAGGAGGTGGGGTGATCCAGTGCTTTGGTTTGGGGCCACCTTGAGCCTGAGGCCGAAAGTAAGCACTTGTGCGCTCTGTGGAAGAGAATAACCCATCTGAGCCAAATGCCAAAATTTCCTTTTGCTCTGTGGCTGGTGATGTGTCAGGCTCTTGAAAGAGGTGTTGCATCCTGGCTACTCGAGGGTTGATCTTAGATGTGGAGGTGATGGGGGAATTAGGTCAAGAACAAGAGGCAAGATGGTGAGTTTGGTCTTCAGGTGTTTGTGCAAACATCTTTGTCAAGGCCAGGCTTTGATAGATTGGACTGAAACTGTCATGTTGTGACACTGAACCATTTCTGGTCATGAATGGATTTTTATCCTCCCAGTGCCTGTTGGAGGTCAGGAATAGGTACAAGGTCCATCAGTGGTCACCCAAGGTTCACATGGAGAATCTGGGAGCAGACATTGTATGGCATTTGATCTGCTAAACCAGGTTTTCCAACCCTTCCTGGCCCCATTACCTTAAACCTGCCCGCTATGGGACACCTCCATGCCAAAGAGAGACAGGAGCAAGCCCAGGGCAGGATCCGGCCAGTGAGGGGCTACCTCCTTCCCCCCTCCGGCTGCACACATCTCCATGTTGTAGGCATTGCAACGGTTGAAAAATGAACTTTGTGTCCATTTTATCATAAAAAATCCCGGGCTTTTTAAGCCCAGCTTTATAAACAGTGATGAAAGGTCCTGCAACGGGCAGAGGTCTGCTTTTGAAATTGAACAAATTGTCGTTTTATGGTTCCCGTGTGTGGGGGGTGCTGTAAATCTCCGAGCATTTAACGCATCTGTTCTTTTCCAACCACGCTACCAGCGTCTCAAGGAGGAGAGGGAGAAATATCTGACATTTCCTGACATCGGCTGCTCTCACGGCCCCCGGGAGTTCCTCAGGAAAGTTTTTAAAGTAATATTTATGGATGATCATGGTGAATCAGGCCCTAAAAGGTACAGAGAAAGGACTGTTGTTCATTAACATTTGGAAACTGTGCACTGAGGATTTCCCTGTGGAGGGGCAAAAGAAATGGAGTGAAAGTGAAATAGCTTTCGAGTTGATCCAGATCTTTTTTAACATTATTGTTGTTGCTAAAAATCAGAACCTTATTTTGGATGAAGAAAAAAAAATTAGAAATACATTTTTGGGATAGTTTTCCTCAAAATGGTATTCTTTCCAAAATTCCATAATAAGTTCCCTAGCAAAGATATTTGT
>JAOXJK010000069.1:6581338-6592149 GCA_025774025.1 Xenus cinereus
CATAGAATGGTTAGAGTTGGAAGGGACCTTAAAGATCATCAAGTTCCAACCCCCCTGCCATGGGCAGGGACACCTTCTATTAGACCAGGTTGCTCAAAGCCCCATCCAGCCTCGCCTTAAATACTTCCAGGAATTGAGCATCCAAAACTTCCCTGGGCGACCTGTTCCAGTGCCTCACCACCCTCAATGGTCCACTCCTTTTTTTACTAGGTGATGTGCCTAACAGATGCAAAATGCCAGGAACAACCAGGTAGTAAAAAGAAAGTGCTTTTCTCTTATCATAAGACATCCCACCTTCGCAATGTGTGCCAGAGCTGCGGTCCCTCTGCTTTTCCTATGCAGGGGCGATCGGCAGCCATAGGGACCCGCTTGTCCTTGTCCAGGTGGTTGAGGCACCATCCCTGGAGGTGTTCAAAAGATGGGTTGATGCGGTGCTGGGAGATATGGTCTAGTGGTGGTGTTGCTTTTTGTCAGAATTAGGTTGATGGTTGGACAAGATGATCTTTAAGGTCCTTTCCAACCTAGAATATTCTATGATTCTGCCCACGTTCATCCCAAAATCCTCCAGCGAGGAAATTCTCTCAGCTCAGCTCCTCTGCTCGACTCTGTGTATACTTGGCACAAGGCAGGAGGTGAAGAGCTCAGCCTGGGCAGAGCAAACCTCTCCTCCACGTGCCCGTGATATCGGGCCCCCAGAGAGGCAGCAGGCAAGAAACGATGATTTTTTTTGCCTGACGTGCGGAGCTACAGCTGCTCTATCCCGTCCTCTCGGGAGCAGGACAAGGATGGGGGCGCAAAGCCACGATGACTTCACCAGCAGCGCGAGGGCAGGATGGTGTCCAGCTGATCCTTGTGAAACACCCACCCCGCCGAGCGTGCTGGCCCACGGGCACATTTCCCGGCCCCAAGCATGCCCTGCCATCACGCCATCCTCACTTGAGTCACTTATAACCCAATACTGGATTGTTACCAATCAAACAAGGGGATTTTTTTTTGCTTTTCAGTGACTTCATGAATCCAAGAGGCTGCCAATAATCTATCACTCATGACATTTAAAATGTCAACACCTCCTTCCCAAATGAAAATGGAGTTAAAGGTCCTGGGCTTCCCTGTGCCCCTTGCTCTCTCCCGTCCCACAGCGGAGCCGTGGAGAGTGGCCTTTTAGGAAGTGGCCAAAGCAATCCTGCCTCTTCCTCTCCTCAGATAAACTGTATTTGCAGAGGACCACAAACTACGGCCATCCTGCTCTCAGCGCATGCAATGGGACCCGGGACAGGACCTGGGGCCATGTCCAGCCTGGATTATCCGTCCTTCCAATTTGTCACTGCAGCTCAGGAGCTATTGGGGGACAACAATGTTTGGTCTGCGGTGGCCTGTCCCTGGTCTGTTCAGCCCAGAAGTATTCAACCCCAGAGTAGGTGCTCTAGCTCTTTGCTCATGACTCCTATGCCTTTCTAACATCTCTGTTAGAAAGAAACCTCCATCTCTCCCCCTCGCTTCCTTTTCGCTGAGACTCTGCTTGGAACTTGCATAAATCTTGCCCAAAAATAACACTGGCCGCTCTCCCAGCTGTGGGCGTCGTGACTTCTGCGCAGGGAAGGGAAGGCTGCGATCTGATTCGTTTCATGGCAGATTTCGGTCAGCTTTGGCACCCCTCCATCCTTGCTGGTACCAAATTTACAAGATTCCTCTTTCCAGCTTTTCGCTCTTCTCCTGGGCTTACCTCTGCCTCTCCGAGGCCTCGTCTCTGGAAAGCCGCGGTGTTCTTTTGGCACAGCTGCCTGCGAAACGTGGCACAGACAAACCAATAAAAGTAGCCAATAAACTCGGCGAGTTTTCTTTCCTTTGCTGCAAGTGGCCAAGGCAGCGCCGCTTCCTTTGGGATGACATTAAAATACAGCAGAGAGGATGAGACTCGGATCCTTTTCTGTTTGTTTCCCGGCCCATGTATGATTTTTCCACTGGTGTAAGAAGAGTTCTGAGAATTTTTTTAAAAGGGAAAATAGTTATAGACAACTGCCACGGGTGCCGGCGGGCTCAGCCTGGGGTCCTTACTGTGTTAACCAGCCCTTAGGTCAGTGGTGATGAGTCAAAGCTGGAGTGAAAACCAAGGAGCTCATACCCAGCTGGTGCAAATTAGTCAAACTCTTGTGATTTCAACGAGCTTGATATTCACAGATCGCCTATGCTGATAGCTCCCTTGCATGCTGCTGGTGAGAGGCATTATAAGGAGAAGGGCAACTTGTTCCTCTTGGAAGTCCTTATCTTTCTCTGTGCAGAGAGGATAGACATCGAGGGAGCTGAGCCCTGGCCAAGGCACATGGGTTGGAGGACCTTTGAGACAAGGAACTGACTCAGCTCTCTGGTAGTGTGGATTATCTTCTTACCCAAGCAGTGTAAATTGGGAGGAAAAAGTACTGAAATGGTGGGAATGACCCATCAGCCCATCAGAACAGCCTTTGCCATGGAATGGCAGCAGGAGAGGCCCTGGGAGGCCATCAAGGGAGCCCTGACGCTGCTCCAGGGCTCTGGCCAGCCTAGAAATGCAATATACTGCTGGTTTGTGTGAGCCCAAGGAGTAACCTGCTGGTGGGGCCAGCCATAGCTTTCTGGGATGGGGAAAACCCTGCTGCTGGCTGCAGCCCTGCTGAGGATGAGAACATCCTTTGAGGTCCGGTAAGTCACGTAACCCCCAGGGCTGAGTCCCATGTGGTACCCCGACTCCAACTCAAGACAGTGACCCTCATTGACAATGATGACTTGTGTTACTTCAGCAGGAAAAGTGCTTTTCTCTCTCCCCTGGGTGTGGCTGTTGATTCCCTGCACTCGTGGTGGGACCCGGGGACCCTTTCCTCCAGCTGGGAGCCCAGAAAGCTCCTCTCTCGGCCAACGCTTTGTCTTGGTACAGTCCTGGTCTTTCTGCACTGTATTAATTTAAGATGCTGTGAAGTGAGAGGGGTGGGGGGGGGCGGGGGATGCTGTCTAAAACTTGTTCGGAGCCTTTGCGGGATAAATCCCCGTGGAATTTAATTTAAACGAGCTGACACCAGTATGAATCATGCCAGCATTACCAGCTCTTGAACACTTCCTACCAACTGCCTGCAGGGCTCTCGCTTTCTTTAGTCAAAGCGAAGACTAAAAGCATCTAAAACTGTTTAAGACCTCTGTCCTAAAAGAATACCTTTTTTTTTTTTTTTTTCCCCCCTCCTTTTCACTGTAGGAAGAAACAACATCTGCTATAAAAATCTGCTGGCCAGGGGCAGTGGGAGCGGATACCACTTATCACGGTTTGGCTATTGGAGGCAGCGGCTGGTTCCCAGCAGAAAGTGCCTCAGCCCCGTGATCGTGGCGTCTACCGAGCGGTGTCTCATCTGTCTGCAAGCTGGGCAGATTAGATGTACGCAGAGAGGAGGGAGAGCGAGGGAAGAAATAAAAGGATAGAGGGAATTGGATGGGAAGGAGGAAGGAAATGAAAGAAAGACTTCCAGGAAAGGGAAGGAGGCAACCCTGTGTTTACAAATATGTACCCTTGGCTTAAGCGAAGTCTCCTAAATGCTGCTGGGACACAAAGTCAGGCTGCTTTATAGTAAAGCAAAGCCTGTGAGGTAGCATGTCTGTTCCTGGGCTTTGACTGAAGAGTGACATCTCTGAAGAGGCAAGAAAGTGGTCAGGAGTAAGCATGAAACATGTAAGATTGCAGAATTCAAAAGGATAAACATTATTTGATACCTTATTTATAGGGCACCACAGGGGAAAGGTAAAAGTTTCAGAAAAGAAAGAAGCACTTTAATTTTATCTGGAGATTTTCCAACAATAAAATCTAATCCATCATTCTCTCTGTGTGACTGCTCTTAATGAAAATTTAGAGGCTGTGACTGAAATTTAGAATTCACAGGGGATACTATTAGGAAGATGTCTAGCAGCTATGCAAAACCTGTTATATCATAGCCCCTGCCAAAGGCCGGGGAAGAGTGGAGTGTGAAACGGACAGCTTTTAATTTGGCGTGCCGAGGCTCCGCAGCGCCGAGCCTTCCTCTCCCGGGTGGCGGTGGTGGGACTCCTCGGGGCTCGCGGCGGCTGTTCGTCCAGGGGGCTCCCACTGGGAATCAGCTCACCGGGTGACAGCCGGGCTCCGGCAATGGCAGCTGTGGCGTTGATTTCAAAAGAGACAAGATTCAGCCCATTTACATTTACTTTTTACCCAAAGCACCTTGTTCACCCTACGTTAGTCCCTCAGTGGTGATGAGAGCCGTAGATGTCCTCTAATGCAATCTCTATTTCTTGCCCAGATTTAATGATTGTAGTTAAGAGCTTTGCAAAAAGAAGAGAACAAAACTATTTTCTGCACCGCGATTTCTTCCAAGACTGAGTGGAGAACCTGTATTGAGGCAACGGCTGTTGGACACCATCATGGGAAGGACACCCTGGCTACTTGAAGGGCTTGGCAAGGGGTGCAGCACCCACCCAGCTTTGCTGCGTGGTGTCCTCAGCCATGCACCTTGCTTCTACCCAACACCAGGACTTTTCAGCCAGAGAAAAGGTATTGCCGGTGCTTGGTGGGATCACAGGTGTATTTTCCTGTTCGTCACTTGGACGGAGACCATTCAAATCCCTGGCACACGGGCCATGCAGCCCCAGTTACTGCTGGTTATTGAATGTGTGCACTGTGCAGGAACCCCCAGGACCGTCAGCCCGTGCTTGGTGCTGCGCAGAGCCAAGCAGTGCCTTTCAGCTGAGGGTGACCCGGAGGGGAAGGCTGACCATCTCTAATCATTACCAATCCTCTGCACTTTATTTTTAATCAAAGCAGATCACTAGACTGTTTCCAATACTTTTTAATGGGCAAAAAGGGGCTTCGATTATAAAGACAATAACGTTAAATTATTTAAGGGCCTGGATGTACATCATGAATCAGTTTAATACCAAAGTCACTGCCAATTATTCAACTGATTCAAAATGAGACTCCATCACAAAATGTTAAATCACAGGATAAATCTGTCCTGGGAAGGGCTTTAGTAATCAAAATTCTCTCAAAGCAGAAAAAGCTTTTCTAAAAGCAGGGGGAAAAAAAGGTTACAGCTTAAGCCAGACATTATATAGTAATGCCAGATGTTAAACAGTTGACTTAAATTATTGGCAACTATCAAATGCAAGATACTAATACTACTGGTTGCAAAGCTATGCCACCAAGTTTGTAATCTGTGGAATGGGCTTAAATATTCCTTTAATTTTCTGCCTATGGATAACAGGCAATTTGGATTAGCTTCCGCAGAATAATGACCTCCTAATTCTCAGCAGATGAGTATAAGCCTTCTGCAACATCAAAAAAACAAGACCATGCTTAATATGTAACCTTTAATGGCATATGTTTTTAAATTATATGATTCCATTGGACCTGTGTAATTAAACGCAAGAAATGCCTGAAACCACTCTGCCTGCCTCGCAGAGGGCAGAAGGCACCTAGATAGTCCCCCGCTCCCAAATGCAGAATAAAAGATCAAAAAAAGCATCCACAGATTTGCACATCAATGTTCTCTACCCCAGAATTTGCCTTTTAAAAACGTTGCCATGAACCCCTGTGGCTGGAGAACGCCAACATCACTTGGAGCAGGGGCCCAGCCCATACCCATCTGCCCGTTTAGGTTCTCAGTTTCTCACAGTGGTTCTGCCTTTTTCCCCCTCCTTCATGCACTCCTTCCATCCACGTCACCCATCATCTCCCTGTTTGTCCAGCAAGATCTGGGGGCCAGGACTGACACCTATTATTTTTATTTGCACAGCACCCAGCCCGGAGTGTGTAATCCTTTATAACTCCAGCCAGGTGTCCTGCAACAACCCTCCTGTGTGGCGTCAGTGACTGCTTGCCATGCGTGGCTAAAGAAAATTGGATTTGGGTACCTCCTGACTTTGTCCAGGACCAGTCACCACTGCCTGGACCTTTTTCCTGACCACTGTCCAGGCAGTTGTGACTGCCTCGTCCCCCGAGTAGCTCGGACACGCATCTTTTTCTGCTGGCCTTGCAGCATGACCACGAGACCAGGCACCTCGTGTCTTGGAGGATGAGATTTGTTCTCTTTCTGTGCTGGGCTTGGCTTGCCCTGTTCTTGTCTTGTGTGTTGTGTGAAGGGTGAGACTCCCCAGCAGAGTCACAAACCTACATGGGCCTTGAGCTCCCTGGAGGCATGAGGGCAGCCCCCAGACTGACCCGCTGCTAAATCTGAAATAAAATGTCCTGCAAGTCTGGGCTCAGGCTGAAGTAACAAAACTTGGCTGTTCAGATGAGCCAAAGCCCACATTTGCTGTTGGTTTTGGTTTTTTGGTGATTTTTTTTTTTTTCCTCTTTCCTTGATACAGAGCTGCAAGCATTTGAAACCGTGGACAGCAGAGCAAGGTTCCTTCTTGCCTCTGCACATGGGGGGGAACCTCCTTGCTCAAAGGCTGGGAGATGGGTGAAACGGCGGTGAGGAAAGGGTCAAAAAACATCCCTCTGACTGCAAGCAAAAGAAAAATGTTGGCAGAGCAAACCTTGCCACAGGAATAAAAGGTTGTCCTGGCTGTTCATATTACTCCACATGGGGTGAGTAAAACTGTCGGTCGGACTGAAGCGTCTGATATACAAAGGGGAATAAAAACTCATTAAAGGTCTAAAAGGAAACCCTATTAAAATACCAACTATAAAACGGAGGAGACTTGATCACCCTAGTGCTAGAGAAGTGTCAGGGTTTGAATGAACCTGACTTTTTTTTTTTTTTTTTTTTTCCCCCCTGAAAGCAGAGGAAATGTGTTTTGTGGAAAGCCAGGTGGGATGAGGGGCAGGTAGAGTGTCAAAGAGCACTGATAATATTTCAGGGTCTCGCTAGGAGCCTGAAATACGAAGGGGATTTATTCGGCTTTCGGCAGGGAGGAGAGTGCTAGCAGATTTTTGAAGGCATTCCAACGAGGTTCATATTCATCTGTTTCTTAAATCGAGAGCTCTTGGCTGCCGCTGTGCCGAGGTAGGGAGCATCTCCACTTCTCCTCTCTCCCGCCCGGGACGCGGGCTGGCTCGTAGCCGAAGGCGAATTAGCACCAGTGGGTCCTTGTGATTCTCCTGCCCTGGCCCGGCTGTTGTCCCCCAGAAAAGCCAACAAACCAGACCATTTTTACAGGGCCTGAAATACCCTGAGAACAGTCTTTCTCACGGCATCTCATTTCGACTTTATTTGGTCTTGGGGAAGGAAAGAAATTATGAGGGGAAAGAGCTAAATGAACCATTTTCTTTCAAGCATTTAAAAACCATGTTGTCCTGTGAGCTCTGGAAGCCATGAAGCCGGGTTTCCAATCGATTCGTGCCTCACGGTTGATGGACTTTTAAATCAAATTGTCCTGGGGCTGTGGGAGGCTTTCACCCCTTCTTAGGCACCAAAAAAGTCACGTGGGGAAAAAAAAGACATGATGAATACCTCACCCAGAGCTATTCCTGCCTGATCGGCCACCCCAGAGTCCCCTTCTTAAGCCTTTTTCTCCTGTGCAGACTCTCTGGTGTCTCATAGGTATGAATGCTTTTCCACAGCTTGGGAATTCTTGTCCCATCTCTTCCTGGATTTGTAGTTTTCTGACCATGGTTGAATTCAAAGAAGGCAGAAATGGAGGGTTTCTCTCTCACAGACACACAAATCTCTTATCGTGCCACTTTTAGGAATGTGTTAGCTTTGGGATTTCTACCTGCTGTCCATTTGGTGGAAATTGGCACCAGAATTCAGTAATTACCAGGGGTTGGGGCTGTGAGGGAAACATGCACTCATACGTGGGCTATCACCACATAAATCTCATTTCCTTACAAAATCAGGGTTCAAAGAAAAGCTTGTTTCTTATTTAGACGGAGGTTGAGAGCCACTAAGGCAAGCCCTGAGCTGACCCATTTTCCTTGCTCTGCTACCGTTTTTCTCCTCCTGCACAGTGAGGAGTGTTTTTCTCCTCCTGGATCCTGGTTTTTGGAGAACAAAGATGTTTTTTCTCTTACCTCAGCAACATCAGGATATAAACAGGGACCATCATTCACTCATACACACGTTATAATCACCTAAGTCCTGTTTCCTTATGAAACCTGAGCAGAGCTGATTCCATACAGCAGATGATGCTTTCTCAGCCCATTGCAGTGCACTAGGAGGCACTTCAAAGATTAAAGTCGGGGGGAACCCGCCTTCATGTCACCATGGAAAGTTTGCCCGTTAACAGAGGCAATGAATCTGTGGAGACGCCAAAGGTAGCTAGAAAAGACCACAACTCTTTTCCCAGAAGCTCAGTTATAAGAGTATCTTTTACAGTTCCAGCACTGAACACCCGTTTTTTGGGCCAAACAAGTACGAGAGCCATGACCTGAGTCAGCTCCGAGTGCCTGGAAAGACCTGCGGCACCTTGGTCGGGCTCAGCAGACTGATGGATTAGCGCTTGTCCACATGGAATTGTAGGTTTCAATCCTCAGAGCCTTTTCCAGTCAATTGATCTATCCAAAGCCTTTCATCAGGTACAAACGGGCCTTTGACTTTCAACAGAATGAAGCAGCAGTAAATACAAATGGGACGTGAAAATTTTTTTTGACCGGACATTTTAATGGTCTGTTCACTCTACAGCTCCGCTGTTGCGGTCAGAGAGAAATTCCCTTTCTGCTTCGGGAGCTGGTGGATAGAAACCCATTCCTCCAGCCCTCCAGTTCATTCCCAGGGAGCAGAAGAATTCTACATTTTCAGTTAGTGTCTCAACCTGGTCCAGAGTGCTACTTGTCAGGCCTCCTGGAAGCACCGATGTGGGTCCAGTCTGGGACCACCAATCTGGGATCCTTCCACGCCTCTCTCCTGTAAAATAAACCAAAAGCGTGGCAGAATACACAACTTGTGGCTCTGGACAGGACGTTATGTTTGACTTACAGGCTCAAGGAGGAGAGCCGCCTCTTCACCCTAAATGCAAAAGACGCTGACCTACAAGATGAGGACCGCAAAGCAGGAGCCTATGATGTCAACCCCAGACCTTGAGCTTTGCTGGGTCTGGGCACGAAACCTGACATGGCAGAGCAGACTGAGCTCAGGCGATGTGAAATTTAACCAACATATTTTACACCCACACCACTAAAAATAGGACGCCGACGCCAACTCTTCATCTGGAAAGAGAGGAAACACCAGCGTTGCTGTGTTTTGGATGAGGCACAGCACTGAAGTCCTGACCATATTTAGCCATAAGATCATCTTGTAGGATTTCTGCATGAGAGCGCAGTTTTGGAAAAATTATTCTGGCCGAGTGCCAGTTCTGCCTTTATTATTTCTCCCTGCTATCTCAATACTTCATTTCATCACCTAAATTGCTGCGTTGAGTTACTCGAGGCTGCTAAAATGCTGTCATGCTACAGAGGCAACTATGTGAAGGAAATGATGTCTCTACTGAAAGTGCTCCATACCGCTGAAATCAGGCCACCTATTTAGGTGTCGAGTTTAGATTTTTCATTGTAAGTACAGAAACTTGAAACATTTTGCCCAAATGTGTTGAAAGCTACAAAGACATTAAAGATTATTCATGGAATAAATATTCATTTGCAGGAAGACTTTTTTTTAAAAGCATGAATATTTCAGGCAGCGCCTTGCAATGTGTGGAGCCGCTTACAGAAAAAGGTGATCATATTCCGAGTGCTGTTTCAATAGTTCCTATTAACGATAGCAGGAATGCACCTCATTTTTATGATTTAATGGCAGTTTCTGCTTAAGTTAAAATACTTCTTAGATTTTTCTTAACTATTAACTAATTACTAGTAATGAAAAATTCCCTGAGAATTAGTCTTCAAATGCTTCATGACCAGGTGCTGCAATGCTGTCACTTTGCTGATAATTTTTAACCACTATGTTACATTTGTTGCCCTGAACACCAGAAGAATGTTGTCATTTTATTCACAGCTCCCCTGTCTGCTTTTTCCCATAGAAAAAGCAATTACTTTACCAACAGCATATTAATATATTGCAGCTTTACATCTTCAACTTTCCATGTTTCAGAATTTCCATTTTTGAGGTACTTTTCTGTCTGGCTGGGTCCCGTCTGAGCCTGTGTGGAGCTCTGGTACCATCTAGTGTTGCTGGGGAAGTCCTGAATGTTGGCTGCATGTGTCCTTTTTCCTCGCTGACCTCCAGGTGGGTTTGCAGCAGGAGAAGCTTGTGGTGACGGAGTGACAGAAGGTGGCAATTGGGGATGCCCACATGTAGTGAAGACATTTCCTCTGCCAACAGCCACTGTCCTGGCCATGGTGGCTTGGAATGAGCATATCCCGGCCTGACTGGAAGGGAAGCAACTCTCCCGGCTGCTGGAAGGCGTGTGGGGCCACAGAGCCAGGCGTGTGTGGGGCCACCAAGATGCCCCCCAAAATGCCACAGGAGATGCAACGGGGCTTCACTGCCAACCTCTTCCCCTCCTGCAGGGCCTCACGCGTCAGGAGGCCCCCCAGGACCCTGCGCTGATGCCGATTTCCCTCATTCTACAGCCCGTGGAAGATGAAGGTTTATTTAATCATAGCAGTAGCGAGGCTCGCACCAGGCCCCGGGCGCACGGCCCCCCTGCCCTCACCAAAGATGGCGGCCCCCCTGCCCTCACCAAAGATGGCGGCCCCGCCGTAGCAGCTGCCGCCCCTCTGCCAGGACGGAAGTAGCGCGCGTAGCGTCACCGCGCGCACTCCTCTTCCGGGGTCGCCGCCTGGGAAGCAATTGTTCGTTCAAAGAGTTGGCGGGGTTGAGCGGCGGGAGCGGCTCGGGCCCACCGGGGCGGGAGCGGGGCCGGGGGTCGTACGGTGAGGGGGA
>JAOXJK010000069.1:6592298-6610580 GCA_025774025.1 Xenus cinereus
TCTGCCCAGCCAGGCACCTGCGAAGGCTGCTTTCCTCTTGCCCCATCTGTCGTCTCAAACCCTGGCTTTGCCACCCCGTGCCAAACAAGGCAGTGGAGTGAGGGGAGGGAGAGCAGGCGGGTCTGCGCTGCGCATCTCTGGTGCATCAAGCACAGCCAGCCAAGTTATTGTGAACACCAATAGTTGTTATCGTTAGAAGGCTCTTTCAAGGGTGGTGCTGTCGTTAGAAGGCTCTTTCAAGAGTGCTCCCATCAGAGGAATGCCAGCTCTCATCATTATGTTTTTTTCTTCTTTTTTTTTTCCTTTTCTCCTATTCCTACCTCCCTGGTTTTAGGGTTCTCTCAGCTCTGGATGGAAACTGCAATGTTTTTTTGAGCTGCTGGCTGCAGTAAGGGTTGAATGTTTCCATCCCTAGTATAACTTAATCAACATAGATGAAGAATTTGTGTCTTGGAGGAGTCTTTTTCTCCCCTTTCTGAGGAAAGAACCTTCAAAGTGGAACCTATCCTTATGTCCTATTAGCTGCCACGTAGTTCCTTTCCTTTGGAGTTCAGTAGCCATGGGGCCATCAAAAAGAGAAGAGGAAGAGCAGAGCATAATCCTGATCAGCGATGATGAAGCTGAGAGCACGCTTGGGAATTCAGTTCTGTTAGTCGACCCACTGGGTGAGTACTGTGCTCTTCTTGTCACTGAAGTTCTGTAAAGAACTTCTGAAGTAAAATGTTATGCAATATGTTTGAAATGTGTCTTTCTGCTGCTAGGAAAACAAAGTACTTCAAAAATAAATAAAATCAGGAGGACCTGCCTTTATTTCTTAACTTTTGGAATTTCTTTGATGGCAGTACCTGCCCTAAAGTATACTGCTGTGTAGTTTCAAAATACTACAAACTTAGCTGAGACTGGGACTTTTCAATGTCAGGTGGATGCTTTTTGATTATGCTACTTCTGTTTTGATAGTGTGTGGAAGTTTTTTGTCCCAGCCCACTGTAGTGTTCTTATTGGCACCATGTGAAATCACAAGAAAATTTGTTTCTTAAAGTGTTTTTAAAAAATACATGTCAATAGTTACCCGTTGAAATTTGCAATGAAGTTGTAGTTACCTTTATACTGATTTGCACTGGATATTCTCTTTTCTACAGAGAAGTCTGGCCTGGAAGAGGAGAAATCTGAAGCAGTTGTGGATGAGGAATGTGAACTAATGGTTACTTTCTGTAAACAAGCAAAAGTGATGCCTCATGCAAGATATGACTGTACAATGCACCCATTTGAGTATGTTCAGTGACGTGGAGGTTAATATGGGGGTTTCATTTTCCACGTTTAGTTCATCTTATTAATTAACCCTGTTAGCGTTTCAACAGCTGAAAGCAGAAGTAGAGTTGGATAAGCGTGTAACTTGTTTCACAAATAACCTTCTGGTTTTCAACTTTGTAGGCGAATGGAATGTGATACTTGCTTACCCCTTGGAAAAAATGCTGATATTTGCAATCAGTGCTACTGCTACATTTGTGATAAACTAGCTTCTGAGGTAAGAAGATATGTGATTAATTATTTTAACAGTTCCTCTCCTAAATGTTGGTATCTGTCTGCTTCACAATGCTACTAAAAATGTGGTCACTGTCTGGGCTTATTTCTAGTAGCCCAGCCAGCTTTTGGAATAGACATTCACTTGGTTTAAGCAAACGTACCTCCTGTTTGCCATAGGCACACTGTGTATTTCGTGGAATCAGATTACTAAATCGAACTGCCTCTCACTGCACTAGGCAAATGTCAGACTTCTAGTCTTTTTCTATCCTAAGGAGCAGAGGGGGCAGCCTTGGGTGTATGGAATTTGTTTGGGTTTTTCTTGGAATTCAGAAAACTTTTGAACTGTGAACAAAGTTAGGGTCAACGTGCAAAGATAGTTCTCTGTTACTAATTTACTGTGGGGAGGGTGGCAGCCCTAAGTGTCTCTGTAAGGTATTCAGGAATGAGGGTTGTTTTTTCTTTTTTTCTTTTTAAGCCATAGTAACGAGGTATTGCATGTCGGTCTCTTGCCCTGGCTGTCAAAACATGTCACTGCAGCTTTGTCTAGCTGTGTAAAGGATCAAATGAATGGTAGTACTTTTCTCATAGAGAGGAACTAACTTTTGATTTGCTTAACTGGAGAGAGAAAATAAATAAACTAAACCAACAATAATAATAATAATAATAAACAAAAACCTTTCCCCGCTTTTCACTTTTTATGAAATAGTGTGAGAATTGGACGACCCCTTCCCTCTGTCACTGCAATGCACACAACAAAAGCAAATTCTGGAAGGACCAGCGTGACTTTGCCTTGGCTGGTGTTCTTGTAATGTTCAATTTGGAGCTCACAGATATAGACGCAGACCTTCGGCATGGTGGTAAGCGTTACGCTCTCGTGCTGTCCTGAGAGACCTGAGGATCACTGTGTCTACTCAGTCTGTGGCTCGATGGACAGCTTATCTGGTCCACAGCTCCCCTCGCGAAGGCTTGGTGAATTTTTAAGGTAGCAGCTTAGTGTTGCCACTCTCTTTCTGGACCATACTCTAACCAGACACAGGTCTGCAGGTCCAGTTTGTATTTCCCTGTTTTTTTTCCCTCTGGAAGAAGCAACAAAGCTTTCCTGGTCAGTAAGATTGTGTGAGAGCAACTTGCTGAATATTTTACATGGGGTACTTACGATTGTATTTCTGTTTCTTTTAGTTTTGAAAAAAAAAAAATAGAAAATTGCAGTAACAGTTTCACATCTGTCTGCTCTCGTAGGAAGTCTTCTAATAAAATTTATCCAGGAACTCTCTGTGGAATATAATAAGTATCTGGCTGGAGAAAGAATCCCTCCCACACAGCATGAATGCTTTTGTCTCCCAAAATTGCCTCCTGGGCAATGCAATATCTGCAGATCACGCAATTTGGAGGTTGTGTACAAGTAAGTGACAGCAGAACTCAGCTACTGGTCAGTGCAGTTTGATTTCCTTTAGTCAAGTGATAATCAGAATCAGGGCACCTGATGTAGCAGAAACATAGTTGAGAGAGCTTATTTAGCAAGTGAGCTATTAAATTGCTTGGATGTAGTTTAACCATACACTGTTAAACGCATCTTTAAATACAATTTTAAATACATTTCTTGTGCTATACTAAGACACTTAATAATGGCCCTCAATATTATAAGCTGGGAAAGCATGAAAGTAAAGCCTGTATTTTCACTAATTTGTTTTTTAGGCTGGGGTTCAGCTTTTACTCGCTGGTATGTGCCTTTGAAATGCTTGAAGTCATGGTTATGCAAATACCTTTTCACTATACTAAAGATGCTGTTCAAGGAAGGGCAAGTCAATTTACTCTCAAACTATAGAATGGTCATAATCGCCATTTGTTTACGATGTACATCATTGCAGACACTTTTATCGTATAGACTACTTAATTTTTCTAGGTATTCTGAAGTTTTTGCACTGGTAACAAGATTTTTAAATCAAGCAGAAAGAGAGAGTCCTAAAGCTGCTGCTGTCATGTTGCTGGGAGCAGCTAAAGAGATAGCACTTCATAAAGACCCTGCTTTGTAAGTATCCAGTTCCACATCTAGTGTGTAATCTTCATTTGCTTCTGGCCTGGTTTCAGCTGGGGTAGAGTCAATTTTCTTCTTAGTAGCTGCTGCCTTTTGGAATTAGTATGAGAATAATGTCGATAACACACGTTGGTTTAGTTGTTGCTAAGTAATGTTTACAGTACAGGGCTTTTTCAGCTTCCCATAGAAGCTAAGAGGGAGCATGGACAGCACAAGTCGGCCAAAGAATGTTCCACACCATAGGCATCATGCTTTCAGTATAGAAGTGGGCGGGGATTGGGAGGCAGGGATTGATGATCCTTGGGTAGTGAGAGTAATTGGTGTTGCGTCACTTTATTTGTATATTCTTTTATCAATATCTTTTGTTGTTGTTGTTGTTTCCCCTCTTCCGTTATTGTTCTGTTAAACTGTCTTTATCTCCACCCAGGAGGGCTTTTTCCCCTCCTTTGTCTCCCTCTTCTCCCTATGCTACTGGGAGGGGGGGGCAGTAGGGGAGTGAGTGAATAGCTGCATCAACCCCAGTTGCCAGCTGGGGTTAAATCATGACAGCTCCTCAGAGGGAGGAGACCAAGTGGGAGAGTTCTGGTTTCCCATTTATTAAGGGTAAGGTGAGTGTAAAGATCACAGTCCTGGCTGCAGCACAATGAGAGGAAAATGAATGGACCTGAGGGAGAAATGAGATTAGTTACAGGGAGGGATTTTGGGGAAAAGAAAACATTAAAGGCTGGGTATGAGAGGAAGAAGTTAAGTGGGATTGAGTCATGAGGGAGAGAGATGATCTCCAACGAGGGGAGTAAATTTGAGATGGGAATTGGGGGGAGGGAGGGTGACAGACAGCAGATGATGGCAGGTGGGGTCAATTCCACAGGAGAAGGTACAGGGGCAGGGGAGCTTTCCTGAGAGGAGAGTGCACAAACTGCATTGGGTAAAGAAACATCTGCTCCTGACCTGGAAGGAAGGGAGAGAGGATGTGATGTCCCTTGGGTAATAAGTTTTAGATGATTCCCATAAGTCTGGAGGGTGACCTGTCAGCTGGAAGGACTGCATGATAAATAAATAAAACCAGACTTTGCATACGTCAATCTTTACTATTTGTGCTGGTTATTTTCTTGTTTATATCATGGCTGCTTCATCCTGGATCACTGTCTAGCTTGAGAAGGTCCCAGAGCTTTGCTTTGCAAAACCTATATATTTTCAGGCTTAAATTCAAGGCTTTTTTATAAAGGAGAAGTAAACACAGTTTGGGTTGGTTCGATAGGTTAGAAACAGCAGCTCCTCTGCAGTTCTTTCTGAGGAACTGGCAAGGTTTGCAAGGAAGCAGCATTGATATGTTCTTTGGGTAGGTCCCTCTTCATATGCTTATTATGAGTCCTGCAGAATTCACTGCAGTTACATGGGCTGTGGTTTGGCCCTCCCATGGGCTGGTGACATACAGTCCTTCGGAGACCCTGTAAAAGCAAAGATGTGCCCATCGATGGTCTAATACGGCAGGTTAGAAGGTTTGGTACCACTTCGCTCTGCGTGGATCGAGGGGGAGATATGCTTCAGTTGGCTAGGTATTGCTGTAAAACAGTGTTAATTCTACAAAGTGTTTTATATTTGGAGCACTTGTTTAATCTGTTTAGAATGATTTTTATTAGCATGATAGCTCCCAATGCTTTTTAAGAAAAAAATATTTTCTTAAACAATTGAGTATAGAGAAGGGAAAAAGGCAGAAAAAACAGCTAAATGTTTATTAGTGCTTTTTTTTTTTTGTCCCCTCTTAGAAGCTGGCAGAACCTTGGCCATACTGATTCATTAAAGATTGCTGTCCCTTGTCTGTTGCAAAGGTAAGACCCGTCTTATCACATGATACTGAGATGGCAATGGAATGGTTGCTGGCTGCAAACTTTCTGCTGGCGTTTAAAATGCATTTAAAATTACTTCTATTCGAAGACATGAAGAAAAAAAGTAAATGCTTTAGCTCTTAAAAGCCAAAAGTAGACTTGCACAGGTGTATAATCTTATGGTTCTGTAGCATCAGGAACTCCTTGTCAGGGAATAGGACCCCACTGTACTGTCTTTGGCTTTCTTCGAGCAGAGCAAGGTTAGCCTGCTGCTGCCTGCGTGTAGCGTGCAGGTGGGTAGTGACAGGCAGAATATAAACAACAAGATGCACCAATCAGCCTAATGAGCTGGGACTTCAGCATGCTATCAGGTTCTATAGTTACACTGCAAATTGGGACTTTTAAAAGCTCTGTGTAATGCTGGTGCCTTTCTGGGAAGGACAAGGGCAATACCTGCCTTATTTAGACTCATAAACACTCAAGCCTTTCTGTGTTGCCTCAAAGGAGAATAACTCAATGGGGAACTCAAAGCCAAGAAGATGGATTACCTTTTGACTGTAGTCTAGGAGCGTTCTGTAAGGCCAGACCAGAAGGTGGTGTCAGGTAGCTACTTGTGGTTATTAAACTAAAGAGTAAATAGTGTCTGTTAAAGATCAAAACAGCAGCCTCGTACTGTTTGTACTCCACTGGGATGGAGTAGTCAGGGATGTAACATAGTAAAGTTCCCCCAGAGGCTACTGAATGAGGACATCTAGCTCACTTGGCTTAATTCATTTCTCATTTTAGCTTTGTATTTCACCTTTAACCCGAAATTCACTTGCAACAGAAGGTTAATGAATTAAGAATTAACTTTTTTCAGGAGCACTCAAAAACAATTATATATTCTCACCTCTTATTTGAAACTAGTGACAGGCATAACCTAAATCCTATGTCGGTTTTCATTTTAAATTACTATTCTTGAATTTCTTAATTTCTTGCTTTAAAAGAACAGAAAAAGGAATTTTTTGCTTCCTTCCTACAGTTTTAAAAGAGTAAACTCTTCTTTGTGTCAGTGTGTGATCTCCAGTTTTCAGTTAAGACAAAAATGGTTTCACTGGCTTTGAAGCTGCTCAGGTTGATCAGGTTGTTTACTGGGCTCGTCATATGTGTCTGCAGTGTTTCTCTCATATACTCACTGGGGATCTTTGGTTTTTTGGATAAAAAGACCACAGAACCTTGTTTTCACAGGTGTTTAAAAATAACAAAAGAGCAATACTGTTATTAACTACAAATCCTGTCTATCTGACACTTAATAAAGAAAAAATACAACACCAAACCCCAAAGTTTTGTAGAAGAGTTTCCCATGGGATTAAAAAAAAAAAAAAAAACAAAACCAACAACTTCATAGTAATTCACACAATTTTAAGGGATTTTGATTTAATTTTTTTTTCTTTTCAAAACAGGATCACAACACAACTTCAGAGGATGCTGGTGTTGTGTGACTTTCCAAAAAATTTGTATGAAAAGTTTGTTAATTTTTTTCAGTCCATCTCCCTTCCATGTCACTGTTTTGGCTTCTCAAATAGGTATGTTCCTTGTTTTTTTTGTTTACAGAATATGTTCTTATACAGTTGCCTGAACTGAAAACAGCTATATAGAATGTTTCTTTCACTGCTAGTGTTAGGTGTGAGCATTTTATCGGAAGATTTTGGTACAGGAACAGTTCTGTTTGATGCTATGGCGAAGCATAAGATGATGTTGTAATTAAGCAGGTGCCCAAACTTCTTTGCAGCTTTACAAACTTCCTTTACAGGAATGTGTGAGAATGTTATCCATATAGCTTTTTTCTTTCTTTTTTTTTTCCTTCTCTCCTCCCCACCCCCTAGAAGTGAGTAAACCTCAAAATGCTTTATTGGTAAACCATGTTACTTGAGGGAAATAAATTGTGGTGTACAAACAAAACATGGTTAAAAATTACTTTGTTTTTGTACTTCCAGCTTGAATGTCGTGCCATGGGACCATGTATTGCTGACCACTGTTTTAAAAGGCCAGAACATCACTGGTCAAAGAACACAGAAAGGAAGAAAAGTATTTTTGTGGGAAACGCTCCCTGTTATAGAGGCTCGAGTGGAGAAATTGGTGGACAAAGACAAGTAAGATCAGTTTGGTCTTGTTTTGGATTTTTCTTATTATGAACTCAGTTTTTACATTTTGCATAGTATTGACTCTAGTATAGTGTTTTCCTGACATCTGCAGGAGTTTCATATAATGGGGAAACATACAAATCAAAGACCTATTTGAAACTCTTTATGCCCGTTACTACTTATCAAGAGGCCAGTAGCTTTTTGAAGTGTTTTCAAAGCAGAATCAAGCCCTCAGAACACTTCGGGACCAGAAAAGAATGTTGAAATGGATAAATTCTTTGTTTCCGTAACCCCAGTAGGTTTTAGATTTCGATGTTTAAAACAAATTCTGTTCATTAGAAAGTGACTAGTTGTAAGGCAGGAAAAAGTGCGTTCTGGTGTCTAGATCTTCAGAAGTCTGTATTCAAAAGAATACAATCTACTTAGAGACTTAAATTGAAAGGCAACCTCCTGTTTTATTTTGCCAGAGTACAGAGATAATCTCTGGATAGCTTCTTGCTACTTATTTCCAACTGTCTCTTCCTGCCAGTTGTATTTCTGTCCTATCATGCAATGTCTCTTGTGTGGGAGGGTCTACTGTTTTGTTTAACTAATTGTAGTAAATATTTGATTGACCTGTATATAGCTTTGCACTTCCTTCCTCTTCCTACTCACCCTTGTTTTTTTTCTCTTCAGCTATAAAGAAGTTGTTCGCTACCTGAGAGCTGTGAAATGCAATGATACCAAAGGGTAAATAGCTTTTTGCCTTTTTTTTTTTCTTTTTTAATTGTTTCTTTGCCTTAAGATTGTGTCCCAGGCTGTGTTTTTTCAATGTGTAATAAACTGGCAGAATGAAGAGCAGATTGCTAAGCGAAAGCAGCACTGATTTCTGCCTTATCTGATGGTGGCAGAAGTGGTCTTACTAGTGGTCAAGCATAACCAGATCTCTACATACCTATTGTAAAAATTTCATGTTAATGAAAGTCAGATATTCATTTCTTCCTTCTTTCCAGGTTAAGGGACCTTCGAGATAAAATCCCATTCTATTTGTGTAAAACTGGAGACTTCATCGACGCTATGCATTCGCTGCTGTTTCCCGTCAATAGCCTGGCCTGCTGTACCGCCTGCCGGCTATCGCCTCTTCAGTTTGAGGTCTACCTGAAGATATTCAGAACAGGCAGTATCCCCACTGGAAAGGATTTGCTCAACCCTGGGCCATGGATCAGAGTTGGCAAGTGTGATTTCTTGCTTACATATGTTTAGAATCTTACTTAATTACAGCTTTTACTTTTTCATTAAATCTAGTAACGTTCAGAGGGACTTCGTCTGGACATAACACTGGGCGGGAAGAATGTCTTTATATTTGAGCGTGAATTTGTTTAGTACACTTCACACAAAGAGCTGGTTTTCTCAGCTGTGAAGTTGTTTTGCTGAAAGCAACCTATTAAAAGGAAATACAAAGCTCTCTCTTGCATCATGGCATTACCGGTGGCAGTGTGTAACTTAGCATTACGGTACGTCTCAGCTGTGACCTTGAGAATAAAAGCTTCCTGATGAAAAGGGTTTCACGATCCATGTATTATGTTCTGTCTATAGTTTAGCCACTGATAACTGTGATCATTTGCATTCAGTTCTTTGCAGCTTTCCAGAACAGTGATTTGCTGTTTTCTATTCAAAACCTACAAAATGTTGTAAAATAGCTGTAGACACTTGTTTGTTCCTTTTTGTTAGGTTTCTAGAGAAATGTATCTGTAACTGATGTAATATCTTGTTTGTGTTCACACTCTATAGATAATCAGAGGATATAAGATATATTTTGGGTTTTTTTTCTTCTTGCAGGATCTCCCTTGAAAGATGGTGTTCTAATTAAGCAGGCACTCAAACTCCTCTACAGCAACGTGTCGCTATACAGGAATGTGAGTCTGTATTAAAACTTTCTGTGCCCACAGAGTGGTTCTATATCTTACCTGTTTTGTCCAGTTACTTCTTTAATGCAAGGGTTTATAATCAGAACTCTTTCCTCTCTGAATAGTTTATACCTCTGAAGGGACTTGACTTCGTAAAACAAATGTTCTGCTGTGTTTCAGCCTAAATGCTGGAGTTCCCTCATCATGATCTTGGGCAGTAGCAGTTTGCTGGAAAAAAATGGGCACCTACATCCCCTCACCCTGAAAGAGCCACCGCTTGATTTCCAAAAGGTAACCGAAAGAGTACTGGGAAACGGGAGAGTCTGTGGTCTTGGTTTTGTACAAGTCTTCATTTGACATGGGTACTGGCTCATTCTTCTAAATACTAAGGTTAACTTTACAGTGCCTCATCGAGTACTCTTGTGGTATGTGCCAAATGTAACACAAAATGTTGCGTTAAATGCAACAGTAAACAGATTATCTCTGCTTGCAGCCCAATGCCTAGTACTGATTCTATAGCTTTTAATGATGAGGTGAATCAGATAACAAAATGGCTAGGAAAGCAGTTTAAGAAAAATGTGTTCAGTTGGTCCTAAAGAGACAGTATCTGGTTATTTTCTTTACAAGAACAGAACTAGCTGTCTGCTAAGCATAGTAGGTTAAAATGAAGAGGTTATGGGATATGGTTTGGTTAGTGCTGTAGAGCCTCAACTTCTCTTGAGGATGATGTTGGACAGTCAACCGCAGCTGTGGAAAGAAAATAAATCTGAAAAAATAAGTTAAAGCTCATTAAAGAACCATCTTGGACACTGATGTTTGTAGAGGATCTGAACATTCTTCCCCTTTACTTGTGACTCATTATTTCTATTTCAGGGGGTACTTGCTGCCAGTGGTGACCTTTTGGAGGAACTGAAGGCAAAAATGAATGTTTCTTTACCATCTGATATTTTCTCTCCTCAGGTAAGTGTGTGATAAGGAAATTTACTGTCTGTTTTATTGTGCTTGAAGATACAGCTGTATTGAAAACAGTTGGATTATTGTGAAAAGCTTTTAAGAGGGGGCTATGAGATGTTTTGGGGGGAGTCAGCATAACACCGTTCTTAGCACAGTCTAAAGGCTACAGTAGATATCTGAAGGTAACAGAATTATTGGGGTCTGTTCTGGTCTGACCATCTTCAACGTAGGACAAGTCTTACTTTGTTACTGTCCCAATTTATGCATTTATAAAGCGGGACAGTTGGTAATAATTGATTCTGTCTTAACTTCTCACAGGGTAATCTTGTGTCGTTTGATTAAAGCTGGAGACAGTCCTTTGAGATTTGACAACGTGTTTGTCTCAAACCTCAGAATTGCTAAACTTGTTTTGAATTATGGTTTCAAGTGTAGTGCAATGTGTTTAAACACAGCTTGAAATGTATTCTGTATTAAATGCAGTCGATACATCGAAGGAGCTATCTTACTCTTTTTTACTTCTTTTGAGGAAATTACATTTAGCTTACTCACCAAATACGGACTACTGGGCCAGAATTTTTTTCCCTTAATTCTGTTTCTGTGAGGACTTTGAGAGTGCCGGGTGAAACATGCTAAATTCTATGATTCCATATAAATAGAAGTACCTGTTCTATTCTCCCTTCTTTTGGTCTTCATAAAATTCTTGTGGACATTGTGTCTGACATCCAACCTATCTGCTTGGATTGGTGGTAACTTAGTGCTGATTTGACTGGATATGAAATACAAGTAGTGGGAAAGTAGGCTTTTAAATATATCTTCTTGTTGATATCTCTTCCTGTAGTTGCACCATGAGGCTTGTCTTATTCTCGCAGTGCAAGCAGTACAACAGATGCTTTTTTGTGATCTTCCATACTTGACTTCTTTCTTAGAGATAGCCCTGGCTTTTGGGGTAAGTCCTAGATGCCGATTTCTATTCTAAGAGATTAAAGCACATTATATTTAAAATCTGTGTACTATCAGCTTGGAGATTTTAGACACATTTAACTGGATTTTGTTCCCCTTTATCCTTGACCTTTAATTTATTCTGGTTTTTAAGAAATTGACCTTATAGCAGCCTTCCAGTACCTAAAGGGCCTATGGGAGAGATGGGGAGGGACTCTTCATAAGGGAGTGGAGTGACGGGATGAGGGGTAATAGTTTTAAACTGAAAGAGGGGAGATTTAGATTAGATATTAGGAAGAAGCTCTTTACTGTGAGGGTGGTGAGACACTGGAGCAGGTTGCCCAGAGAAGTTGTGGATGTCCCATCCCTGGAGGTGTTCAAGCCAGCTCAGATGGGGCTATGGGCAACCTGGTCTGGTGGGAGGTGTCCCTGCCCAGGGCAGGGGGGCTGAAACTCAATGATCTTTAAAGTCCCTTCCAACCCAAACCATTGGCAATTAGATTAAATCACTGGTCTTATTTTTTTTTCTCTTCCTAGAATAATTTTTGGGCTCTGAGGCTGCTATTGGACCATCTTTCCTATGAAGAACACATTCTCCATGGCATTGTCAACCTGATTTTGAGAGATCTAAATCGTCAGAAAGCAACAATGCTAAAACTGTGAGTCAACTCTTGCTCCCTGAAGTCTGTTTGTTTATGGAATAGTTAGAGCAGTCCCACAGCAGTAACGTTTAGCAGAGATGTAACCCTTAGCTCTTTGAAACCAGCCAGCCCAGTGCTTTGGGCAAGTCAAGAATGCAAATAAGATGCTTGGAGTCAACAGGGAAGTTGTCTCTGAACAGCTGTGTTCTGTGTCCTGGTGTTATATCGCTCAGGTGGCAAAACCTTGGTCCCCAGTACGTGGGTGAATTCCTTTGCCTGTTCCTGACGTGCAGACATAAGAAGATGCAATCCATTGGCCTCTTCACTCTGAATATTATTACAGAGAACCTGCATATGTAAGTGTGAATCTTCATCGTAGCCAAATTGAAAATCATTGTGTTGCAACACTTATGGTAGTTTTCTCTTAATTAACAGTCTTGACTCATAATTGATTCTAGTTTTTTATTCTTCCCTGTTATTAGCAGTGGTAAAGATACTCAATATGATGTTTTAGGTAGATTTAAAATTGTTCTATGTTACCTGTTGCACCCAAATGGCTTTCTCGCTTCCCAGTGCTGTGGAAACATGTTATCTGCTCGGGCAGCCCTGACCAGCCACTGAGATTACGTATGGTACAGTCTAGTTCTATTACTTAGCTATCATTTTCATCAACAACAAAGAAAACCCCTTAATTAGGACTTACAGCAAAGTCGTTACTGGACTCTTAAGGCTGTGTAATGCTGCATAAAACTTTATTCAGGGAAAATAGTTGAAAGTAACTCAAAATGTATATTATTGTGTATCTGCAAAAACACAATGGGTGTACAGATGTCAGCGTTTCTTTTAAACTGGTAAGAAGCATTTCACATGGCGGTGAGGGAGTAGATCCCCACCAAAAACTAAAGATTCAAAAACATATGTGCACTGCAATGCAAACCAAGGACAGCACTAGGATTGTGCCTGTCACTCTTATCCCCTTTCAAAAAGGAGAGAGACCACGTTCTCTGTGGGAGCAGAGACCTTCAGTGGGTGGGGAAAACAGTTCTGAAAAAGTCCGAATTATTAATTTAGATTACAAATGATAATAAAACTCTGATGTGTCACTTTGGAATCCACTAGCTGATTATAATCCTTGCTCTCCTGTGTTACGCAGTAAAGCGTTACAGGTTTTAGAGTGATAGACTTTAATGTATTGACATAATAGTTTTAAAATAAATTGACTCTGTGGTTGTGTACTGGAAGATGGAGTAATTGCCTGCTTTGGCACTTTTAATTCACACATCACTGATGGCAGCAGAGTAATACTGAGAATTCACCTCTTAGTTTCTGTCTTAAGTGGAAATCATGGATGTGTAAGTTGACCTTCTTTGTGAAATACTTCTGTTTCTTCTCTCCAGCCTTTGCTGTGTGCAGCCAAGAAAATAAAATACCTAATTTCACTCAGTTGTGTATGAGCTAAGCTGGCTTTAACAAATTTGCAATTCCATTGTCTTTTTGTTTTGTGAGGCTTTAGAATGTGCTCTAGCAGCCATCCAAGAGAATCTGATCAAATCCTGATTCCTATGGCCTATCTTTGTCTTACTTATTTTACCATACATGTGATGCTGCAGTCATCTCCATTTGGAAGTTCAAGTGAATTGTTGGATCAACCTTCCTGTAAAGCTTTGAGAAATACAAAACTTGGAGTGGCTGATACTGGGCGTGGGTCTGTCCCTATGAGAAAACAGATTAAGAATATATATCTGTTTTTCAGGTGTCCGTGGGCAAAGCATCTTTGCAACTTCTTTCACAATGCAGTGAGTATCTCTATATTTTAGAATTCAACAACAAAGCATATTGATGACAAATATATTACTTACCAATTAGATATTTAAATATAGTATTTGATATATCGTGTATCAAATATATCATACGTCAGTGTCATTTATTATAACATCATTATAAAAATTACTGAAGTATACTAACTAATTTTTTTCTCTGCCTAGGGATTAAGGCACCTGCCCCTTGGCACCGCTGTTCATCGTGAAGTCTCGAAGTTCATAAACATTTTTGAAAAACTGTAATTTGGCAAAATCTTCAGGAACGTTTTCCAATTTGTCTTGAACTCTTTCTGGAGTCCCTTGTGTTCAGCCGTGGTTCTCGTCTCCAAAAACATTCAGCTAAAAACTGACTTTAGACAAAACCAAAAGTGAGACCCTGGGTTGAGCTGGTGAACGGTGGCTGTGTTTCAGCAGATGTATTCTGGAAATTTCCTTTCTTGCAGGTCCATCTATTAAGCAGTTGTTTAAAGCAGTGGGTTTAAGATGTGTTTTTCTTTTAAAAAAGCCACTCTACGGAGAGATGCTGATTGGAGGGGGGGGGCAAGGAGAGGAAACGTGGATGAAGTAGAAGCACCCCAGGTCTTTACTCCTCTTGTGTTGCACAGATGTGCTGTGGGTGAGATGTGGCAGCAGAACAACTGCTGAGAGCAGAAGTCTGAAAAAGAAGACTGGTGTACAACAGTGTGTGTTAAAATGCTGTTTGCACACCCTCTTTTGTTTCGTGTATAATTATAAAAAATAAGCCCCTTTTGAGGCTGACAGACATTAACTTTCTTGCTTCAAGAAACCAGATTCAGGAAGGCCTAATGCAGTAAATAGCTTGTTTTGTTTGTAAATTAAAAAAAAGTATAGTTTTCAGGGTTTTACAGTTGTGGGACTTTGTTTTTATTTTCTACAATAGGTGACTGTTAGACTGATGGTTCTCTGAGTTTCTCACATCCTTATTTTAGTGGTGAGTTTAAGAGTTAACTTTGGAACTTTGGCAGTGGAAATAGAGAATACTTTTTTACCTGGTTTATACCCTTCTCTGCCATCCTGTGATACCTGTCTGCATTGGTTTGGCAGTTGGGGGTGGGGGGCAGATCTTAATATGTGATGAACTGTATTTTGCACATTTAAAGCTTTCAGTGGCATTTGTTGCTTTTGTTATCCTAAATTAGCTACGCTGTGGTTCAAGTTTTATACAAAAGTGTACATGCAAAGTAAAACTTCATAGAAATTCTGTCCTTACGTCGTCAGTTCTGTTTTGAGGTGGTTTTTTGCTTGTCTGGTTTTTGTTTTTTAAACGGTTGCTGTACCTTTTATGTCGGGCTATCCAAGTTCAGCTGGGACATGCAGAGGTCATCAAAGTCCCCTGACACTGGGGAATCTGGTTCCGCTGCCGGTCGACCACGTGGTGTCTCCTTCTGGTCTCGGCTTGTGAAGACACACTATGCTGTTTCATCCTGGGCTCCAAGAGAGGCGTTTCTTGCCTGTTCCTAATAATATGGTCTTTCTCATTTCATCTACTTGAGTAATAGAAGGTTCCTGTTATGGCTGAGGGGGAAGGAAGCTGCAAACTAATCTTTGTAGGTGTTGTATCCGTGTTCTCTGCTTTGCCCTGTCGTAAGAGCTTTCCCTTCCTGACCTGCAGCCTGGCCTGCAGCACTCCAAGCACTCTCCTAGCAACGCAGAGACCTTGGGCAGCCGCCTGCCCTCAGCGCTCTTGGTCTGAACCCTCCAAAATAATCCATTTTGTCAGTCCCAGGGCGTGTTAACAGTAGGGTGCTACATCCTGCTTTGTCACTTCACTGTGGGTATAAAAAGACAACAGCAAAGCCGTGGACACGCTAATGTCAGATTGAACTTGGACAGGGTGAGGACTTCCATGTCTCCGTGTTTGGTGCAGGAGTGGGAACAGGAGGGAGAGGGCAAGAGCAGGGGCTCTGCTACCACTTTGAGCCTGGAGGTACCATCACAAGGAAAGCTTAGGAACAGCTTAGGTACTGTAAGTAAATAGCATTATCTATTCATTATTTATCTGCTTCTCAATTTTAATGATTTATAGCAGCCCTGATAGTAAGGATTATACTATAGATGATGACAAAATCTTTTCTGTATGAGAAAAAGACTTTCTCTGAAGATCTGCACTGACTTTGGGTGTGGGTTGGATGGACAGGTGGAGTCGTTACAATCAACCACAGCAGAAGACAGCTTCCCGGTACCCTGAGACTGTGACTAGTATAACCCCAAAGGTAAATTGAAGGCCGATCTCCTCGTCTTTATTCCAGGTATAATTGAGATGAACAGAGCTCATTAAAAATTGAAATGCATAGTTTGGAGAGGAAAATGGGCGTCCAAATATTGTATTTTAGCAAACAGAACTCTGCTGTTTTAGCAAGTATTTGTACAGCAGATACTGCCAAACAATAAATAGAACATTTGCAAGTAAGTGCCTGTATTGAAAATAAATTTTCCTCTGAAAATAGTGAAATTGTCTTGTGTTCTCAGAGCCTGGAACGGGAATAACATCGTCTGGTCCGGGAGCTTAATGTACCTGTGGGCCAAGGGGCTGTGTGGTGTGGTCACAGATTATGAAATATGTTGCTAATAAACCTAATTGTTTACAGGCTGGAGGGGGAATATATAATATATATATATATATATTACTTAAGAACAAGTAAACAACCTCCCCCTACTCTAGTGCTGCCAGTAAAAACCCGTGTGGCAGTTCCAGTGCTGTTTGGGGGGAACGGTGATGCACGTCCTGACAGGGTGAGCTTGGACAAGAAGCCTGAGACCTTCCTCCTTCAGAATAGAGAATCTTTACCCTCTCAGCCACCTGGGGGCTTGTGGATTTGGACAATAACTTTGTCAGGGGCTGAGTTCTGAACCGCTGCACCAATGGAGCTGGAGGTGATGAACATCCCATCACGCTGCCTCTCTCTGCTTCCCAGCCTCAGCTGCTGCCTGGGCTGGGGGAGTGCTGATACCCTTTTTACCAAGGACACTAATTAACCTGCTAAATGAGTTTATCCCTTTGGAGTACGCACCGGAGAACTGAGTTATCTAAAATACCATCCCAAAGAGAGCCATAATTAGCAGCCGGCGCTGAGGACAGACCCCCCTGCTTCCCAGGGACGGCTTGGCAAGGGGGTGTGGGCTGTGGGCTTGTTGCTGGTGGGGTCCCTTGCCCCTGGACAACATCCCAGGGTCATGGGACCATGTTTGTCCCACGCAGCATCCCCTTCCCTGCACAGAAAGGAGAGAGTTCCTCTCCCCCCTGATCTCGGACCTGCTCCCAAGCTGCACCTAAATAAGGTGGGGACAGCAGTAAGGAAGGGGATGCAAGTCATCGCACGGCCACCCTGGGACACAAAGAAGTCACAGTCCCCCCAGCTGCCTGCCAAACCAAAAATATACTCAGTTTTAATAACCGGACTAAGCAAAGTAAAAAACCAGCTCGTTGCTGGCTGCCAGATTAACAGATGGCTACAGTCATTAATATTGCAAAACTTCAGGAGTTCATAATTCTTTAATCTACAAAGCTGGGGGGGGGGGTAAGCTAATGCGGGCCCTGCAATCTGCCGTCCTGGGGGCTGCTGCCCACCCACCCACTGCCACCGGGTCCCTCCCAGACCCCCCGATACAGCCTGATGGATAGGGCCTTAGCCCTGCCTGGCCGAGATACGGCTCCCTGCCTGCCTCAGGGGAGCCTGCTGCTGGGCAGGCACTGCCTATGGGGGGGTGAGTTTGATGAGCACCCCCAGGTTTAGGGCTGGTGTCAGCGGTGGCTCCTAAATTCCCTGGGCTCTGCCCTGCACCCGGGCGGCTCTGTCGGCCCCGCTCGGCCCTCGCTGCCGTCAGATTGCGGAACATCCACGGAAATCCAATAACCTGTCTCCAGTGTCGTTTTATCGTTAAACCCAAGCCTTTCCCATAATTGTTTGGAGGCAGCGCGGGGAGATTACGATTGATGTCAACAGCCAGATAATCTGCGGTGCAGCCCTCGGTGTCGCTGACCTCCTTAATAGGCGCCGACGGCGTTTGGAGCGTGGGGAGCGTGTCCCGAGCCACAGCCACCCCAAAAGCTGTTTGCAACGAAGAAAAGCCCAGTATTGGTGTTGCAATTAAAAAAAAAAAAAAAAAGATATATTTAACATTTCCTTCGGGTGAAAAACCTCGTGCTGCGGCTGCAGTGGGCTCAGGGTTTGGCCCCAAATAACTCCATCGATCCCTGGCCAAGCCCCAGGCTCCAGCATCCTCTCTCGGAGCAGGACGAAGGGCCGGTGGCTCCGGGAGGCTGCCGGGGAGGCTCTTACCAGTATCGATCGCTTTGTGGAGGATGAGGGCTGGGAGGGAGCCTGGCTCGGCCCCGACTCCATGAGCTCATCGCCGTCCTGCTCGCGGCGTGTTCTCGGGGCAGGGGTGGAGGGGCTTCTCCTTTGCCCACCTCGGTGCTGCCGGGCATCAGCCTCCTGCTTGGTACAAAAGGCTCCCGTGGTTTAATGCTATAAAGGCTTCTTTATAGCTTTAAGATATATATATATTTCTT
>JAOXJK010000069.1:6615116-6625451 GCA_025774025.1 Xenus cinereus
GGTGGGCAGTTGGGGGGGGAAATAAGCAGCAAAGGTTTCTGCTGGGTTAGGCTGCGGTTTCCAGTCCCAGCCCTCCACTCGCCTCCGCCACCGTTGCCATCAAGCGGACAGCTTTTTCAACTTGTAAAGGAACAAAAACTTTTATAAAACATTTTCAGTCATTTGAAATATTCTTTTGTATACTGTAGGATCTAATTTTGCAGCGAAACAGGCAAAATATGACAACTAAGGGTTTATAAATGAAATAAACAGAACAATACTTCATGATTTTTTTTATATATATTTTATTTTTTTTAACAAAACAAGTGGGTATTAAAAAAACAAAACAAAACAAATGAGGATCACACACACACCCCCCCATCCACGGGTTAGAAAGTCAAGTCAGCTTATCCCTTTCAGTTCCATCTATGTAATTTCCTGGACGTCACCTCCGTCCCGCTACAGCAGGTCCTTGATGTAGATATTCCTCCTGACGGCGTTGGAAACCCCTTCGTTAAACCGGAACCAGACGTCGCTCTTCCCCACAGCCTTTCCCATCTGGCTCTCGATCGACTCTTCCTTGGAAACCTGAGGGGCTGCAGGGCAGGGGGAGATCGATCCACGTCAAAAACTTTTAGAAACTCGTCATCTTAAAGTTACAACCTGCTCCCGGGCTGCACGGGGGGGTTTGGATGGGCAGAGCTGATGCTCCCATGTCCTGGATCCTCCAAACACTCGAGGTATCCACAGCAGTGCTCCGTGCTGTGTATTTGCTGGCCCTTTGGCCACTGCCAGAAGCCACCGACCTGCCCCCAGGCACCCCCCTGCCTGCTGCATTAGGGGCAGTTTGCCCAATAGCCCCTCCCCACCCCATGGATGTCCCCCCAGGGCTCAGTGCTTAGGGAGAGTCTCTCTTGGGGCACCTCTGTGGGCTCTAGGCACATGGCCACCCCATCCCTGTCACCTACCTGTGGCTGGGGTCACCACAGCCACCTCATCCCTCTGCCACCTACCCAGGACCAGGGCCACCTGTAGCCACCCCATCCTTCTGCCGCCCACCCAGGTCTGGGGCCACCACGGCCATCCTGCCCCTCTGCCACCTACCTGGGTCTGTGGCCACCTGCTGTCGCCGAAGTGGCCGCCCAAAGAAGTCGGTCTCAGGCTGCGAAAAGCAAAAAAGCAGAAGGTGACCACGGCTCTGCCAGCGCCTGCATCTACAACCCTGTCCCCCTTCAAGCACCCGGGGCAGGAGGGAGCCACCAGGCAGAAGCCGGATGCAAATCCTGCAGAAAGGGCCAGCAGCCTCGGTAAAATGCAAAGAGCATTCAAAATCGGGTGGGAAAGACAAACTTTAAGGCTCGTCGTGCTAAAAAAGCAGGGTTTGTGGACAGTCAAGGTCTCAAAGGTGAGCCTGTGGTGGCAGGGGACCACCTCTTGCTCCTCTTGGCTGATATTGGGATGCCCAGGGTAGAACCAGCCCAGCCCTCCCGCTGACGTCCCCAAAGCTCCCCAAACTGTGTGTGTGCCTCCCCACCCCACAAGCAGCTCTCCCCCTGCTCCCCCAGCTTCCACTAAGCCAAAATTCGGCTATTTGAGCCCAAACACCCACGTCTCTTTCCTTCCCCACCCCTGAAACCAGACCTAATTCATCCCCATGCCATAAACCCAGCGATGCATTTACGGGACGTGTGGTGCCGAACCGCTTTATTAAAAGAACCTGTACTAAAAATAAACAAATACCAATGGAGACAGCCAGTCTCCAGCAGCCAACGCACATGCTGGTAGGAAATCAGGTACAAACTGCAGCTCCCTCACCTTGTCCTCCACCGCCGCTCTCCGGACGATGTGCTCCAGGCGCTGCCGGTGGTTGGGGGGCTCGGCTGGCCCCACGTCCGCTTGATCCCCCACCTCACTGGGACCATTCCCGGGCTCCTGTGGGGAAGAGAGGCCTGAGCGAGGGCTTGGAGGTTGGGGCAACCCCCTCTATTTGCTGCCAGGTTTGATTACAATATCCAAACGACCCGGTAACTATTTTTTCATCCTTTTCTCTCTTGCAGCAGCACATGGGATTAGCCCTGGCAGCACTTTGGGCACGCGCACGGTTGACACTGTGTAAACAAGGAGCCTTCAGAGATGTTTTTGCAGCATCTCTGCTTCACGCATCCCCTGAGAAAGCCCTTCTGCTGCAAGAAGGGGCTCCCTGGGATTAATTATCCCTGTGGCACCAGGGCAGTGCAGGCACCAGCCACACCTGAACCGGTGCTCAGCCTTTTCCACCCATTTCCACCTTCTCCTGCTTTCTGCCCACTGCTCCGTGGGGGTTTCAGCAGTGGGCAGAGTAACTCTGCTCCTCCCAGGGCATTTGGGACCTTTGGGAGGATCCAAGTGAAGCAGCAAGGGAATGTGCAGGTGGGAGAGCACAGGTCAGCTCCCCCATGGACACGTACAAATCACAGCCAGACAAACTAAAATTCCCATCTCGTCGCAACCCTCATTGGAAGGTTTAAAGCCTTAACTCAGAGCGAGCATTTCTTTCCAGAATTCCTGCAAAAAGATGAGCCCTTTGGGCTCATCACCCAGCGTGGATGTGCTGCCCGAAGGCAGATGCGCAGGCAGACGGCTGTGACTCGGGGGGGGTTAATCCTGGATTTCCATTTGCAGAGCAAAAGCCACCGGCTGCTTTGGAAACACCAGGTCCCCACACCAGCCCTAAGGACTTTATCCCCATTGATGGACCCACCTCCCGCCCCGAAAAACCTCAGGACACTGCGAGCCCTCCATACCTCGCCCAGGTTTCGCGCCTGCAGCAAAGCCTCTGTCCTCCTCATCTTCTCCAGCTCGATCTCCCTGGCGATGAGCTGCTTGGCCTGGTAGGTCAGCTGCCTGCGAGCCGGCAGGTCCGGGAACCGGCAGACATCCTCCACGTTCCTGCACCACGGAAAAGGGGATGAGAGAAAATACATCAATACCGAAAATAAATCAATTCCGAAAATAAAAAAAGCATTATGCAAACCGCAGCCTGCCACGGGCCCAGGGAGACCCACCAGAACTTTCAGCCCCGTCCCCACCAGCCTCTCAGTATGATCCTGGCCATGGTGCCTCAGTTTCCCCATCGCTGCCCTCTCCGAGTCTGCACAGGCGATGGCAGCACTAGAAGATGCCCAGCGAGCGGCCGTGCAGAGCCAGGTTCCTGCGGGGCATCTCAGCTGAATGGGAACTCAGGAGGGATTATGTGCTTTTTAATCTTGGTTTTAATGCACGGAGAGGAAATTGCAGGCGGGTCTGTGCCGAACAGATTGCCCTGGAAAAGCCACAGTCACATCACAGCTTGGGCACGAGCAGCTCCGTGACCCTTCGCATGAACCCCGAGGTGCCTGCGGGGAGCCATTTAATTGAGATACGGCCATGAGCAGTAATTTTGGCTAATCAGAGCAGTTTTCTTCTTAACGAGGCTGGTACACCAGATCTGGAGTCAGGCCTGCGTTAGTACAGCGAAAGCTCAGGCGCAGCCCCAGCACCAAGGAGCCAGCGGGGCCAGTTCCTCTGCCAGCTGTAAATATCTCACGTTTTATTCACATTCAATATTACTCCCCTAAAGTAAAGGAGCAAAGTCCTATGTCAGATGGCTTTGCAGGCATTTAGAAATTAGAAGTCAAACATATTATTTAAAAAGTTTTAAAGGCAAAACACAGGTTTTGCTGTCAACAACAGCTTTGTTTGCCAGAGTGATGCTGGGATGTGACTCGCAGGTGCCACCGGGACGTGCCACCCCTGTGATCCCCATCCTCGCTGCGCGTGGCCAGGAAACGGGCTCGGAATTTGCAAAAAAAAAGCAGAGCAAAGCAAAGCAAGTGCTTGCGCCACCAGCTCCCAACGTCTCCTGATTTTCCCATGGCCATGTTTCGGTGGCACAGCCCGTCGTGGGGAGGGCAGGGGAGGAGGCTCCCTACCAGCTCCTGCTGCTCCCGCAGGCCTTTCCGTGAGGGGAAAAAAAAAATATAAAATAAAATAAAGCGCTTCACTGTAATTAGATACAGCTGCTTGATTTAACAGCAGCTAATTTTTGTAATTAACTTTGCACCAGGAAGACATTAGCGTTGCTCCTGGCTGTGGTCGGGTCTGTATGACTTCACCGAGGCCTCAGGAGCATTTACGGCTCTGTATGTACTTAAAAAGCACAGTGAGACTCACATCTAGCAACGGCCAGCTGTTAATATACAAATTAGCCGTGGCTACAGTGACCTCCTGTGTGCAACATGCCCAGGTGGACCTGCTCTCTCCTGCAGCCGCAAGCCTCCAGCAGCCTCGGTCCCTCCTCTGCTGGCTCTGGTAACAGCCAAAGGCAGCTGCTTCCTTTCCTTTAATCCCATTAAAGCAAAGCCAGCCCTGCTTAGGACTCCTGGGCTCCTTCTTTTAAAAAGGCAAAAAAAAGCAGATAATCCCCATGGAGCTGCCATCGGAGAAAGTGGGCTCCCTGCAGCCATCCCAGCACTGGGCAGCTTGCACCAACCCAGCTGCCACCACTGGAGAATCACAGATTCACAGAATGGTTTAGGTTGGAAGGCACCTTAAAGATCATTTAGTTCCAAGCCCCCTGCCCTGGGCAGGGACACCTCCCGCTAGAGCAGGTTGCTCACAGCCCCATCCAACCTGGCCTTGAGAAGGTTGCAGCCTTTGCTTGCAAGAAACCAACTCAACACCACGATGCCTTTGGGTTCAAACTCCTTCCTGAGCTCCCTGCTGTTATTTTGGACCCTTACGCCTCCTCCCCACCCTCAGGACTTACGGGTCAAGCTTGTAGACGTACTGGCCCTCGGGCAGGCGCTCCTGGTGGTAGGTGAGGTTGTAAGCCAGCATGGTGCTGATGAGGTCCGCCAGCTGCTGCTTCTCCTTCTGGCTGTAGAGCTGGGTGTTCACCTGGGGAGGAGAACGGAGCCAAGGGGAGGGCATCACTAATCCATAATAACTTCTAAACATAAAAATAACCTGGAGCACGGGGTTTGTCTCTATATGAGAAAGGACAGTTAATACCTGCGAGGTTCAGAGCAAGTTTAGTTTCCTATTAGGGACACGGGAACTTCACAGAGCAGGGACAGTCCCCTCCAATGGCCCGAAGGGTAAACGTGCCCAACGCAACCCTGGGTGCAGCTGAACCAGCTGCCGAAAGGGGACTGCAATGTCTCCCAGACTCATGCTCAGGAGGAGCCCACTCCTGGGTGCAGGGGTCTGGGAGGTGCAGGACAACTCCCCCTGTCCCCAACACCCAACAGTTGGCACCTCAGCGACATGTCCCCAGATTCCCTCTGGCTTCTGCATCAGCTGCAACGTCAAATCCGCCCCAAATTCGGGACAGAGGGATAGCTCAGCCTGGGGATGGGATGTGTCGCATCCCTAACGGGGGCGTTGCAGAGGGGACACGTCTCCTGGGCAGGACTCCTGCCACTGCAGTGAGAGGGGGCCAGTGGGCACTCACTGGTCGGAGCTTCGGGGCGATGATGTCCAGCAGCAGACAGAGCACCTCCAAGACGAGAGACTGCTGCCCCGCACGGCTGCGGGCGCTGGGAGTTATCCCCGACAACATGGACATGACGAGGTTCTGCATGTGGTTCAGCTTGGCCAAGGCCTGGGTGGAGAAGACAGGGATGGCTCAGCCATGGCTGCAACCACAAACGGAGGTCACCAGGTGACGGAGCTGGAGTCACGCTGCCGTCGTGCCCTCCCAGGTACTTGCCTCATGCTGGCTGCTGGGATAAGCGAGCCGGGGGATGCTGGTGGCCGCAAAGAGAAGGTGGAAAGCCACGGGCAGGAAGGGCAGGTACCGCATCAGCTGGAAGCTCTGCCCGTGCAGAACAGCTCGGCTCAGAAGGTCGGAGAAGCCCAGCCACTCCAGGGCCAAGCACACCGAGCTGAAACTGGAGTCCCGCAGCTTCATGTTCAGGAAATTCTCATATAGACCCTGAAAGCGGATGCAGGGTTGGAGACGGCTCAAGGCCGGGCAGATGATCCCGTCAGTGCACACTGCTGGGATTCTGAGCATCCCACTGAGCCCAACTCCAGTGCAACATCCCAAAACTCCATCCAAAATTAGCACAATCCTACTGCAGGGAGGAATTTCCCAAGGCACCTCCCAGCCACGACCCCCCAGGATCAGGAGCCACTCTTGCTCCAGAGGAAGGGGCCCAGCTCTCACCCCCCCTCAAGCTGCTCTACCTGGGCAAGCTTCTCCTGCTCCCCCGAGGAGACGGCGAGGTGCAGGATGTGGTGGAAGCGGTGGGAGGACGCGCCGAAGCCAGCTGTCCCCTTCAGGTGCACCAGGTCCTCATCGCCCACCAGGAGCTGGGCTGGCAAAGCAGGATCCATTCCTATCCTGTGCCTGGGAGGGGGGCAAAGGGAAGAGCTCAAGGTGTCCTGGCACAGAACAAACCAACAAGGAATATTTGGACCCTTGCAAACCAGAGCAAAGGCAACACTGATGCCAAATCACTGGGCACTAAAGAGAGTGGCCAAAGAACATCTGGACACACATCTGCTGATGGAGCCAGGGCTGCTGCAGGGCAGAGCAGCTCTCCAGGACCTTTCAGGATTTTCTGCTGCAGGTCACAGAATCATAGAATCGTTCTAGTTGGAAGAGACCTCTAAGACCATCAAGTCCAACCGTTAAACTAACACTGCCAACTTACCACTAAACCATATCGCTAAGCACCACATCTACATGTCATTTCAATACCTCCAGGGATGGAGACTCCACCACTTCCCTGGGCAGCCTGTTCCAATACTTGATAACCCTTTCAGTGAATTTTTTTTTCCAAACATCCATCCTAAACCTCCTCTGGAACAACTTGAGGCCATTTCCTCTTGTCCTATTGCCTGTTACTTAGGAGAAGAAACCAACCCCAACTTCGCTACACCCTCCTTTCAGGCAGTTGGAGAGAGCAATGAGGTCTCCCCTCAGCCTCCTTTTCTCCAGGATGAACAACCCCAGTCCCCTCAGCTGCTCCTCATAAGATTTGTGCTCTAGACCCCTCACCAGCTTTGTTGCCCTTCTCTGGACAGAGTCTTGCGAGCAGGTCAGGGAACACCACAAAGCAGCAGGTCCTAAGCAGACAGAACTTAATAAATCTCCCCTTTTACCTTTGGACCCTTGGGAGCTGGAAGATCTCTTGCCAGATGGAGAAAAGCCCTTTGTTTTGGTCCTTCAAGCCGATCTTCATCGTCTGCACCATCTGCACGCTTAGCTCCTTCTGGCCTCGGCCGTGCAAGAACTGCAACACAGGTGAGGGGCTGGGGGGCACGGGCACCGCGGGGTGGGAGTGGGTGCCCACAACGGCTAGCTGGACAACCAGAGACAGAGGCACCTCGCTCTCCCTTGCTTTGTAGGGGAATCAAGGTTAAAAATAACACAGGGGACGGGGTGGACAATTTAGGGATCTGCCCGGGACAGATTTTTTTCCCCTCCATCCCCATCTGAGCCCAGACCAAGTCAAGAGCTGGAGCAAGCCCGTGTCCCCCCGAGCCCTCCCGGTGACACCAGTACCTGCAGGGTGTTTATGCAGGAGCGGATGTCGTTCTCCGTCTTCTCGCACAGCGCCAGCAGCGCGCCCGTGTCCGCCCGCATGCCCTGCCGCAGGGCGATCTGCAGGAGAAGGGGGTCAGCAGGGAGGGCCCGTCGGCCCGTCGGGGGGTGGGGGGGACGGTGAGAGGAGCCCCCGGCCCCACCGCACCTCGCAGAGCCGCTGGGCGAGCCGGGACGGCGCCGTCTGAGGGAAGTTGAGCAGGAAGGACTGCTGCCGGAGCGGCCGGAGGGCAGGGACGTACCTGGCAAAGGGAAGCACAGGGGGCTCTGAGCGACCCGAGCAGAGGAACAAATCCAGCCACTAATGCTCCGCTCAAAGACAGACATGCTATTTAGCAGCCCCTTGCACACCACTGCACGCTTGGGCACTCACAAGCACAACTGCACGCTCACACCTAGCTACAAGTCACCCCAGCGGATACAAAACCGGGGGGGTTTCAGGAAAGCTGAGCGTGTTGTAGTTTTACTTTTCGTAAGTTATTTCTAAGCCGAGGGTCGGACAGCAAATAACTTGGCGCAGGAAGGCTTCGGCTTGGAGGCAACAGTGGCCGTCTCCTCGTTTGGGGCGAGGGTCTCAGCTCTCCATCCCTCCCCAGACACGCAGGTGACACTAACTGGTCGTTGCAGATGCAGATGATGGGCCGGAGCAGCAGTCCACCCTCACGCCGCCTCCTCCGGCCCGTGCCGGCCGCCGCCTCGCCCTCCACGTCCTTACGGTGGATGATGTTTAGTAGCACGTTGATAGATGCCTCGGGGAAGAAAAAATAAAGGACAGAAGGGATGAATTGTTGTTGTTCGGAGGCGAGAAACCACTCCTAAAAAGGATGAGCTGCTAAGAGGGCAATAATTAAGTGCTTAATGCAAAAAATGGCTAGATCCAGGCTGGGCTTACCGCGGGTGCACCATCTATCTCATCGATGATCAGGCAGTTGGGCTTCTCGTTGGCGCCCAGAACGGACTTCATCTGAGTGGCAGCTTCGATGCGGGTTTTGAAAACCTCGGGGCTGCGGTCGTCACTGCAAACAAGCCAGTGACGGGCTGCTGTGGCACGGCACCACCTCCGGCATCACCACCACCACCACCACCAGCAGCTTCTGGGGCAGGGCAGGGCTGGGCAGTCATCACAGACTCACCTGGCGTTCATCTCGACAGCGTTGTACCCCGCGTGCTTGGCAATGACGTGGGCCAGCGTGGTCTTTCCCAAGCCGGGCGGGCCACAGAGCAGGGCTACCTGCGGCAGAAAGGTAATGTCAACCCAGCAGGCAGCCAGCCTGGGCTTCCTCCAGCATCCACCAAGGCCACGACGCAAGGGGACGAGGCTCCGCAGCCTGCAAAATGGTCTTGGGAGCTGCTGCACTGGTTTGTAGACACACGGGGAGAAGGGAAAGTCACTGGAGGAAGGAGACTTTAACAGAAACTCTCAGAGGTGACAGAGTCACCCCGGCAGCATCTCTCATGCGTATGTTTAAGTTTGTAGGGCAATGGATAGAAAAAGCTGAACAAAACACCTCCCAGAATGACACACCTGAGAAGCAATGCTGTTAGTATCTGGGTTTTTTTCCCCTTTTTTATGTCTTCTCACTGGACAGGTTAAAGCTGGTTAGCTGGCCTGGGTATGTTATCTCTGCTCCCTTTACCATTTGAGCATCATGGCTCTTTTCTGGATGCAGAAACTCTTGCTCAATAGCATGTCACGTCTGCCCCGAACAAAAAAAGACAAGACCAACCTCTGCTAAAAAGGATGTGACTTTCCTCTACCAGCCCATTTAATTTGGCTGGAGAAAGTCTGTTCCTCTCCCCTTGTTATCACATTAGCCAAGTCAAAACAGAAGGAGAAATGAGAAAACCCCACATTGTCTAAGGAGAATCAAGGAATCCAGCTTCTCCTGGATCTGTACTGGAAGAGCCTGCTCCTCACCGTGGTGGTGGGATGAAGGGGATTGGAGGAGACTCAGCACAGTGGCCTCCTGTCCTGCTCACCTTGTATTTGGGTCTCTTGTGCTGGTCCAGCTCAGCCTCCAGAATCTCCTCTGTGAGCTGCATCTTTGTTTTCCACTTATTCTGCTGCTCCTTAGGTTGGTTGAATGGAGGATGAGCCTCAGTGCTGGGCTTGGTCTTCTTGGCAGCCTTCTCCTTCCCGAACACCACAGTGTCCCAGAGCTTGAGCCACTTCAGAAGGCAGCGGTTTGTGTACTGCACGTTGGGCAAGAAAGCAAGCAAACCCCATCAAACCTCAGAAGGATCTGGCCAAGGACAGAGGAAGCCCTCTCCTTCATTGCTTACAAACCACCGTGGTGATAGAGGAAGGAGCCAAGCCTGAGGAGGCAACACGGAGCGTGTCTGCCCAAACAGACCTCGAGCTTGTAGCACATCACCCCCCGCCATGGAAGATGCTGCCCAGGTTTCCACCTGGCATCTGTCTGGGACAGCATGGGAATGCTGCTTCCCTTCCCAACTTGGCCACCATCCCACATGGCAACTGAGCACAAGTCACAGTGGCCCCAACTCTGCTGTCCCTCATCTGTCTTGGCTCAACCCAGTGCTTCTCAGGCTCTTCCATGATTTCCAACTCCCTACAAAACTTCTAATTTTCAAAAAAAAATCAAAATAGCCAACAGTTCCTAGTTAAAGTCCACCCAATCTTTTTTGTCTTATTTTGGTCTTCTTTCACAGTCTCCTTTATAGAATCATAGAATTGTCTAGGTGGGAAGGGACCTTTAAGATCATCTAGTCCAACCATCAACCTAACTCTGATAAAAACCATCACTAAACCATGTCACTAA
>JAOXJK010000069.1:6638495-6672394 GCA_025774025.1 Xenus cinereus
GTTTGTGCCCATTTCCTCTTGTCCTGTCCCTGGGCACCACTGAAAAAAGACTGGCCCCATCCTCTTGACACCCTCCCCTTAAGTATTTATAAGCATTGATCAGATCCCCCCTCAGCCTTCTCTTCAGACTAAAAAGACCCAAGTCCCTCAGCCTTTCCTCGTAAGAGAGATGCTCCAGGCCCCTCATCATTTTTGTAGCCCTCTGCTGTACCCTCTTCCAGCAGTTCCCTTCTGGAACTGGGGACCTCAGAACTGTTCAAGAAAGACAGGGAAGGGTATCACCGGCCATGGTGGGGAAGGAACCTGGGCAGGTCCTTTGTGCCTGTTTCCACCTTCTTTTCCCTTCCTGGACCCTCTTTTCTGCCCCACTGGCCTGGCCCCTACAGATTTACCCGTCGGGGATCCCGGAGGACCAGCTGAAGCTGCTGGGGCCGCTGTCCCGCCAGTACACGGCGGAGGAGATCAGCCAGTGGCAGGTGACATCCAACGACACGCTCTCAGCCCTGCTCAACCCCTCGGATGGCAAGTGGAAGGCTCCCCAGGTAAAGCCCCAGCAGCAGCGGGGCACGGGGGCTGGTGAACCCAAACCGGGACCGCTCAGTGCCCAAGCCCAGCTCGGGGTGAGGGCAGTGCCCGAGGGCAGCTCGGGGGTTTTGCAGCACACGCACTTCTGCTGGGAGCATCTTCCTTCCCTGTCTGTGTGCAACCACGGCAACTGTGTTTCCCAGGTCCAGCAGCTGCTCGGCAGGTACCAGGCCCTGGGGGGCACCTTGACTGGGTCCTTGCTTCGGGAACTGGGTGGGAGAAACCTGTGTAACCTGCAGGAGGAGCAGATCGAGCACATACCTCCAGAAGCAATCAGGTAAGCCACTTTTTAGAGATGCTTTTCAGTTCTGTGAGGCCCTTGGGATCGCAGGAGAAGCGGATGGTGGGATGGCAGACTCCCACCTCCATTTCAGCTCTGCCCACTCGCAGGCAGCACGGTGGCATGGCCATGTCCTGCTCCCAGCTGCTGCCTGAGCCACCGGCACCGCGGGCAGGGTTAGACCACTCGTCTCCCCTGCCAACAACAGGCTTTAGCTGTGGTTTGGGGTGGTGCCCTCGGTACTAACCTGCAACCCTTCCTCTCCCCAGGACTGCAGGACAATTAGACGTTTCTTCTTGTTCTCAAACCAAGAAGGACCAGCTCTACAGAAAAGCCCAGGAGGCCTTTGCTGGCCAGGCTGGCACCACCAGGGCGTATTATTGCCAGATTTGGCCGTACCTGGGTAGGTGTTTCAGCCTTCACCCTCCTTCCCACAGCGATGGAGGCTGGGTACCTTTTCTTCAGCCGGTGGGATTTACCCACACTAGAGACACATTTAGCAGCCTCCAGAACCCCCCCCCCAAAAGCATTGGAAGCGTTTGCATGTGTCTAGGTGCCCCGTATGCTTTCTTTAAGGTGGAGCTCCAGCAAAGGACCTGAAAGACTTGGCTAAAGCTGGCGTTGCCATAGACATGGATATCGACACCTTCCTTGCCCTAAATCCCGATGAGCTGCAGGTACGTTCCCCACCACGCTGCTCCGCTTCTCCTCGCTGAAGGGCAGGGGTAGTCGAGGGCTGAGCGCTGGGGTTTGAGGCCGCAGCTCCATCAGACCACCAAGCCTCTAGTTATTTTACCTTTTTACATTTTCTTTTGGAAGTTATTACTTGCTCTGCAGTCCCACTAGAAGAGCGCCTTGTGGTGAGGCCGGCTGTGAGGATGAACAAAGGTGGTGTTGTACGTGTGTTGCAGAAACTCAGTGTCGTGGATGTGAAAACTTTGCTTGGGGAAAACCTCCGTTACCTGAAGGAAGCTGAAAATGAGACCTCGGTGATGCGCTGGGTGAAGAGACAGTCCCAACGGGAACTGGACTGTGTCCTGGGAATCGGCCTGCAAGGAGGGATGGGGGAGCCCAGCCCTACAGCCACCCCTCCTCACCCCACCACCTCGGCCAGTATCACCCCCACGGCCCCCGTCTCTGGGCCCACCACCTTCCCCACTGTCCCCACCCCTACTGTCATTAGCAGCCTCCCCTCCACTCATTCCAGCACCATCCCCGACAAGGCCCCCACCCCGAGTGCTATCAGCCTGACTCCCCCTCACAGCACTCCCCCACACACTTACACCACTGCCCCCAGTTCTGCTGGGAGTCCCCCTGCCACCTCCACCGCCCAACCTGCTCCGACCACCAGCTCCATTGTCCTATGCTCCATCCACCAGTCTGCCACCCCAAATAAGGCCACCCCCCCTGCTGTCACCCTCCTCACCACCATCCTTGCCACTGTCAACCCCAACACCACCTCTCCCAGCTCCGTCCCACCCCCTGCTCTCACACATGGGGCCACCACCACCAGCGTTGTTACTAACCCAGCTGTTACCACCCGCAACACCAGTACCCCACTGGTGTCCACAAACCCCCCAGCACCTGGGGGTACCATCAACCCTGCTCCTGCCACTCGTAACACCACCACACCGAGCACCCATAGTGCTCCCAGCACCCTTGTCCCTAACTCCACTTCTGTACCCGCTGCCACCGCAACCACAGAAATGAACCTCCCTCCCCACAAGCCCTCCCCGATTCCCAATTCCACCATCTCCACCCAAGAGAGTGTTGTCTCCTCCATGGCCAAGACTACAACATTGGCTTGCAAGACCAGTGCACCTCCAGCATTTCTTGGCCCCTCTTCTACCACCACCAGCAGTGAGACCACTAAAAACCCACCCGAAGGCGTGCCAGAGCCACCGAGACCAACACCTGGTGGATACATCAACCTGCAACCTGAAGCTGGTAAGGTGTGAATGTTCGGAGTCAGGAAAAGTTTAGGAACTGATGGTGAGGCAGAAGTCGTCAGAGTCAAGCGGTAGCTGATCCACCTTTTTCCTGGCCAGATTCAATCTGGTGTGCGGCTTTCCACAAGAAACCCCAAGTAGTTACTAGCTAGACAAGTAGCGATGTGGCTCTCCACGGTGTCACAGCCCCTGGATCTGGACCACACTCCCTTCAGATCCCACGTACTCTGCAAGTCCAGCAAGGTGCACCTTAAGATATCTCGTCATGCATGGACAGCCCCCCTCAACCGCTCCGCAGAAAGCTGGAGTAATCCCATTAATGCCAATGCACTGTTTTTCCCAAGGCGAGGATATGGCCTTCTGTATTTCAGTGTCTCTGAATAGGTAGCCCTGTAAAAGTGCTAAAATCTGAAGTCATTTAACCTGACAGAGCTACATCTGTAGCTTTAATGACTTAACAGATTTACTCCTGCTTTACGCTGCCGAAAGTATGACAATACTCAGTCCTGATGACTATTCACAGCCACGTGACATTTGTAACTGGGGCGCAGGTATGGGCCATGTCACAAAAGGCAGGAAAGTGTTATCCTGACACATGCAATCTGTGGGGTACCTGAATCCCAAAGCAGCTCCACTGCCCTCACATCTCACATGTGCTGTCTCTCTGGATAATCCAATTCTTTCTCATCTGCCTCTTCCACCCAGGATCAGGATCCAGACTCTCCTCCTGCCTGGTGCCCGTACTGATGACAGCCTCACTGCTGCGAGGGCTTCTCTGACACGGCCACCTCCAGCCCCAAACTCACTGGATCCCTCCTTTCATTTTCACCATCCTGCAAAAAAACAGTGCTGGCAAATTCCCTGCGGAAGAGCAGAAACCCAGGAAAGGAATAGAGTTTGGCCATTTGATACCAGCACAGAATTTGCTTATTAATTTTGAGGCTGGGCAGTGAAAGAAGGACAGATATTTTTCCAGCCCAAAGAAACCCAACAGGTACTTAGTAGCTAGTTGTTCTCTGTAATACAATTACCGGCAGCACTGACTGTTCTGACAATGCATTAACGCAGACAGCGGGCCCAGTTCTGCCAGCTTGACTCGCACTTTTACTTCTAAGCAGTGCCACTGGGATCTGTTGAAACAGTGGGACAAACTCAGGGATTTGAGTTACTGGCCATTGCAGAAGCAGCAGAATATGGCCCAGCACCATCTGCTCACTGGTGATCCACTAAATTACATTTAACTTGTTTTATGAACTTACGAGACTTTTGATCAAGATTTGTTCAAACTATGCAAAGCCTAGTTTGAGGGATGATTAACTGAGGATAGTTTGTCTTGATTACTGTTGCAATGCTATATAATAAAACATCAATCAACTTTTTTTTTCCTAATCAAATGTGTTCTTTGATGTGTTTTGCGCTTTGTATTGTAGTTTTTCTAGCTAGCTCAAATCTAAACAGTGTCTACTTCTCTTGCTCTGACTTTCTTCATTATCTAGGGTCTCCTCCTCCAATAGCTCTACTACAAGAGAGTGTTTCTCCCTCCAACTTGCAGATCTTCCACTGACTAGTTTTATTCTCCACGGGCTGAGGGGATTCTTGCATGTCATTTGTTGAGAGTGAATCAAGGCACAAAGAAACAAATCATGATTTTAGTCAGGGGATCGATGCTGTTAAAAAATGCAGACTGTCTTTCTTACACTGGGCTCTCTCCCACCCTTCGCTAGCAACCCAGGATGCAGGCAGTGGGGAAGTGTTTCTTGCCACCCAGAAGTCTGCACTGAAGGACAGACCAAGCTCTCCTGTTCTCTTTCTGTAAAGCACAGACAATAAACATTTGTTATGTCTTTCCAGACAGGTTCTCCTCCTGGGGGAAAAGGGGGATTTCAGGGGCTGGATGCAGGTTGCACTGAGACTTTTTTGGACATAAATTCCCAATGAGTGGAAAAAAAAGTGTTGAAAATCCTATACAAAGTTCTTATACCTTTCCTCTGAGGAAGCTGAGAACAGCCTCAGCTCTTTACTGATGAGTAGTCAACACCAAAGAAAAAGAAAAGGCATGTCCGGGGGTTCTGACCATTTAATTTGGACCGATACCTGCAGACAGGAAGGTACGGGCAGGCTGAATGAAGAGACGATGACAGCAACTCATCAATTTGCTTCTGGCATTTTTTACTTTAGAATCTTTAGAATCAGCTGGAAAATTTCACTCCTGCTCAGAGGCCTTGGCAGTATCAAGAGACCAAGCTCTTTTGAGAAACATTACTGTTAACATGCAGAACAACCAATTTTCTCACCCTTAAGCCCACCAGGGCTGGACAGTAAAATATTGACATTGTTTGTGTTGCAGTAATATGGCCGGGGCTTCCCTGGGCTTGGTCTGTACAAAAGGCAAAGATCCTGCTCTGAAGAGTCTGAAATTTTCCCTTCAGACAGAACACTGGGAGGTTTTTTGAGTCTTTCTTTGAAAGACAAAGAACCTAAAAGTGAAATAATTGCCTGCTAGCACTGAGCACCCCCTCGCCCCCCTAGGCGTGGCTGTCCCCAACAGGCTTCAGAGCAGGTCACAGGCTGGTCCTCCTCATCTCGCTTTCTCTTGAGGGAAGATTTTCAAGACAAGACAGAGGTCATCAAGGAACTGGTAAGCAGAGCAGGCAGGAGGTGGAGTGTCATGGCCACGGTACCTGGAGAGGCTGAGGATGGCACTAGAGGAAAAAGAGGGAGCATCAGTGCAAAGAAATCAACACTTGGACTTTTTAAAGCACAGTACTCAGAGGTCCCAACATAACACGTACACTAAAATTCGGGCCTGATAATGTTGATGTAGCCTTCTTGTGTTCCCCCAGTGAGTGAAACATTCAATTTATCTAATTCTGATTGTCGCTGCCTCTGGACCCACTCCTTGATGGGGGACTGGTTCTGCCATCTGTACAGATCACGAATATTTATCCCCAGCAAGTTCTGAACCTCAGGAATCGTCAGGCTCTAGGAGAAATCAAAGAGAGAAAATTACAGATGTAAATGCAGGAATGGAAATAATACCTCTGGCCAAGGAACCAATGAGGTTTCTATTAGCAGAAATGTGAAGTACATGGAAGACAAATTTCTGGTGAGTGACTTCAATTGGGACAATCTTCCCTTAGGTTCAGGGAATAAACACGATGGTTCCTCAAAAACTACTTCTGTTGTCCTCTGATGACAAGTCTCCTACACTCAAGAGGGAGCCCAAATCACTGGGATTTCTTCCAAAATTGATTATATTACTGCTAACACTCTTGTCAGAAGAACTGTCACATAGCTGTGGACCGTAGTCTAATGGACGCCTGTTCCCTGCTCCTGCCACTACTGCTACAAGAGCCTGCTCTAAAGAAGTCCCCCAGTAAGACTGGCTTAGCATCTATGTATGACTCCAAATTACATTTTTTAAGAAGTTTCAGGCCAGTTCTCCACTTTCTGCTGCTCTAGCATCATTCCGAATTTGATGGAGTGACTCCTGATTTACACCAATGGACAATGTGACCAAAACCAACTACTCGGCGTAATACGAAAGCAAGGAATCAAACCATTTGAAGGTTCAGCTCACCAATAAAGAGTCTCTTCTTAACTGTGCAAAAGTACTGACTTCCATGTTCACACCATCCTTGCTTAGAGCTTTGAGATCCACACCAGGAGCACCCCCTGGGACCAAAAAGAGAAAGTATATCAAAGCATGGAGGACAGCCCTCGAATGAGCAGTGTTGTGTAACTGTGTAAGCTAGAGCTATAATGATACTTCCAAAGTTTATTAAGCTGGGGCTACTCACAGAGTGAGTTCCAACTGCAAAATATATGGATGCTACTTTATTTTGCTAGGAGGTATTATTGTGTTGGCTGTTAAACCAGCCTGTGACAATGCCAGATGCTAGACAGAGGGGTAAGAAGAGTTTGCTCAGGCTGTGAATAAATTCTTGGCTTAACAGGGAAAAATCTATGTTTTGTGACATGGAAAGGGACTATGAGATAAGCATTAAGCATTAGCAGCTTGACTTCTTGTGGATCTCACAGATCTTGTCCATCCCAGAAGTCATGAGTTTGATTTTCTCTGTGATAGTCTGACAATTGATTTGGGCAAGCTACAAGCTGGAAAAGATTGAAACTTTTAACAAACTGGCTTTGAAAATTCCCAAATCTTAGATAGTATTTGATACCCGTTCAGCTTCTGGCTAATAACTCTCTCTTTCCCCATAATACACTGTTCTTTTACATACCTAGATATGGTTCAATAAGCTCATAGTAAGCAGGTAAATAGTGCTGGTCTGAGAAAGCACGTTTTGCTTTAGCATATAAGATGTCTTTCGTAGTCTGTGAACAGGCTGAAAGATTCAGAGATGCCAGTCTGCAGAAAAATGAAGATTTAGAGAGAGAAAAGTTTTTATTATCTTCAACCTGAACAAATCTTGAACTATTCTGAGTAATTCTCTGGGATTCTCTACATAAGACAGGTAACCCCTTCTTCCCAGTAAATAGAAGAGGTATGGAGAGAAGCTAAGAACAAAAAATAATGGCTCAGTCTCTTGCTTAAAATGATATGTCTTCTAAGTTATGATGACTCTGATGGTGCATGATACGTTTCTGCTTTTGCAAAGATGTAGTTAACTAATTTCATTTAGAAGTCTTTCAAAGAATTTAAATTAAATTTAATTAACTCTCTTTTCGCTCAAGACAAAAGCATGCATGCAGACCCTATCTGTTGTCAGCTGAGCTGCGATAAAGAGAGTTTGATTGCAAATCTGAACCCTTTCTGGCAGGATAGAGAACAGCCAGCTTTTAAACCTGGACACAGGGCAGGTACTAAGCTGCTTCCTAGATTTCCTTTCACTGAGTGGAGAGAAAAGGAAAATGCACTTGCTGATGGGAAAGCTCTGTTGCAAGAAGCCAAGAGCATCACAATATTTGACTCACTTCAAGCTGTTGGGGTCTATCATATTCAACTCGGTCACATTTAGAAGGCACGTGTATCTTGTACCAATAGCATTCAGTGCAGTGGTGTTCAAGGCATTTCCCAAGCCAACATATCTTCTAATTATTGCAGAAGCCTAGAAACACATTTAATTTTTTTTTCAAAAGTTAACCTGAATCAGAATTTATATTTCAACCCTTAAAAGAAAGACAAGCACAATTATTGAAAAAAAAATTGAATAATTTCAAATATATTTGTTTGGACCTCAAGGATGGGCCAATCATCTTTCAACCCACCAAGCCAGTCCTAGACCAGCAGCTCCCAAACCAGTAAGGAAACACAATCAGGAAAGCAAACCCAAATCCCTACCTGAGCATCAGCAGGCTGGTATTTTAGCAAGTCAGCCAGCGTATCAGCTGAAGTTATCTTCCATTTGGAAATATCCTCAGGGGTGATGAAAGAAATGAGGAGACCCAGTCTGGGGAGCAGACTTTCAGGATACCCATCAGGATATGTCTGTGGAAAGACTGTTGTTATTGCCGTGAACACTCATTATCATCCCTCTGCTCATGAATTTATGCTTTTGTCAAAACTGATGTGGAAAAGCCTGAAAGGTCTGCAAGGAATAAGAAACTAAAGCCATTGAGATTCCACGAGCACATCTGCCCTTTTTCTGCTTGATAGCTCAGGCAAGCAGGCCCCAGCGCAAGGAACAAAACCCAAAGCACTGTGAACTGCCTCAACAGGGATCCGAGGGGGCAGTTTGTCCTGCAGTGGTGAAGGCTAATGGAATACTGGGCTTCCCCAGCAGTGGCACAGCCAGCAGGTTCAGGGAAATTATTATTCCCCTCCATTTGGTTGGCATTTCCGAGACCCCATCTGGATACTACATCCAGAAAGACTTTGACAAAGTCTAGCAAAGGCTAGCAAGTCTAGCAGAGGGCCATGCTGATTGGGAGGGCAGAAGCACATAACGTACAAAGTAGGGCAGTGGGACTGAGAAAGACTTTTTTTTAGTCTGGAGAAGACTAGGCAAAGATTTTATTACTGTCTTCAACTATTTAATGGGAAATTATAGGGAGTATGGAGCCACACTCTTCTCAGTGGTGCACAGTGAAAGGATAAGGATCAGACAGTGAAAATTCTGATACTAAGAAACATATATTTTCACAGTAAAGGTGGTCAAACACTGGAAAAGGAGCTCAGAGAGGTCACGGAGTCCCACTTAAACTCAACTGGACAAGTCCCTGAACAATCTCATCAGTAGATAATTTGACATTCTTCAGCCTGGCATTACCTCATCCAGATGCCTCTTCAGCACAGCTAATTGCTGCATACTGAAGGCATAGGTCAGTATCTGAGGGAGGTGATTATCGAGAGAGACGTTCCTCAGGCAAGTATGTAACTGCTCGGCTGTGTAGCCAATGGGCATCAAGTCATCGTTAAGAACCATCTCTGTTATCTGCTTATCAGGTGGGCAACCTGTTGAAGCAATTACCAAATCTGCTCAGTGTTAAATCCTTTTACTTCAAGTTTTGAATGGTCCCTTGCTGGAGATAGACAGTTATGCAATCACGGTACCACCCTCTTCCCGGGTGACCTGCCACCGAGTGTTTCATAGTTCAACTCAGACACATTTAGAGACACCTACAAGCATTAGAGTCAACCCTGATGCCAGAGGGAATGCTGCTATTATGGAACAGAGAAAGCTCCCGTACCATCAGCACGCTTATGCCTAGTAGGCAGGAGTTCTTCAACAATGGTGGCCAGTTCTTCCCTTGACAGAGGTGAATCGCGTGCAAAGTTTTTCATCCAAAGAGTTAAAGTATTCTGCAAGGAAAAGGTTTCATCAGGGGGATGTTCAGTTTTGGGCGTACCACCAGCGTAACAAGTTGCTACTCACACAGACAAGAACTTCACTGTCAAAGTACTAAGGGCAGCCAACCTACTGCTATAAGCCTAGAGATCTTTCCTTGGTGAGCCAAAGCCAAATTTCTAAATGCTTAAACTCTATCGTATCCCATGCCCCATAAATGATTTTACCTCCTCACAAAGCATTGGCACCAGTTACTACTACAGTTACTACTGATTTCCACCTCTGGTACTCTTCCAACAGTTACAGGAAGAGGATTGACAACGATCTAGATTTGCAGTTCCACGCCACCACCTTGATCAACCCTCACTTCTCATAGACCATCCATCCCTTTTGGCATCACAATTTTTAAATGAAGACACTACTGAAAACATACCGGCTGAATTTTTTCCACACTGCAGGACCTAAAAGTGCTTCCCAAACTCCCCACACCTCAATGAATAACCCACCTTGGGGATCTTCTGCAAGATGCTATGATCAAGCACAGGAATCAATCCACTGAGCTCATTCAAGGTAAAAGCTGACCACACTACGGGTGACCTGCATACAAAAAGTACCAGGGATCAGCTTTCAAGGAAGAACAACCACTTTAAAAGCTGCCAGCATTATGTCCTTGTAACATTTGAAGTTAGGAAAACACAAGATTTAAATCCTATCTCGATCACTTCCTGTTACACAAAACTTCATTCCATTGGAGCAGTAGTAATTGTTAACAACATGAATAAGAGCAGCTGGATGGGAAAATGGCATTTAAGACATACATTATTATTTTCTTAAGCATGACACACAAAGGATATCTATTGCTTACTATCACCCAATTCAGTGCCCAAGATCTCAGGGCATTTGACACAGGAAGGAAAAATATTTTGCCTCCCCGGACAACGTCTCTGTTAGATACAGCCAGGGATTTATCAAGCATCTGGCAGTTTGACAGGAAGAAACAGAATATTTTCTGAAAGTGAATGGCTGACAAACAGCTAAAGCTCATCTGTGTTCATCAGGACAGTCTCAGAGAAGTTCGGTTAATGGAAAACAGACCAAAGGAAAGGCTTCTATAATTAGAGCAGGTGAGAAGTGACAATGTATTTTCCAGTGGAATTCCAGCCAAAACTTTCAGCTGAAGTTCAAATAAAGCAACGGTAAATGTCCAACGCGAAATTCAAAAGCAACGAATTATTTTTATCAAGCTGGTTGCCTGAAGGTCACTCACGTCTTAACAGAACAATTGTTTTGTTTAAGAGAACTCTTTTGCAGAAGCCTAGAAGAAAAATTCATACCCAAATGTAGTGTTACCACTGCTGATGACACTCCTAATAGCCTCTTCTTGCTCGGGCAGGAAAGAGTCACACTGGCTTAGGCGCTTCAGCAAATTCCCACCAGAACTTCTAATGTATTCTCCACCCAGGTCACAGACCAGACGTCCCAGAATCTCTGCATGTTCCTCGTTTACTTGTGTGCTAGAAATGTTCTGAAATAATACAAGACAGAGGCATGAAATAGAACTGGATGCCACTGGAGAAGAGCACTCTTGCTCCTCCTGACGGCTGACAACTCAAAGTTCTCCCCAGCCTTGTGCAGAGCTGTCCCTGGCCACGTACCAAACATGCCAAAGCTTCCATGAGCAGCTGGTTCCGCTGAGACGACTCCCTTTGCAGAACATCAAGATTTGCTTTCCCGATATTAGCAAAGTATTGCCTACAGCTTCCTGTGGCTGCATAGTCTGAAGGACTGGAAAGACAAATACTCCATGAATTCCGGTGAATGATATCAACCAGTTGAACAGGTACAAGACCGTTCAACACATACTGTGTCCAATACAGCATCTTCCATATCCACAGACTAAACTCTATGCAGCTACCGTTCCCAAAACTCCCAATCCACATTTTTAAAAAATTCATTTTCACCTTAAGGAATCTGTTGTGAGACTCAGCTTAAAATTGCTCAAGGTTTGGATACAGAACCGAGGTGAGCAGCTACTGGAACACAGAAATCCACTCTACTGTCTGTTTTCTTTGATGTTGTAAGGGAAAAGCACAAACACAGAGGCTGGAAAGTACAAAAACTGCATACTGGTTTCATAACCAAACAGACATATTTAAAAAGAGCTTCAGAGTGTTTACATTAATATGATGCATGGTTGAATCTGAAAGGACCTTAAAGCACTTTTGAAAGCTTTCTGCAATCCGATTTTTTTTTTCCCTTTAAGGAGGCCTGAACAAGTTTGAAATATATATCAAATACAAACTAGTCATTACCAGCTAGGTTATACAGTAATACCTCCTTTTCCCACTAAGCACTAAGGTAACAACAGGAAAACCATAGCATAGTTACCTTAAAAACAGCAAGAAGTCTTTAGGATAGCTGTCTAAATCCTTGGGAATCCCATGCAGCGTCACCACCTTCACTAAACAACTCAGCTGAAAGGACACCACAGTTTACACGAAAGAAAAAAACCAGCATTATAACATAAGAAAAAAATAAAACCGATATAAAGCTTTTACTCTGCTCCAAAGTAATTTCAAAGGAAAAGACAGAAATCAGAGGTTTTGGTTCCCAAGAAACCTCGTCAACTGGGTTTTGACTTCTCCTCTCTTCGGGGAAATTCAGAACTGTGGGATGGAGACCTAAGACCAGTTACAGTTGTTCCAGTCCCTCAAGATGAAAGTTTTTCGTTCTTGCTGAACAATCCTCATTGCAACCTTCATGACACCAGCAAACATGGTATTTCAAAATACGGGAACTGACCTGGCCTCCTCCCAGCTTGACATTCTTCTTCTTCATGACTTTGGCCAGCTCCTGAAATCTTTCTGCTTTCATCTGATTGGCAGCTGCACATGTGAAGCCTTGGAGGACTGACTGGGAAAGTCTGAACATTGACAGAAAGCAAATCAGAAGGGCAACGATGTTAGGAGAAAATTCACTGCTGATCTCCCACATATATAATGACAAATACAGCAAGCACAAACCTCCCCCATTCTCAAAGTTTAATGTTCTCCAAACTCCATGACCTCAAAACTGCTAGTCTTGACCTATGTGGGAGATCAAGAAGCCATCACTGGTCAAATAAACATAACCTAGAGACTTGTAGTAGAAGTCGAAATGCAGGGACAAACTCTCCATCCCAAGTAATTATTGCTGTATCCTGAATTACAAGACCAGTCTCCTCCCTGTGTTTTCAGCACATGCCAGACATGGGAAGTGAAATGGAGTTGTGCAGATCCTCATCACTGAACATAGTTTGCACAGTCTGGGACAGCTCAGGGAGAAGACCTTAAAACACTGATTGTTTTCAATATGGAAAAGCTTCATTGTGAAATTGGCAGAACACTGATGTTGAGTTGACTCCATTGGTTTTCCAGATATGTATCAAGGTTTTCATAATTTTTCATCTCAGAGAGGAGAGCTGACAAAAGACTTATTATCAGCCCCCCTAAATTTAATGCCTGGAATAGCACTGTGGAAGACTGACATATTCTCCAATTAGAAACCCCCCCCACAGAGGCAGTCAGAAGTGGGGTTCCAGGTGCAGTCTCAGAAAGCAGCATCATTTTAGAAAGCAAGTGTGGTCTATGGGTATATTTTGCAGCTGACAGCCTGGTAAATCTTGATGCTACGTGCCTGTGTTTGCGTTTGCATGATATTTCCCATCTGTTGCTATGGATCGAATGTGGTGGGTCTGCCATACATACCAAAGGAAACACGGAAATCGCAATCAAAGCAAACACAAACATGGAAAATGGAAGGAGAGAAGAAAAACGCTACCTGCTGAAGTCAGGCTCTGTCTTTATCGCATCACTGAAAAACATGGCAGCCTGTGAAGCAAAGCCAGAGTGTCAATGGTTTACTGTGCTCTTCTGCAACATTCACCTGTATTTTCAGGCAGATTTGCGGAGCAGACACACAGCTCTGTAAAGGCCAAGGCTGACACTGAGGGGTAAGAAGGACACAAGCCGCCAGCATATTACCTGTTCTCGGGTCCATGTTTTACTGTTGAGATCCTGAATATTGGGTTTCTCTCCCCCAAAAACAAGCAAAGATTTTGGAATGTAACTGGCCAGAGCATCAGGGACATATTTAACCAGGTCAGCAGGGTGGCTTACACTGGAGTAAATCTTAAAACAAAACAAAACAAAACCAAACAAAATGTAACATTCAAACACTGTGGCTAAAATAAACAATTGCTGGAGAAGAAATGATGAACTGGAAAGAAGCCAGGCAAATTCCCCTGCTGATCATCTGGGCATTTCTTGGAGACCTAACGCTATGAAATATTTCCTCTTTGACACATTCATCAGACGAGGAGAACTGTTTGGAGCTAGTACCTGGGGTCCTGATGAATGGGAATGATTCTGTCTCTTATCAGTTTCCTACCTCCTGGCTTTATGCCCTAAAAAGGTTTAACAGGCCAGAAAGAAGGGACGTGTCTTTCCTCTCTGCCAATGCAAACAACGTCTCAACTTTCCGAAGGCACGTTGCAGAACAATCTGGTGGTGAATGAGATGTTATTTCCCTAATGCTTCACACGGAGCCCTGGCTACCCCATTGACCCAGGGCACACTATAGGCAGGGCCTCTGGTGCCAAACACAATTCAGAGTTGGGAAGATGAATAACAGCAAACTTGAATGCTACACATGCACTTGAAGGCTAAGGACATTGTGAGAAAAAAAGGCAAAAAGGTGTCTAAATCCTACACAATCACAAGGGGGGATGAAATACTGCATTGCTGAAGGACCAGTCTACCCTATAAGGGACTTCCTAAGCCACCTTGCCTTCTCACATGTTCTCACTCCAAACCATGGCAGTATCCTTTCTCTGAAAGTACCTTTTAAAGTCAATGAGGAGTAGCTTCCAGGGCTACCCCATAAAACAACTGTCTCTTCTGCCCTTGTCCCTAGGAGGCTCAGCAGGACACAGGGGCTGGCTGCCAAGGACATCTATACAGGCAAGGTGATAGAGACTTGCAATGCTTGCCCTGCTGCACACTCTGTTTGGCAACGGCAGACACCCCTGAGGGAATGCTGTCTGGGTGTGCGGGAGTGTGTCAATGCCATGCCCCAGGTCACCAGTGTTCTAAGCTGTGAGTCACTGGAACTTTGCTAATTTATGACGCCTGAAGAGAAAACCAACATCACCTTTTCCACAAATATCCTTTTCGGAGAAGACGGCAGGATCACCATGTGCTGAACAAACTCAGGTGACTTAATGGCTTCCAAGATCACCTCTGGAGGCAGACTTCGAAGAGTGCTGCTGTTGAGACCAGCCACCAAGCTCCCCAGCTTTGCCAGGCTCTGCCCATTCAGGATCTGAAAGGTAACACATGCAGGCATGAGAATGTGAAGGGTAAAACGTCATTTGCTGACAGCTAGTTATACCCAGCCAGCTATAGCAGTGTGAGGTGCATTTGTGGACTTTATCTTTTATACCCGATAGCCAGAGCTCAGCAGCTTGTTGATAATAGCGCTGGACTGCTCAGCATTCCAGCCACGAACTTCACCCAGGGCAGGAATAGATGCTTCAAGGTCTTTATCACTGATGCTATTTTCAATGTCGGATATGGACAGCCCAACTGCAGCCTGGCCCAACGAACGCACAATCGCAGGGTTGAAATGCTCAAATTTTCTCACCAAGGAGGATGCAACCTGAAAATGTCCCACACAGACAGGAAAGGTGGTCAGAACAGCAATGAAGTGAGCCTATGGGATCCTATGGCCTTTGGATGTCTTAAATCACTGGACTTAGTGCCTCAAACTTGTGTGATGAAGCCTGTTGATGGACTCCCCTCCCTCCCCCAGCCTAAGATTTTGCACATCATGAAACACCAGCCAGATGCCACAATAAATAAAGCAAGATTGCCTACAGGAGTGTACACAGGAGGAGGCATGAGAGTTGATCCTCAAGTCTAACAAATTTTGTCTAGGTGAATAAAGAACTGAGACACGGGGCTGGACAGGAGATTACCTGCAGTTCCTCTGTTGACATGGAGGAGGGAGATCTCTCTCTTCTTACTCCTCTGTCTGTCAGGTTCAATGGGCAGTTCTTACTGATCCTCTGGGCCAAGCTCAAAGCGTCATCTCTGCTCAGGTTGCTCACTGCCGAGGGGCTCAGGTAGCAAACAAATCTGTCTGGGAGACTGCAGGTGGCAGATAAGGAGGAGAGGTTGCCAGTATGATAGACAGGGACTCTGTCAGATCTTTTGTTTTTACTAAAGGACGCTCTTTTCCAGTGCATGTTTCCCCTGGATTCACTTTAGCTCTGACAATGCTGATGCTCCTGTTCACAGAGAGCACTGCTGTGTCAGGCAAAACTGCACGAACATGACAGTCATTTCCCAAGATTTGGAACTTTTGGTCTGGCCCACCCAAGGTCAAGTGCAATACAATTATTTGAGGAACAGAAAAATGCTTTAAAGGTTTCATAGAAGCAGCCAGCAGAATCCCTGCTCAGCAAACTTTTGCTAAGTCACAGCACCACGCTAAACCATAAGTCAGGCAGGAAGTCAGGTCAGATCCTGTACCTTGATAAGGGAAAACCAGGTCCAGAGGTGAGCAGCGAGGTATAGTACACAGCTGTCTCCCAGAGCAAGGTGAGGTTGCTGATCATCTGTATATTGACCGGATCCCTGGCAAATTTTTGAAGCTGAGGGTTTTGACATGGGGAAAAAAAAAAAAAAAACCAAAAATAATTTAGATGGATACTTTAATAATGACAGTCACTTGGGACAGTTTGAACAAACCTCACTTCAAGCAATCAGGTTTTTTTCACCTGGCTTTGAAGTTGTGAGGAAATTTATTTTTTGATTTCAAGTAATACGCTGGGACCCTGTTTTATTTATCTTTGCACTCCAAGGGCACAGCAAGCCTCCCACTCTGACTGCTGAAAGGCACAAAGGTAGGAGAGCTGCTAAAGGATGTGGCCCTGGCCCTACAGCATTGCTCACATGTACAGTCATTCACCAAACCAGGCCCAGATATCGGTCCAGTCTTGAGATAAAGTCTGGGTTTGCTCCCCTTATTTACTCCAGTTTGCCTTCTGCAGAATTACCTATGGGAAATGAACTTCTGTACAAGCGCCTCTCATCACAAGAAATCATGATGGAGCAGGGGAAAAATGAGAACTGAAGTGACTGTACACCATAAATAAACAAGAGAAATGTTCCTGCTAGCAGCATCTCCATGAATTTTCGTCAGGGCAGGAAGACGACCTCCCAGGCACAGAGTATTTTGCACACTGCATGTACTTCATCACCACAATGAGCCTCCACTTACTGTTGGTTCATCACCAAAAAGCTGCAGGTCTCCAACAGTAGCGTGCTCCAAGAAGGATCCAAGATAATTTTCAAACCAAGCAGTGGAACTCAGACCTGGATTGGTTGCATTGTAGCATTTCTGGTTTGATCCTGCAAAACAGGCAGACACCATCAAACTACAGACTTGCAGCGTATCAGGCAATCAGTGGAGACTGGAGATTTCCAAATGCAGAACAGGCTTCAGCCTATCAGAAAACTCAGACAGCAGAGAGCTCCCCAAGTGCCTCTGACCACACATTTATGCTCAAATCTGTGTTTGTGCATTCCCTACACATGGGACTCAACAGATGCTTCATTCTTGCACAGCCCTCCATATATTTCATCACCAGTCTCTTTCATCCTCCCTTCAAATCTGCAAAACTTTTTGCAGGACATTAAATTTCTGCATGCAAGCCACTGCCTGGAGACAGGGGAGGGTCTTACCCTTTCTGAGCTACTTCTGAGCTGAATTCTTTAGCTCTCAGAAGGAAACCCTGCACTGTTCTTTCACAACAAAAGCAGTAAATGCCATTTGCACAGGATGTAAGTCAGTATAGAACTGACTGTGTTGATTATAAAACCCTGGATTAATAAAGCCTTCAGGCAGAGAAATGATTCCTGATACTTCTTATCACTGTCATATTCCCAGCCTATTTCCATTGAAGAGACGATATAAATTCACCAAAAAATCCGTGAACCCTCATCCCTGTGACAGATTGCAGCTAATGTTGTAGCATGTGACAGTGGCTTAAAGCATTCTGTTGTTTCTTAAAGAAAATTGAGTCATTTACCGTCCTGGATGAGGAAGTATTTGATCCCAGCATAAAGATTCCTCTGTTCTTCCACTGGAAGGTCAGAATATATGCCATTCAGGGCAGTGACTCTAAAGATGGATAAGAAAGGCAGACATCTCAAACACAGATGAAGTCAAACCCGGCAGGGTTGGAATCTCACAGAAGCAGCTATCAATCATACCCCTTTTCAAAGTTACCGTTGTGATCTCCCTTCACAATAGCCCCCACGATCATCCAGGGGGATGAGGACCATTTACAGAGTCAGCAGGAGCGTTACGAAGCCTTGGAGAGAGCTTCTCAGAGACCCTACCCAGGCCTCTATCAGTTCACAGCGCTTACAGGATTTAGCCCCTTGTTTTAGAATGAGGGCCACCTTCCTATCTCAGCAACATGGGACTGAACAATCCTTGTGTTCAGCACTTACATCTTCTGAAACGCCTCACAGAACACGTTTTTGGCATGGAGGCAAGCAAAGACCTCAGGCTCGACCAGGAACGGCTGAAGCCCCTCATGGACCCACTGAGACAAAACAGGTGGGCTGTCAATATCAGGCACTTGCAACATCTTCTCCCACAGGCCATTAATGAAGATCATGTTCCACTCAAGAGAAAGAGGCACATGAGAAAACTGAAAGCAAGAGATGAGAAGAAACACATGAATTCAAGTGAATACAGACTTCTGAACAAACATTAACATAAATCCATGTGAATCTGAACATTCTGAACAGAATCACCCCTAGCAATAACCCCTTCTCTGGATAGCGACTCTCAGGATAGCAATATTATAGAATCATAGAATCATCTAGGTTGGAAGGGACCTTTAAGATCATCTAGTCCAACCATCAACCTAACTCTGATAAAAAAGAAGCAAAAGAAAACCATACAAAAGAACCCCCCACATTACTAAACTATGTCTCTAGGCACTATTGTCAACCTGTCTTTTGAAAACCTCCAGGGATGGTGCCTCAACCACTTCCCTGGACAGCCCATTCCAATGCTTAATAACCCTTTCAGTGTAAAAGTTATTCCTAATATCCAATCTGAATCTCCCCCGGCACAATACTTGTGCAATTCAAGCACAGTTAGTCTGTAATTCACATAGGAAGCACAGGTCTGTGCTGCCACTGCAGTCAGCAAGAGCAAGCCTACCGGCACTCATGGCTATTATTCCTATCTTCCCACCTATTTTTAACAGCACAGAACCCTACTATGTTGGTGGAGATCCACTGATTGAAATACTGCCTTTTTTAAAATAATGTTAAGGTAAAAAATAAGGTAATGTTAACTAACACTTTCCACTGGCATCGATGTCACAGGTGAACAACTAGTTGGATATGTGATACCCACCCTCTGGCTGAACGCAGTCAGAGCAGCTACAAGCTTCTTGGCATCGTATTTGGAAAAGAACAGAATGGAGTATTGCGGATCCATCTCACTGGCAGGTTTAGGGGTAAGGCAAGAATACAGGGATATGAGGAAATCATCCTGAAGGTCCTGGAGCCAAGCACTCTGAAAAAGAAAAGGGGAAATCCATATAGAGATAACAAAAGGTGTGTCATATTTGGAGATGCTGCAGTATGCCGCCATCTTCAGGTCTGCTTCACTAGCTCACCTACACGTGAGCGTTCAGCGCTGTAAGGTGATGAAACCCCTTGACAGGAGAGTCAGAAGAAAGTCCAGCTTACACTGACTTGAAGCAAGTCTAAACATGCCCAGTTCCAAATGCTGGATCCTCCTGTTACCTAATCTGTGCTCCCCCCGAAGAAAAGAGTGGCTTTAAAAAAAACTTTAATCAAATGATTTCCCACCAAAAAAAAAAAATAAATATGGCCATTTGATCAAAGTGGAAACTTCCATGAGAAACTTACTCATTCCAGAAACATTTTTCAATGGAAAAAAAAAATAAAAATCAACCAACAAGTATTTGAAGAAATTACATCTTTTGGGTAGAAACATTTATGGGAAAATACAAATATTTGTTAATTCAATTGCAATTAGTGGCAGAATAGCAACTTAAAGATAATGCCCAAAGCAGGAAAGGAAGTAAACCTGAAATATTCCAGATGACATTTTCCACACTGCAACCACTTTTTATTGTGCTCATGAGTGTTTTACCCCGACAGACATGGGTTAACGTCATGCAGAGATTTGTTTCAACACTACGATGCCAGTTTCTAGTGGTCAGTTTGTTCTGGAAATCTCCCTTGTCCCACCTTCTCATTTGAGAGGCTTGGGAAAGACAGCACCCCCACTTTCACAGACAGCCCCAAAAAGGCCTCCATGGTGGTATTGCCTGGGAAGTTTTATTTTCGCCACATCTCAGTGCTCTGCATGGTCCCCATGTCCCTGTGTGTGTGACACCACCCCTTCTCTCAGTCTTGTGAGGGAAACCTTGACAACCCAGACCTGAAGCCTGCACAACACTCCAGCCACTCCATTCACAGCCAACAGCGGGACAGTTTTTACGACAGAAATGGCACTGTTGTCAAAGGAAACAAAACACCAGCCCATAAAAAGGAGGAGATTGATGTTACCTGTGCACAGGCGTATTGACCAAAAGTGAGGCTGCAGGGGGAGGCTTGGCCACGGGCTACCTCAAGAACCATCTCCTGGCTGACACTGGTGGGGAGAAAAAGCAAAGACATCACCTCCATGCCAGCTGCCCCAGAGCTGGGAGCTAGGGACAGAACTGGCCGGGAGCTGGCACTCCGTCTGCAGACACAGACCTGGAGCAGAGCTGCCCGAAGTGAAAGGCGTGTGAACGCCCCTGACCGCACGCTTTTATTAATTGTAGTTTTGTTCATCTGCAGCAGGGACAGCTATTGGTGAAGGGTCTAGCCCACCCATTAAGGAACAGGAGTGATGCCAGGCAGCCTTAACGACGAGGCACAGCCCACAGAATAAATACAGAAGAACAAACAAACAACTACACAGATGATGAGAATTATTTGCTGGCACCATTTGGGAGCAGGGAGAGGGTACTTGTAAACTGTTGACCCTTAGGTAGAAATCAAGCTCAATGAAGGCTTGAAGAGGACCTGTTCAAGCCCCCATCACCAGCCAAGTTGAGCTCAGCACCAATGCTAAGGTTCTTTGAGCAGTAAATCCCCCTATGTCAGGCTGGCTGACACACCAGGGACTTGCCCTGCTTTTCTTTGTCCTGCACAGACACAGAGCCCCAGGAAGGCATTTTCCCTTCATTGTTTCAATGAGTGCAATTAGAGCCCTCCCTGCCCACAGGCAATCCTGGGACTTTGCAGGGAGAAAGATGCTACACCTGGTTTCAGAGACTTCCTGCTACCTGAAGTGACATCCCCAAAAATCCAGTATCACTCCCAGGGAAAATGCTGCCAAAAGAATTTGCTGATGGTTCACATACCTTTCCACTGAAGCGCACACGGCAGATTCTGATTCCCAAAAAAAGAAAGACAGACAAAGGTAAGGGAACTGTGACAGGAACACGTATACAGAACCATGACTGAATCTTTCTTACGGACGTTACTTGGTAAGAAACTCACCATTGACAGGGGAGCTGGAACACTGCACCGGGAGAAAGAGAGACAGGACATGATCTTATCACACAGTTACAATGGTAGCACAATGTTATTTGTGATCATTGCATACGGACAAGCATGTTCATTGCAACCATCTGTATTTGGATCTGGCCTGAAAATACGCAAGTGCCCAGGTCCAGAGCTCTCATCTTGCCATGCTCCGTAGTTGCTGTCCGCAATATTCGTATCAGTACTGGCTCTGAACTTCAAATAGCTGGAAAGTTCAGGGTTATGTGAGTCCTCCCATCGCTCAGGCGTGAGAGCCAATGGGATGGACTGTTCTCCTGATTTGAGTGTGGTCAATTGTGTCACCTTCATTGAACTGTCTGGTGATGTGCTTGCACTGAAGCCCTGCAGAGACCTGGAGAAGCCATCCCCACTCCACTCACTGCTTGGGAGACAGGAAGGGGAAGAACATTTACCATCCACTTCCATGCTCAACACACGGCTTGTAGCAATCGATTCCCATCAATGAGCTGCTATCAGGAAGGGGCTCACACTGACCACCAACCCTAACATGCTTTTCAAGACATGGATGACACATATTTTAAACATGCAAGTTTGCCTTACCAGATGTGTCCCAGCAGAGGTTGCAGCAGCTGCCTGCCAACCTGGAAGACAATGTTCCATGATTTTAGTGACAAATCCAGGACAAAGCTTCTTCCCACAGTCCAGCCTCTGTCTGGCTTAACACATCCTGAACATCACTCATCTCACTACATTATTTTATTCCTCATTCTTGACACAGTGTTTCACAAAATCATTTCTGTCAGACCTTCCTGCTGATTTCTCTTTCACTTTGCGTCAGCTGACTGGGTGAGCAGACATGAGGTCTCCTCTGTCCACGCTGGGTAAGACTGGCAGAGGACAGAAACATGGTGCCTTAGATGACACGAGAGATTGCATGCACCTCTGTCCCCAAACAGAAAAAGGCAGGGAAAGGGGCAGAAACAACACTCTGGGAAAGGACCTTGCTTTTACAAGTAACCTACGTATTTCTGCTGGAGAGAGACATCCCTCCTTGTACAGGCTGTTAATAGAAAAATGGAAAGAAAAAAATAATACCACATTTTCATCAGGGTGTCCATAATACATTGGTCAGTTTTGAACAGCAACAACTGCTTAATTAAAGTAAAAAAAAAAAAAACAAAAAAACTTATCTGTTTATTTGTTTTTCTTCCTTTAGTACTGATAACTAAGCCTACCATTGATAGTCCCTTTATGTAGCTGTTCCCCAGCTGGTGGTTCATTAGATTGTTTGTAATGTTACAAGTTCATGTTCTATTTTCATCAATATTCACTGCAAACACTATCTCAAGTGTTATAAGGAAGGAAGAATAAAGCGCTGACGCTTTCTGAAAGAAAGATAGATCCAACTCTGGAATCCCTTACTACCGAAAAACCAGATGGAGGGAAAATAGGGAATATAGAGATAATCAGATTCAGCTAAGGTTATTTCTTAAGTGCTTTCCCAGAGAAACCCAGATACTCCAACAAAAGGAGCAGTGAGCAGACAGGAAGAGAATTCATTCCAGTTTTGTCTTTCCACTCTGTTTATTACAAAAATTAATATATTTTGGTTTACAGATACAATAATGAACAAGCATAACTAAAGGCTGGAGATTTAGAGCAACCACTGAAGTAACATTCAATGGTCTTTCAGCACAATTTTCTCTTTTGAGCTTTATCTCAGCTACAGCTGCTGGTATGGAAAATCCTCCCGGGACACCCATCACCCTCACGGTAATACTCACCAACCAAAAGGAGGAAGCCCAGCCCTGGGAGTAAAGGCAGCATTTCTGCAAAGGTCTTCAGAGCACCTGTACATGCAAGGAATCACCTTGTTTCAGCCAAGAAGAATAAATACGAATAATATTTAATTGCAAAACCAAACTCAGAATAGGAAAGTGAAAAGGTGACTGTCTCACAAGCACACTGACACATGCCAACACCCTTCACAAAACCTATTTGAAACTAGACCCAAAGCACACCAAAAAAACCCAACTCTTGAGGGTCTGCTATGTCTGGGAAAGCGCAGAGTTGCAGAGAATTCGGAGTTAGTCCAGCTATATTGGCTGCTACCGATGCCCTGAAGTCAGGCTCCCCTCTGGCAGAGGAGGATAAGAGGTTGCACAACCCCACTCGGAAGGTGAACCATGGCACTTACCTCCAAGCCGCTAGTCCTGGGCACTCGGTGTGCGGGGCTACGATCCGTAGAGGGCTCCTTTTCACTGAGCAAACCAGGGTGTGTCTGTGGCTTCTCAAAACTTCATCTGAAATTACAGAATGGATTTGGAGCACTGGACACACCTATAAGTTCTTGAGAATACAAACATTTAGCAGTACAAATAAATGCTATTTGTTAACGCTCGTCATTCCTAGGATACAGTAGGAAACACTGAGCCTGAAGCAAGGCTGCACTGAGTGAGCAGGATGAGAGCAGTGAATAGGTACGTTCCCTCCCTGCCCTGTGCAGGACGTGTTTGCCAGTTACAGGAGGGAACAAATCCCAGGACAGAGTTACTCTTGGACCACCTTCCTCTAGTTACTGCAGAAAAGTTTGTCATCAGGAAATTTTGCTTCATCAGAGTTTGAAATGTTTGGCCCATTTCTTGAAATTTCTGCTTACCCAAGTCATCTCCACCTGGGAAACCCGCAAGAAAAACACATGGCAGCTCCTCTCATGGTCTGAGTAATTTTGCATTCTCATATTTGAACAATCTTTGCTTGGTCACTTTATGGATGCTTTTCAAGAGAAGTTTTTTTCATAAGCCAGTTATGTCCCAGGCTTAGGCTTGCCCCATCGTGCCCACCTATAACTCGTCTTTTGTGGCAACACCAAGAAAAGCCAGTGTTGACTCACAACATCTCAACATGTACGCAAACCACAGCTCTCTCCACACTCCCAGTTTTCTTACCCCACTTAACATGTTTATCAGCTATTTTGGAAGTAGCACGATTCATAACTGTAGTTTGTCTGACTCCGAAAAGTACATAAGATGCCCAATGACCCTCATCAACCCAAATCTATCTAAACTTGAAATGCACCGTTCTGTAAATAGTCAGATTCATGGACTTCTAGTTCAAAGCAAGAAGCCCCTTCTCCAGGATGTCCAAATGAAGTGTCCTTGAGACAAATGAGGATCGTTCAATCAGGTTTCAAATACCAAAGCTTTCAGCATCTTGCACCTTTTGGAAATTCAACATTGCAAGCAGGCTGAGCATGACAGAGGGTCAGATAGGTATGTATTGCTGGGGAGCCCTGGACATGCTGCTGGACGAACTGCAGGTCCATATAAGGGTCAATCAAGATGGCAACAAAAAACATGTGTCACAGAAGGCCTCTGCCATCCTCAGCCAGATCTATGGCTCTTCCCAGAGCATTGAGAGGTGAAATGCAAGAACAGGAGAGATCCAAAAAGCAGAAAAAACAATACTGAGCTTCAGCCACGGATGAGGAAACCATGGGAGGGGACAATGCAAAGCGTCAGGATTTTCTGCTTGCGTGAGCCAGGAAGTCATGCATACCTAAAGGGTATGCAGAGCACCCCCCTTATGGGGACAGAAACCAGAGTTCACAAAGGCAAGATGGAACTTTCATCTGTAAACAGTCCAATATTTTTCTTAAGTCTGTCTGCAGGGTGGTCAAGCAGAACCATCCAATACCTGCCATCTGCATTCGTCCTCTAGCACCGATGAGCCATAAGCACAGATCCAAGAGTGCCAGGTGTGGTAGGAACAAGGTCTTTGATTCCAAGAGTGTAAGTTGAGGAGGCGAAGTCAGACAGATGAGCTCAAAGATAGGAAGACAGGCAATGGTTTCAACACAGCAATAGGTGAGCGATTTTTGCACCCTTCATGCCAAAGCAAAATTCTGATAATTACAGAGATTTAGTCTGGAGCTGATTTATGGTATTGCATCTGCTCAAGGAAGCCTAAGTGAGAGTTACAGCTCTCTAAAAGATGCCTCCAGATAGAGGATTTTTACCTTTTGGATGTGATGCCATATCCAGCTTCACCACTTTGTAGCACTGAAAGCTGGGAACAGCAGTTTGGCTTGTGGCAGGCTTACCTGCACTTTCCAGATCCAAGCCCGGCCCAGCCCAAGGACACAGCCACGGTACCGCAGGAGGCTCACACTGCTCAGCACCTCAGTGCGGTTTCCAGAGCAGGGTAAAATCATCCTGATGGATGGACAGAGAGGAGACTGTCAGTGTCTCGCACATAGTGACACGACTCTGGAAAAGCAGGTTTTATGCCTATAATTCAGCACTAACCTTCACGCTAACCAGAAGTGAGATGGTTTAGGAGCTTTATTCCTATTATCTGAATATCCTTAGCAGCATACAGAGATATTCACAGTGCACACCTGGGCAGACAAGTCTTTCAGGGGACAGAGTCTAGCATGCCCTCAGCGACCACCTTCCCAGAAGCAGAGCTCTCCCTGTTATTAGTCTCATCTGCACCATGTCCCCTTACTAAGCACTGCTGTCCCCACCCTTTATGAACTTTTCTAATTTTGCAGCATCAGGCTTCCCAGCTGCAGACAAATGGGAACACAGAGCACGTAACAGGAATGCTGGTAAAACTTGCTCTCAGCGTGAGACAACTAGAGATTTTCTCTTATCCAAGAAGTACAGAGCTGGGAGGGGACTTTGAGACTTCCCAGTCCACCCCTTGCACCATGGTGCAATTGTACCTACCCTAGGCTGACAGAGGTGCAGCCAGCCGGCCCTTGCATGGGCTTCTGAGGGGGGTTTTAGAGCTCAGATGTAGCAACAATCACTTTCAGCTCAACACAATTACACAGGAGACCTCTCTCTGTCTCCCTTCCCTCTCGCTTTCCTCCATCTCTGCAAGTCTCCTTTTCCCTAAACTAGAAAAAAAACCCCTAATGTCTGCACGTCACCTCCCATTCTTCTCAAATGAATGAATTTCCTGGTGGTAGCAAATGGGGAGTGAAGCTCAATTCTGCATCATGGTCTCTAAGACACACACCGAGAGCCGAGGGCAGGAGGGGAGGCAATGAAATCTGCAGTGGGTGGGCAGGAGTGGGACAGGTCCCAGATGTGGTTTTGTAGCACACGAAAATGAGTCAGTGCCATAATAACCCTCTTCTCATCTGACCTGACTGTGCATGTGTGGCATCAAGTATGGCTCAAGTGTTCTTCAATAACACTAAATTGTACAATTGACTGCCGAGGTGTTCCTGCCATGTTAAGCCAGGTGTGGCAACAGAAAATAAATCTTTCCCTATCCCATCTCCACCACGCCACACGCCCTGCTCAGCCTCATTGTACTTCCAGGTGGTTTTCATCCAGAACAAAAGGGGCTTTGTGCTTTCTCAGAAAAGCCAGGTCACTCATTATGGTCAAGAGAGCATCTCGCATCAGCAAAACTACACTGTCTGAGGAGACACATGCTCATACCACAGGTCAAAAACCCCATTAAACATGGGTCCAAGGACCAGCAAATCTCAGAAGACAGCAGGACCCCAGAGGGGTCAATACAGAACATTTCACTGTGGGTTTGGAACTGGATGTACGGGATGGGGCTCAGGCTTTACTAATGCAAGTCAGACCACAGCCGAGCTCCTCTGCAACCTTGCGAGGGCCTTCAAGACTCACCGGGTTCAGACAGCCCCACCAGCACGCTCCTTTCCATTAACCCTAAATACAAGGCATGTCCCAGGATCAGGAAGAGAGGTTTAAGGACAGGGACAACAATGCACAAAATAAGAATGCTGCTGAAGAGGAACCCAAAGGGGCAGTTAAGAGACTAAAATCTTGCAGGTGGTGTGGAAATGATATAAAGGCATGCCGAAGGCTGAAAGCAAATGCATGCCACCTAGAAAAGAAAATCAAATTGTCATAACTGATCAGAAAGGCAAAAGAAGCTTCTGGATATAAGAAGATACCTTTCAAAAACTCCATGCCATTTTTCTGTTTCTTATAGAATCATAGAATCATTGGTCACCTTATGAAGAAGAAATGTCAGAGCTCTGCTGTAACAACATAATCCAGTTATAAAAAGAGGATTTGGAGACATACAGCTCTGAAAGGGAAACTTCTTTGTTTCCATGTCCATCACACTAGACCCCTTCATTACGTGAACTCATCTAAGAATGAATTTCATATGTATATACTGACATAAGAGGTTACAGAACAAAAATCACACCAAGATGCCCAGACAAAGTAGGCACCAACAAAGAGCCCTGGAAGAAAACAACATGACACATCTGTGGTGTTCAACCCTTTGCCTGAATTGCCCTTTGGACCACAGGTCAGAAGGTGATAGACACAACAGCAGCTTTTAGGAGGATCTCCAAAGGAGACTGGACAGAGAACCAGAAAGAAGGAAAGAGATATATGAAGGTCAAGCATCAGCCTAGAACATCAGCCTCTTCTCTTTGGTGGGGCAAGAAACAGCTGGGCTTACTGATACAGTCAGCTAGAATGAGCTGTGTGAGCCCCCTACAAAGGGTTGCGTCCAGAGCTGACACAAGAGGATAAAGACAGAAGTGACGCAAAATCTGTGGTCTAAGGTATAAACAGCTCCAAGCCCACAAAAATGGTGCTATGATACAGTCATCACTTGCATTTAGCTCTTCTTTTATCCTCTCTGTACAGATCTCAGGGTTACTGGCACTTGGCACACAAAGGAAGACTCCTCAGTAACTGAAATAAGGCTGTGTGAAACCTCTCCCCTCCTTATCTCAAAAAAGCAAACAAGGAAACACTGCTAATAAAATTCCCACGTGTCAGAACTGTGATTTCGGTGGCAATGGACCAACTAGCATTGCCCCATGGATCACTGCTTCCTCTGCACAGCAGTCCTGCCCTCGCTCCTGGAGGAGCTCCTGCTGCTCTGGACCAAAACCGCTGTCTCCTACCTGCCGAGTCACAGAAGAGACAGTCAGGAGGGCTCTCCATCAGAACATCTCCTGGCTTACGAGTGGATCAATCTTACAACCACTTTGCCTGGGGCCGCGTTCTGGGCTGACAGTCTGCAAGGTTCTGGGTTAAGGCAGAAGATGCAGTTTTTGAAAGCCCTACCTTGCAGATAACCTATAAAAAATGTTTTCCTCTTGAATATACTGTTGTGGTCAGTGTTGGTAAGAAGACAGCTTTAGCATGAACAGGCAACTGTGACATTTGGCATCAAAGCCTTTGCAGCATGGAGCATTTTGGTCCATTTCAGCTGCAGAGCCACTCTCTCTGCAAACCAATGGATTCACAGGACCAGAGGGATGGTTCAGACCAGAAAAGGAGCGGACTCTTCACATAGGCATTTAAATTGCACAGCTTTGTCTCAAGGATTGGCAGATACTAGAATTGGCCACTAGTTTAGAAACTGAACAAAAATTAGACCTTCAGATGTACTACCTGTGCAAGTACAGTTTCAAATTGACAGGACTGATTCTTATCTCAGCACAGATCTTTACAAGAATGCGTAAGCGAACAGTTCACATCCATCTTTGTGACTGCGTGGGATTACATGCCTGCTTGTGAAATGTCACCTAGAGAGATTTTTATAAACAAGGCAACATTTAGTTCAATAAGCAGCTTCTCTTACCTCCATTTGCTTAAGCATCCGGTTACAAGCAGGGAATATACGAAAAGGAACATTATTGGCTTGCAGATGTTACTGCGTCCACACCTACAAATGCCAGTGGGGTCACCAGAACTCGACAGTGAAAGTTTGTGTCTTACAGCTCATGCAAGACCATCTATTCTCACCTGACTGCGCTAAGAGACCTTCACTTAAGGCTACTTCTAAGTTGCAAAGGAAGAGAGAGGAAAGCCAAGGGTCGCAGAGACCTGCCTACCATCAAACATGCCAAATCCTCAGTCAACTCAGGACTAAAACCCAATCCTGATTTATCCCATTGTAGTAACTCCAGAGCAAACCCTGCTCTGGCCACATGACACTCCCAGAGCTATTGTCTGCACACTACTAAAGAGGCGTCACGGAGACTAATACAAAGGCAGCAGAGATGATTAAGACAGGATAAAAAGGCCAGATAGCATCAAGTATCAGTTTATAGCTGAAAGTAAAACACAACCAACACATTACACCTTCCCAGAGGTTTACACAAGAGATTTTTTTTGCTTTCTACTTCCCTCTCTCCTCTGTAATCTCCTCTGTAATGTTTGTGTTGCACAAAGTCAAAAGCCACCAACATCTAATACTCAAACCTTGTCCTCAATTATAAGCCAAACCAAGCTAAAAAAAAACCGGTAAATCAATCTGACATCTGATTTTCCTCTCTCAACAAGGTTTCTATTCATGCTGGTGACCAACTGGCTGCACTAGAGAGCAGAAGTGTTGTTTAGCACTGCCCTAACCCTACCTGTTTAGCTACCCCATCAGGGCAGGGTCTTGAGGCTATGCCAGTTGGAGACGCTACTGACGCACAAGCAGCCAGGAGTAAGAAGCATGACCACTTTTAAGGTCACTTACATTATCGGAAGACCAGTTTTCAGCAGGAGGAGGGGCTCAGAGCTGACACATGCTCCCAGAAACTCAGCTCAGCCTTGAAAGGCTGCTCAGGAAGAACCAGGTTATCACAACACTGGTCCCTCAGCCATCAGTTCTGGCTGTACCATGGCACTAACAGCATTGAAAGTATTTGGCACCCAGCACTCCAGGAACAGCGCTACTGGTGTCAGCGCCGTGTTCTCACAACTCCCACATTGGCTGAGTGGGTCCTCCCAAAGCACACACTCACCTTCCAGAGGGCCAGGCAAAAAGGGTGAGGTGCTGTGGGCACCCAGCAATGCTCCTACCCCTTCTGGCTCTGTTGTGAGAACATCTCTACATACACTGAAGTGCAGCAAAATATAGCTATAATTGACAGGCATTCCTTATTCTCAAGTACAAAGAAGCTCTGCCTCTGTGTTTTATAGCTTCAAGAAAACTATCTTCTGTATGAGTCAGCCACCTGCTGAGAAACGTTGTGCGTCCTCAGTTGCTTCTCCTTACAGCAAGGCTGACACCTTGTGATACAACAGAGCAGTCTAACCTTGCCTCTCCTTTATATATACACACACGTGTGTGCCCATAGTCACCTATAGTGGGTGACAGGTCATACACAGCCCTAAGACAGAAGAGGGGGAAAAGAGAGAGCTCACATTATGAAAATCAGAGATGCAGCTCATGGAAACTGGAAAGACTAACTCATTGTCTAGCCAGGACTAAACCCATCTCTCACTCTCCCTAAGTCCCCATCTGTCAAAGGCCACCAGCCCTAAACGCTCTTCTGAAGTACCTTCTCCCAACACCCATGTTGCACCTTCGAGCACCTGCAAGGGATTTATTTCAGCACAGGGTATCCAGCCTTGTCCTGCCCCTTGCAGTGACCTGCTCTGTAGGGTGAGATAAGGAAGGTTTAACCCCTTCCTGCTATATGTATGGGTCTGATGAAAAGTAAGTATGTACCAAGCAGGACAATCAATGAACCTGGCTGAATATCACATTCAAAACAGCACACGGAGCCATAAGCAGGTAATTTGCCTGGCTGTATCCTTATTTTCCAGGACAGGAAAGGCAGGAGAAATATAGGACATTAAGCAAAGTGTTCAAAATTACATTGCAAGGTCAGAGCTGTAGAGAGAACTGTGAAGGGAGAAAGTAAGGAAAGCACTGCAGGTCAGTTCTTGTTGATCCTGCCTCCTGAGACCTGTCAGCTCTCCAAGTGTCCACCCACAAGGGTCACTGCACTGAGCCAGTGGAGTGTTCACAGCCCGGCTGCCTCCACAAGCACCTTTTCCTTGCTTTGTGGGCTCAGGACATCCCTCCGCCAGCACGTCCCTGAGACCAGGCTGCCAGAAGGAGCATGCAAGCACCAGAGGGCACCAGCAGCTCAGCCCTGCTCACCCACCAGCTCTCTCCTGGGAGCCTCTCCCACCGCCACTGGAGGTCTCTGCTGTCACTTACCTGGGGAAAAAAGCCGCGGGGAAGAAGCTGTTTTAACCAAGTTGGAGGATTTCACAAAACAGTATTGGTTCTTGTGGAAGCTTTGCTGGAAAATAAGCGAGACAAAAGTTAGCGATTTCTGGTGGGGTTTTTTTTTCAGTCATATCTTCTTGTACTTCTGATTTCAATCTAATTGGGAACAAAACCCACCTTTTGAATTGTCACTCTTCCTCACAGACAGAAATGTGAAGCCCTCACTATTTCCCTCTAGACAGATGACCACAGTCATTGACAGTCACCATTCCCGTGTCCCCTGGCCCTGCTGTACGATACAGCAAGTTCTCTCCTTCCTATGAGTATCTGCTGGTGACTTGTCAAATGAACAAAAGTGAAAATCTGCCTCCATGGCCGTCTTCATGCAAGAGCAACGGCTATAGACAAAACCAAATGGGATGGACTGATGTTACTGTCAAAGCTGACTTAAACCTAGACATGGAAAGTAACGTCTGCAACAGCTATTTCCAAAACAGATATAACCAAAAAAAAAGAAAAGGAGCCTCTAACTATTGCTGACTTAGCCCCCTTAATACTATGATTCTTCAGTCTGTACTATAAATCTTTCCATGGTGCTTGCTTATCCTCTAGATTTATGTACTTACATCATACATCTCACAACACGTTGCCCTTTGACTTGCCAAGAAAAAGTCCTTCTCCACCCCTAGAATCTTCCCATTGCTTGGGAAGAGTCTCTGAGTGTCTTGAGAATGTGGTCTAAGAAAAAGTCACAGTTAGCAAATCAGACATTGACCAATTAATCACAAAACTTAGGAAAGACCAGTTTGGATGAGTTCACAAGAAACTGAGTAACAGGGGGCTTTCAGAAATTGGCCACTCATGGCCAACTTTAGCCAATCCTTTTTGAAAGTGGGAAACTGCTTCTCAGTAGATTGGATCCAGATTTGAGTCATCAATTGATTTTTAATTCTGAGCAGGGTGTTCTGTGTCACACCCGTCTAACACTGATGCCTTTGCATGGAAGGAACTCATTCAGGTCTCCCACACCCAAAGGTGGCTTCACAAGCACGCAGCACCTTCACAGCAGAGTAACTTTGCTGTAGCACGACAACGCGTTGCAAAGCGGGGAAGAAACCACCCGAGCCCCAAACCTGTGATCCCACAGGCCACATTGTCCGCATGAAGGGCTGGGTTCTGTAATGTAGATACAGCTTGGACAAATGCCAAATCCCAAATGCTTTTGTTCTAATCTCCAGCAATGCAAAAGAAACACCTCTGTGTGTGTGTAATGGGCTATCATCACGTAACAGAGCTACGTGACATATTTCCCAAGTGTTGTCTTATTAATTCAGCTTTATTAATTACATAAATTCAATGGGCTCTGGGGTTATGATGTGGGATTTGTCCATTTTGGCCATTTTATCTGCTAACTTTAAGTGAATATCATTTGGAAACATCCCATTCCACAAAACGTGAACTGCATGGTTACTGTTCCCCACAGCCTGGGCAGAAAGCTCTGAACTGAGCATCAAGGTCCTTTGTGGAGGGTCTCAATGTACAATATAACACACTACCTTTTTGGAGAAGGTCTTTGCTCCAGCTGATGTTGGGGAGTCGGAAGTGAGACCAAAGAGGAATACATGGCGCTCACTCAAATATAACGTGAATTTTGCTTTGCTCTTGTTTCCTGATCTGTAAACAGCAGCCAACCTTAAGACCAAGAAGTGCCAAAAATTGTTTCTGCAGTACTGAAAAAAAACGCTTTGTGAAATGGCTAAAGGCCTTTCAAGCTAACAAAAGCCTCTCCCAAACATTCCTTACACTTTGCCTCAAACAAAAGCCCTATTGGTATGCTGTGAGTCCAAGAGCTATCAAGAGACAAGACTGGAAAAGAATAAATCAGTTCCATCATAGGGATTTTTCTCTTACCCCGAGTGAAACACAAAGGATCCCAGAATAAGTAGGCTATGCTGGAGGTTGACCGACAAGCAATTATATGAGCCAAAATCAGCTTCTAGCACCTCCACACTGAAGGCAATTAGGCAGTGGTGGCAGATAACTAGATTTATCCATCCCAAAGTATTCCTAAAGTGTCTGTGACCATGCTCTCTAAAAACAGTTGCTTTTTTCACTTCCATCTGCTACATCTAGAGATTTTCACCTCCACAGTTACACACTAGTGAACAGAAATGGCCTGTTCTGTGGTCTTGTTTACTCCTGAAGTGATTTAGAGCATTCCTGAGATGGGCAAGGACATGAAACTCAAATGTCTTCTCAACAGCACAATAATTCTGAAGCCACTTAATACTCTTTTATGTTACGGTTCACTGAGATTCCTCCATGTGCTGAGGTACATCAGGAAACTGAGCTCACCTTTAGGCACAGAATTACCCAGAATCACAGAATGATATGGGGTTGGAAGGGACCTCTGGAGATCATCTAGTCCAACCCCCATGCCAAAGCAGGTCCACCCAGAGCAGGCTGCACAGTAACATGTCCAGGTGGGTTTTCAATGTCTGCAGAGACGGAGACTCTACCACCTCTCTGGGCAGCTTATTCCAGTGCTCTGCCACCCTCAAAGTAAAGAAGTTCCTCTTCATGAGGAGTTCCTTCTTATGTTCAAGTTTGTGCCTGTTACCTCTTGTCCTGTCACTGGGCACCACTGAAAAAAGACTGGCCCCATCCTCTTGACACCCACCCTTTAAGTATT
>JAOXJK010000069.1:6680787-6718655 GCA_025774025.1 Xenus cinereus
ATAAGCATGGCTCCTTACGGCAAACTCTGTGACTGCTAGAAGTTTTTGTCCCCTGTCGCTGCAAAGACTACTATGAAAATGAACCTGCAGCACTTCTCTTACCGTATTATCAAATGCTGCCCTAGAGATTTTGAAATTATAATTTTTAGATTATGACCTCAAGATAAAAAATGCTATGTCTCTCACAGTACGGCACAATGAAAATAACTATTAGCAATGGCTGAACTTGCACAGGTGACATATGAACAAAGCAGCTGAACACTGAAGTGAATGTTAATCTTCTGCAAGGCTCAAAACCATTTTACTTTTCTTTCACTGGCTAAACTTATCTTAGGTTCAAAAAATTATAATTTTTTTTGGTACAGTATGGCTTATAAATATTCCAATATGAAACACTGAAATCACTTTCATTTTTATCAATACACAGCTACAAAGGACTGAATTCTGTGCACCATGAGTTAGATCCTGAGACACAGAGAGCTGTGTACCAGGCTAGAATGGATTTTCTCAATGGGCAAGCAGCAAAAGAAGGTAACAGCTTACTGTATATTACTTTTTCTTATGATCCTGTAAGCGCTTGAATACCAAAACCTTACACTACTTTTGAGCAATAAATGAGCAATAATACTCATAATTTCAGGATTACAACAAAATTTACAAAAACAAGCAGACCCCCGTGCTCTCTTGGGTTAACTATCCCAGGAGCACTCTGTGGTGTTTACCACAGAGAAGGGTGGGATGATTCTAGTATATAAAGTTGGAAAGAAACTTCAGCCTCTTGACTGGCACTCCTGAGCACTGCTTTCTACTCCCTACAGCCACTCTGAGCTTTTTCAAGGCCCAGCTGTGGCTACAGCACCATTTCTACCTCATCTTTTTATAGAGAGGTATTTTTCCAGAAGCATACACTTATCTGGCTGTCTTGCATCGATGGGTGTCTGAGAGGTTAGACAAAGCTTCCCCTCTCTCCTGCCAACAGGCTCTGTTACCTCTGACCATCCAACACGCTGTCTCTTGCAGGAGTAGCTTGTACATTCACCACTTCTAACAGCCGAGACTGGTTAGAGGACAACTTTGGATTCTCTAGTATTTACACCGACTACAGTGATTTCCTCCGCCTCAATCCCAGCTTCAATGGAGTAGGTATCACACCCAGCAAAGCTCCCACTGGGTTTCCACAAGGCTGCTCCGTTGTGTCACTCTGCAATGGCAGTTGGGCACTGTCCCTGGCTTGGGGTTACTTGTAGGCTTCTGAGTGGCCACTCACATGCAGAAAGACAAGAGCTGGAGGGAGCATTTAACTGCCCCAAGGGTGACATGCTTTTCCTTTCCTTTTTAGTTTGAGGTGACGGATTTGCTAACTTCAGTGCAGTTAGGAAAGCTACTCATCACCTCCTGTATCCTAACTGACAACACAAGGGCCAGTGCAGAGACAGACGTTACAGAGATCATGAAAACCCTCCAAACCCGGAATGTCTCTGAACTACACACCTTTCTGCATGAAGTTAATTCTCTTGTAGCACAGGTAAGAGAGTTCCTCCAGTTACAGACTCTATTTTATACAGGCACTGTTCTTCCTCTTGTTGGGTCTCATTTTCATTTGCTCTTGCTCCTGACTGCACAAGCATCTATAGATTTCTCCAAAGCAAATTTCTATAAAACAATATAATGATATGATTCCAAACAAGCAGAATTACGAAGTCTCTCAGACTAAGCACCAAGGGAAGAAAAAAGGCAAAAAATCCAGTATATTTTCATTGGTGCTGCCCAGCCCATGAAATCTGCTGTTCATTGCTGCAAGAACAAAGCCACACTAATACACATAATGGCTGGGACCCAAAGATAAGCATCTCCATCACACTCCAGTAGTGCATCACTTCCCATTTATTCTTCTCCCCAGATGCATATGGAGAGCATAACGAGCACTGGAGTGCGTGACATAATGCTCGAAGGCATTTTCCGGATCCTGAAGCCACATTTTGCCTCAATGACAAGAACAGACTTGGAATCTCTGTTCAACGGGACTCTGACCTTGTATCTGAGCTCCATCACTCACAAGGAATTAATGACACTGCCTGCTATCAGCGACTGCCCACTCTTACAAGTGATGTGAGTATAAGTTCAGCTCAGTTTCTCTCAGCTGTGTGCACTGTAAAGGAAAATGTCACTGTGGCTACAGGGAGGGATCTGACTGACAAGCGAGAGGAATGGCTGTGAATTCATCTGTCCCATCAGAGAAGACATTTCTGGCTGTCTGTGAGAAAAACAGATTATTAGCTTGGATCTGTGAAAACCACAGCAAATAACTGATGCTGACAAGTGCCCTCTCTCTCCTTGTCTGGCAGAGTGAGAGGTCTGGACTACACATTTGATGACATGACAACAGATACAAAGACTGACATAACCCAATGGATTGTCCAAACTCTTCCTCACTTAGGTGAGCCTTTTCTTCCCACTAAGTTTGTTCAGACCCCTGGTGTCCCTCAGACCTCACTGGCACGTGGATTTCTGCTGTGCCTAGGAGCTTCCAATAATCTGGAGCCCTGCTTTTTTATAGACTGTAAACGGTGCACCCCAATTATGCCCCAATGAGACAGTTCCACCTCAGTGCAGCTGCCCCAATACGAAACGCAGAACAGGCCTTGTCCCTGTAAAGAAGCAACACCAGATTTTCTTGTTGACTGAAGGGAGGAGCAATTTTAAAAAAATATATAAAAAATTAACTGTGGTCTTATTACAGGCACACACTGCTTTTAAGACTTACTGAACCACTGAGTTATGTTTCTGTTTCAACATTCTTGTCTTAGAATGCTTGTAAGGAATAAAAATTGAAAAGTAACCAAGCAGCAGAGTCCTGATTTCCATGAAATTACTAGATGCCACTTTGTGACAGTCTTCCAGGAACTGCACCAATATGAGCCAACCTGGGTAGAGCGAGATAGATTCACTGCTTAGATGTATGATAATTGGAAATATCTCCTCTATCATTTCCATAAATACCTTGGAATGATCTTAGGTTTTGTGAGTCTTAAGCTGAAAGATAAATAATTTGTTATCACTGCATTTTAGACTGCCAGATGAATGAAAACTGGATGACTCTCAACTTCCGGAGATTCAGCTCCATAGCTAACATCACAGACTTTGTTGCTGCCTGTGAAAACTTTACTGGGGTAAGACTACTGATTTAGTCACTTTGTGACATTTTGCTACCATAGAACAAAACTATTTCTATTTCCTTTTTAGACAGTCACACTATTCATAGAGGGATTTATACCCTGTGAGCCAAAGAGTATTAAAAATAGTTTGAACACCAAACACGAAATAAAAACATGTTGCCCTTTCCTTCTTAATTAGAAACAATAGAAATTTTTCCATCCTCTTCATGAGAGCCAGGATTTTGCCCTCTGCCACAGGAAGAGTTCAACTGCAGTTTCTGATTATTCCCCTGCATTTCAGTTCCAACAATCCCCGGCCAGTTGGTTCCCTTAAGACAACACCCAGCAGAAAGGATGGGTGCACACCTAGAGCACCTGCACAGGGGCCAAAGGATCTCTACATCTGATTCAGATTCTCTGTTTGACTTTGAAGAGTTTAGAGCTGATTATCAGCCAACTTGGTTTGGTTTCCATGGCAGCCCATGGCACGGGCACTAAAGGGATATTTCCATGGAGTGTATCAGAGAAGCCTAAACTGGGACCTGTCTCACTCCAACAAGAGAAGGAACTCTGAGCTCCATCATGAACATTAAATATCATAACCTGTACCTGCCAGAGGAGAAAGAGTCCTTGTCCTTGAGGACAAGGCATGAAGGAAAGCTGCAGACACACACGCCAACAGCTTCAATTCAAGAAAATACAGGTGTATATTTATAATTAATTCTTTCTGTCTCTGTTCTAGCTGGCACTCCTGGAAGAGCTGACTGCCATCCAGCTTGCCCAGTTAACGCTGTCCCAAGACGTGTTCAGCTCTGTTGCTAAAATAGAACGAATCTTTGACAGACTAACCAAGCTGCCGGGGCTCCACGAGTTGGCCGCTTACTGGGATGAGCTTAACTCTGCTTTAGAGGAGGTAACTGCAGACCAGTTGTTAATGGGGCTCAGTGGGAGAGGTCTGTGAGGACAGAAGCCTTCCTGTACATCCTGTAAATGGGCAGTAACTTGGAGTAAAAGGTGATACAACAGGTTTGCCACAGAACCTTGCAGCAGGTTTGAGGCGAGAAAGAGGTTATACCGTTGCATGTTGCATTCCTCACACACTTAGTCTGTGCTTGGGTTTGACACAGCTCCCACCAACCCCTTCCCACATCAGACTGCCTGAAAGACAGAGGCCAGATCTCCAGCCTTTGTAAAAGAATAAGGCTCAAAGAGGTTCCTAAAGCCCCATCATATTAATTCACATAAATTTACTGTTAGTCTTAGGCCGTAGTAATTCCTCTCCCACATACACAGTTCTGCCTGTACACCCAGTGCCAATTATTTGCTGAGACTCCTCTAATACAATAATTAGCTAAAGGCCCTTCTTGGCTTCTTGTAAATCCAATACCTTTCATCAGGCCAACAGAAGATGTGCAAAGTCTCAGTCTGCAAGACTCAGACCCTGCAGGTCTCTTCCTCAGGTAAGATGTGATGGCAGAGAGAAGACTTGCTACTGGGTTATGGCATCGTGACTAACTCAGCTTTTCCCAGGACTACAAAAGATAGCTTTGTACCAGAGCAACTGCCTTTAATTTTCCACATTCATCCAGAAGATGAAGCACATGCCTAGAATGGTACAAAGCTAGCCTCTGGCCTGCAGAAATAATAATGCTTACTCTTATTTTTTTTCCCCTCGCTTAAAATAGCAAACAATGAAACCCTTTAGAATCCAGCTGCTCCCACCTTGTTTGATGAGAAAGCAGGAGTCCAGTGTGGAGGCAGAGTCTCATCTGGGCTGTACTCACAGGGACACTGGAAGCACCTCCTGGAGGCAGGAGGAGCTTCAGACAGCAGCTGCCACATCAGCTGGGTCCTTCAGGGCACCCCTGGGGCTTGGCTTTGCAGGGTGCTCAGCATTCTCTGAGAGGCAATAAAGCTCAACAAGAGCTGAAAGCAAGCGACACCTGGCATCCCCAGTCCTGTTCCAGGCTCTGCAGCAGAGATGACAGAAAGGACTGTATGTCTATTTCTCAGGTGTCACAGTTCCTAGCTCAGCAAATCCACTTAAACTACCACTGATGGCCACTGACAGCCAGCACCAAGATACAAGGTGCAGAAGCCACCAGGTGACAGCTGAAAGAGTAGCAAAAGGGCAAGAGCTGGACCTGTAATTCTCCCTTGAACAATAACACCATGAAACTAGAAAATAAAATAATCTTGACAGTGAAAATAATACACCTGGCAAAGAAAAGAGCTGACCAAACCATTTCCTGAGAGTCAGTAGGAACTGAACTATAAAATAGCTATATACAGCATATATTTTGTGCTATAAAATACAGGACTTGTGCGAAGAGTCTGAGGTGTCAGGGAATATATTTAGTATCATAAATCAAAAGTAATTCAGAAAACCTCTTCTATTTTGTATAAGCATCAGGAGCTATGCCGGCTTGGCTGCCTCAGACAACTCCCAAATAGGGGAGTGACATCCCTGAAAACTGAAGGTCTGGAGGAGAACACTAAAGTTTGTTTCTCCCACTGTGCTGAATTAGTTTCAAAATATTTCCCTGTTGTAGAAGATCAAGGTGGGGCGCACACACAAAAAAAATCTCTATTCTTCTACGCTGATTTTGCTGGAAATTTTTCCTGTAACTTGATGCTTCAAAGTCATTTAGTCTGATCTTGGCTGCACTGTTACGATGCTATAAACCCCTATAGATGTTGCATGATTTGCTATTACTGTTGGGTTAGAAATAGGAACTGCATTATCCAGAAATATTCCTCTCAGTTTCTGAATATTCTCGCAGAGCCTTACAGTTGCATTTTGTGTTCCTTCTGCAGCCTTTTGCCAACACCCTCAATATCTCCATGGCGGTGAAGCGCACCATGTTGGCAAGAACAGTGGAGCAGCTCCGTTCTGCGCTCCCCACCTTCACAGACAAGGACTACCACCTTTGGTTTCAGAAGAGGCTCGTGGCTGTTCTGCCAGGCATTCATGCCACCATCCTTCAGGACATCCCCAACACCATGTCCTGCAGTTCCTACAAGTCTCTGTGAGTCATGTTCTCCCTGCCCGAGGCTGTTCCATGTTGCCTGAGATTTAAACCATTTAGTAAAAGAATAATCCAGTGCAGTGGATGAATGGCAAAAGGAGTGAACGAGGTGCTATGGCTACAGAAAAAGGCCAGAAGATAATTATTCCCACTCCTCTCGCTCATTTGTTTTGCATGTCTTGGCAAGTCACCTTATTTGGCTTTTATTTACTTTATTTATTAGCCCCCATGCTGCTAATTCAGGTATTAGTTGCACTCAAACATTTTCTTGGGACAAGACATTTAGAAGACCTCCATTTGGACTCACTTTGCCTCCACTAAAACCAATAACAAACTTCCCAGGCAACAATGAAGCCAGGCTTTCAATACTTTGATTCTTGTGATATATTTATTTTTAGGACAGCCAGAGAGAACAACCCCAGAATATTTCATGAGATCTGTCGAGCAATGTGTTGGCTCCCAAGAGTCCTTCATTTACTCCAAGTTTCTTTCTTCTACAGAATTGCCGGGATCAATTCAGTCTTCTCTGAAATTCCTGCAGCTGGCAAAACAGATGTGTATAACTACATTGTGGCATTCCTCACCCAGCCGTCTGAGCTCACTGGTAATCCCTACCGCTTCAGCTAATTCTCTGGGAGCCCTGTCACCCTCTGCAAGTTGTGGGACAGAGCTAACCAATCTCTTGCTTTGCTCAATACATTCAAAACTGCCCAAAACTAAGAGGTGTTTCTTCCCAGAACTCATTCCTGTTCACAGTATGAAAATAAAAGAGGGCAGAGCGTGCCATGGGAGGGCCGATGCAAAAGCCAAAGTCAGGGATTTCAACCCTTTCCTTTGCCTTCAAGGAGCTTTGGCAACCCAGGGTATTGATGTGTAGTTGAATCTTCTCTCCCATGTTTTCCTGTGCCCTCACCATAGGTCCTGCCTGCTCCACCCAAGCCACAACTAGAGACTGGTTATTACAGTTCTTTGGAAAATTCTGCACAGAAGCACCTTACACTCAGTTGGTTTCACTCTACCACCAACCTTTCAATGCGGTAAGTCTGTACATACCCAGGCTGTCTTTGCACGCAAGAGAGGATGTGCCAGAAGAGATGGAAATGAAATTGCCCAGGCATAAGGTAACCAAATTCAATTCGTCTGTCTTTCTTCAGTATGCCATTTTAGACCTCCTCACTCCCACCCAGATTGGTGACATGATGGTATACTCGGACACACTGACCCAAATGGATGTAGCAGTCCAGCTTGTCCAGTTCTTCCAGCAAAGCGAAGCTGAGGATGTTAAGATGATTCTGACACAGTTCACCAAGGCTGCAAGCACGGTAGATACTACCCATGTTCCCTGCAATCTCCATTTCCATTTCCCCTGCAGATACTTGCCATCTTAAGTTACTAGTTGAAAAAACAGCTTTGTAAACACTATGATTTTGAACGTACATTGTTACAACAGTAACCTTCAAACATCTGTACACATCGGGTCCTTTCAGTGACACAGACTGCGCTCTTTAGAGCACTGTCCATCTCCATTTTGAACTCACCAAAATTCTGGCCAAGAAAACCACTTATAGAGGTCTCTCCCCAGTAGCATTGCAGTTCCAACTGCCCTAGCACCAACGTTTTCACCACATAATTTTGTTTCAGCGTAAGATCACAATCCTGCCAAATGATGACATTGCTGGGCTGCTCCTGCTGCAATACCTGACCAGTATGTCTGAGCAAATGAAGACATTCACTGCTGCTGACTGGAACATCACCTTCCAGAATGAGCTGCATTTCCTGTGTCCTGTCATCAATGAATCAACCCTCGCCTTCATTGTGCCACAGGATTATGACTCATTAGTTGCTGTGTAAGTCTCCTGGGCATTACTGGGATCTCTCTTCAGCCACTAAACAGGGCAACACTCTTTGTGGAGTTAGGTTAAAATCTGGAAGACAGATGATGTGCTGTCAGCCCGGATGGCTCTAGTCTGGGTGCTTTTTCACAGCTCTTACAACTTAATGGTTTTCTCAGAAGTTTAAGATGAAGTTAGAAATCTGGGCCATATAAAATCTAGGCCTTGATCCACAGATGCTATTTGTACAACAGGGTGGGGAGTATTACAAGCTCCTCAGCTGAAATTTCAAGGTGAAGGAGCTCGCTACAGTAACTCGGGAGAAAAGACTGTTCTTGATCTAGGTTCCAGTTAGAGGAAGCTACACAGAATCCATCATCTATGTATTCATTTTTCTTGTCCCAGTGTTACTGCGCTTGATAACACTTACCAACACATGACCGAGTCCACTAGAAGAGATGTAGCACTCTGGATTGCACGGAACCTCCAGATCTTGAAAGGTAATACTGAGAAACCACACATTCCAGCTAATAGATTCTTCCAGGAAAGCAGGGGCTCAGCTGGTAGACTCCTAGGATGTATTAAAACATTATTAAACTTGTACACAAAGGAGAGCACTAGAGGGCTGTCCAAGTGAAAGAATGCTGTCTTTCCAATGGTACCTCACAGCAGGATGCTTTGTTGATCTCTAGTAACTGTCCCAAGATACAATGTATACTCCTGGAAACCATAAGAAAAAAAAAGATTAAGGGATATCTCTGGTATCTCGACCTGATCTGAGAATCCTCATTTTTCTTTCTTATCTCTCTGTATTGCTATTTATTGCACACTGATTTTATTTTCTCAAGGTACAAAGTCTCTTTTCCCTCTGAACAAAACACAAATCCCATTAGTCCAGCATCCTGTATCCAGCATTAGTGAGGTACGGATGTCTCGGGAGGAGTAAAGGTATCCAACCAGCATAATCTGGTATTTCCCTTTTACTTTTCACTAGTATCCGAGTGATCTATGGCTCAGACTTTACTTGAGCTAGAAGTGACACTGCAGTGTACCAGTAAATACTCTTTTCAGTCAACTGGGATCCGAGTTTTCCACTTTTCTGCAATAGCTGTATTGTTTAAAAAGAAGGACATAGTGTGGTGGGTAATTCCCTGAGGTTCACTGTGTCTTTTTCCCACTTAGGTGCTTCAACTGAGTTCACTATTGAATGGATACAAGTCACCTGGAAATCCTTCTTCCACAATATAGACCTTCAAGAAGCCACAGCAACCCTCAACAACTTTGACCCTGTATGTACGATCTCTACACTAAGTGCATATGGGTAACTGGGGCTTTCGGAAATGTTTATCATAGAGTAGAGAGCATTAAAGGATTTCATTTCAAGATTTGTAATAGAATATAATCCCATTTCTATGCAGCAACTCAAAAAGCAGAAATAATAGTATGTCTTCAACTAGCAGGGCATTGAAAGAAGCTCCAATTTTGAATGGGTACCCTCAGACAGTTAACACAAAAATACATGTCAGCATTTTGAAACTCTTCCCAGTGCTGAAATAGCTTTTCCTGGGATCTGAGAAATAACTTCAGGATATAAGCAAACCTCTACAAATCATGACATACACACACAATTTGCAAATAGAAAAGTGAAAATTGTGGAAAAAAAAATATTTCAGCTAGTTCTAGTGAAGAGGGATATTTCAAGTAGTTCTGGTGAAGAGGGAATAAGCTGATCTTCAGTGGCTGACATTAGTATTTCCTAGGCCAAAATTCTGGATGTGCTGAGCATCAAGCAGCTGGTGGAATACGCTCTGACTTCTGATGCCCTGGTCAATGTGACCACAATGCAGGATGTCCTGAATGCTTTGAGGGGTGAAAATCCCCAAATCTCAGAGCCTAAAATAAGTGAATTCCTGATGAAGTTCAATCTGGCTCTGACACAGGTATTGTAAATTCCATTATAAACATTTTTCCCCCTTAAAAAGGCAGTGATTCTCAGGCACTTCATGCGTGAGGAAATCCTGCCCATGGTGCCAAGTGAAACAAGGACACTGATGAAAGGGAGTCATCATCCCCCTCACTGTGCCACCACCAAACAGCTCCCAAGTAACAGACGTTTTCACTCCCCACAGGAAGGCATTGCGGGTATCAGAAATTACGAAGTAAGGATGGAAATGCTGACAACGCTCTTCACAGACCTTTCCAAGCACTTTTATAAATTTGCTGACCTTGACTATGAATTCTGGTTCCTGGAGAACCTAAGATTCCTCTTGCCCAGCATAAACACAGATTTGCTAGAGTTAATCCCAGGAGACCTCAGCTTCCCAGCCTACACAGCCATGTGAGTACCATGTGCTGAGGAGTGCTGCCTGCCAGCCTCACACCACAGGAAACCTCTGGCAGGGGAAGCAGCGCACATTTTAGCAACTTCTTTCCCAACATAAGTGTTAGCATTTCACGTGGATTTTTAAAAAAAAGAAAAAAAGTAAAAAAAAAAAAATCTCAACTTGATTTTTGCAGTAAAGCATATTCAGGCAAAATTTTCTCCATGTACATGCACTGTATCATCCACTGCTTTGGTGTCTCCACTGCCCTCCACCCCTTTTGTTCCCTGCTCCAGAACAGCATACTCTGCATGAGATGGGTGCACACAACTCTCCCACGCCTTATAACGCCTGCATTTTTTGCACTTCTTGTTATTACCATTATTGCTGTAATGTCTTACAGTTTAGGCAAGACTTACACTATATGTCATCATAAATAATGTTATTACTTTATCTATTACAACTCTCTACAGTCTCAGGTTGATGATATCTTTTTTTTGACCCTTGCAGAGTACAAGGCCTAGATAACGTCTTTCCAGAGCTTCCACAAAACACATCCCATGCTACCTACCTCTTCATCAAAAGGATCCTGGGATCTCAACTTCCTTTTTCAGGTACTGGTCTGCTTTTGGCGATGCTCCGTGGCATATTTGAATTGTAGCTATTTGTCACATCTGTGCTAAAATTTCTGCCAACTGCCGGTCCCTCCTTGGGTCAGAAAGGAATCCACCGGCAGGAGCAAGTACAGCATGGGGAGGAAGCCCAAAGCCTTTCAGTCATTAGGCTTCCCAGGACAGAGTACTGGCTTTCCTCTGAAACATCAAATATCGATTGCAGCTCATAATTCATGAACTATAACACTCGGGCATCTGTTCTCTTCCATGATGCCTCAGCACCACAGCTTTCTCAGTAACACCCTACCAGAAACCCCCTGGTACCTGCCAGAACTGCACCATGAACAGTGGCTCACTGTGCCCAAACCAGCCCCACAACCACGGGGGACCACCAGCCCTGCCTGTCCCCCACAGCTCCCCAAAGCCCTCTCCATGCCAAATCCCCCACGATCTGCAGCTGCTCAGGACTGGGGGAGAGTGTAGGTCACAGACCTGGTTTTCAGCCACATCGTGGAGCACTGACAAAAAAGATCAGTTATCACACTCTACTGACAGACTTCTTGTACTTTCTCAGAAAAGGTATTTCCTGGCACGTATGACAGCAGCCGAAGTTTCCTGGAACTTATCTTCTACAGATTTTTACATTTTGCTTCTTACAGTGACCTCACTGACTTCTACAAGGACTTTAATGGGGTAAGCACACATGTAGGTCCAACACCACAAAATTTATAACCAGTTTGTGGAAAATTTGGGGCTGTATTTCAATCCTGGTATGACTTCAGTGAGTGAAAAACATTGTCTGAATTTTTTTATTATAACCTTCAGAAATAACCCTACAGCTTATAATCCTCTTATCCTTGTTCCTGCCAACACTGACACTCCAAGAATAGAAACCAAGACAAACCCATCACTATTTAGGAATCTCAAAACAAGCCTTTTCTTACAAGGTTTCCACAGACAGACAGCTCTGTAAAAGGTATCAAAAGTTTTGAGTGTTTTTCACAAGCTGAACTTCCAGGAGGTATTCTCCTCTTCCATAACTATCCCCAAGGGAAGATCCTTGCCAAAGAAATCAGGAGGACTCCCTCCAGGCTTTTAGTATCAAATGCAGTTCATGATTCTTCCAGGCGTTTTACATAAGTGTAACAATAAAGTACAGGCACTTCTCAGCCCAACGCTTTCCACTCCCCTGCAGAACTCATTGCCATACAGGCTTTTAATACTGCAGTAGAGTAAGTTGTGTGATTAGCAATGAGAATAGAAGGGCTATTACCTTAGTTAGCAAGAAGAGCTGCTGATTAGCATTACCCTCTGTCTTCTGTGTTAGGATGTATTACAGTTTTTATCCACTCAGGCTATGGAAGGCTCCTTGGCACTGTGCAGCCCGTTGGGGACATTCAGGTGGCTTCGGGGCTCTGATGAGTCATTATCAGTCAGAAACATAAGCAATGAACTATGCATATGGTTGAGAACTGTAATTAGCAGATAAAGCAAACAGCTTTCTAGGCTTTATTTTCTGCTGTGTTTTTCTCATTAGTATGAAGTTCTCGACCTTCTGTCTGCCAGACAAATAGGAGAGATGACAGTTCTGACAAATGCTTTTAAGAGGGAACGCCTTACCGTCCAGATTTTGGTGGAGATGGAGAAACGCTCCTTTGAGGAGCTGACTGAATTCATAAAGGAGCTGAACGCTGCAGCAGAAGAGGTACAGTCAAAGCTCCCACCCTAAAGAACTGCATCCTGTTAGAAGTCTCAAAAACACTAAAAATGCCACAATGGAGACAAACTCTCCTTCTTACAGCAACATAAACCCTGGGCTCTAGACCGCTGGGTTAGAGCTCACATGCCTGGACTTTATAGAGCAATATCCAGACAAAGTGATCATTCTTATTTATGTTATGGGTTACGCTGCAGACACCTTACTCATTTAAAAAGGTTATTTTCTCTCACAATGTTTATTTAGTACCTTGGTTTTCCTTCAGCTCAGAACTCATGATAAAACACTGGTGGCTTTCCTGAAAACTGCATCATGGGGAGAAAAGGAAACCTCTCTTGCTACTGGGCGGTTTAACCTACCTGTGGAAAGCAGTAATTGCTAAAATCAATTTTTGTGTGCTGGTTTTATTTCCAGAGGGATCTCACTATCCTTCCTGACCCCAGGATTCGTGAGCTGCTCTTCGATTTGCTTTTTAAATCTTTACCCCTCAGCACATTTACAGCCAACAAGTATGCCTTCTGGTTTGGTTCAGAGCTGCAGCTATTCCTGCCAGCTATGAAGGACAACCATCTGCGGCTCCTGCCTCTGGACATTGACTGCCAGTCTCATCAAAACCTGTGAGTCACCTGAGAGCTTCCCCAAGGATGGCCAAGCCCTCGCTACCCCGTCAAACCAACAGGGTGGCTTCCTCCAGAGTATCTGACATGTTACTGCTTCTAGCGTACTGGGCTTCACAACAGTTTCACATCAGCCAAAACCATTCATCAGATCAGTAGAAATGTCTGAGTGCTCCTTCATTTATTTTTTAAGATGTTACCAAGGGAACAAGGAGGAAAAGGAACAGTTTGATGTAGACCAAATTAAACATTTCAGTTTTACTGACTCTAGTACTTTCAGCTCATATTTCCTGAATTTTTCCTCCAAAGGAAAAGCACTCTCTGCAGATGTTTGGCCCATAACCTACTTCTGCTCTTGTGTCAATACAGAGTGCAAGCAATGGACAGAGTGTATGAGCATTACACAGATGAGCAGAGGCTCTCCATCCATCACAGAATACACAACTTTCTGGAGACCTACCATAACACTCAAGGTAAGCACATTCACACTACTCAAGAGCTTTTCTTTTTTCTCCCATTGTAGAATTTAATCTTTGTGCTCAGCAAATACTTCCTGGGTTGCAATGTTTTAACCCAAAACTCTACACAACCACAGCGTTTTAACTGCAAAAAAGGGAAATGTGTAGACCTTCTGTGGAGTCCACTAGGGTCTTGTCATTGCAATTAATTTTACATGTTAGGTCTCTTAAATGCTACAGTGATGGACAATGGTATAAGAGTCCTAACATAAATCAGACAGGCAACAGACAAGATGATTTCTGATGTACTGTGCTTGCTCCCCTCACTCTAACACCCTGTTGAATCCAGCTGAGGTGGATCTGATGTTCCTCCCGTCCCATCACTAGACGGGCCTCATTTCCAGGCTAACCAACAGCTCAGGAATCTGCTGACTGGTTTACTGAATGTGGGCTCTTCTGCATTTCAGGTGTCACCTGTTTCCCAAATGCAAACAGCAGTACATGGATAGCTGCCAACTATGGCTATTTCAGTGCCCACGCCACTCTCCAGGAGTTCTCATCCCTCAATCCAAATTTCAATGGGGTAGGTCACACACTGAAGCTGGAGGTCATACCTGAGCATTGTCAGCTCCTCTCTACATAAACACAGCTGATCCATAACTTCTTGCCACAGCACTGACAGTGATCCCTGTTACAAATATACAGGTGTTTCTGCATTCCTTTTCAGATGTCAGCTCTGGAAAAGCTTTCTCCAGCTCAGCTGGCACAACTAACACTGGAAACTGGGGCTCTGGCTGATGAAACAAGCGTGATCACCATCATGGACAACCTACACACACCATCAGATCTCCTGAAGTTCTTTGCCACGCTGAATGACATGGCATCGGTAACTTCCCTTACTGCTCTCCAAAGCTTCTCCACCCAAACACTGCAGTGACTTGAATCAATGCCCACTGTCTGATACTCAAACCCCAGCCCTGACCGTAGAAAAGAAGGGCTCATCCTACGGCTTCCCTCTAGTCATCGGAGGGAAACCTGCCTGAGATGAGGCTACAGGTCAAATCCTTGGATTTGATCCTTAAAGACCTGGAGCTGTAGCAATCTTCTGTTTTTCTGTCCAGACACCAAGCTATTCTTCCTCTCAGGGTCTATACTGAGCCATAGCAGGATGGGATGGGAAGTATCAGTATAGTTGAGTATGGCTCAGGAAAAACAGACCTACAACAAGCACTATGCACTCTTTCCAAGAGCTCCCTGCTGGGTCCTTCACTTGGTGCTACCAACTCAGACACCTTTACAATGACTTCTCCTGCACAAACGGAGAGATACGAAATAATCCTGAGCAATATCTTCAATTGGGGGAGGCTTAGCATGACAAATTACATGTCCACTATACTGAAAAGGTGTTGTGATTGCAGGTGGAGCTTCAGAACAGCGACCTTGCCCATCTCCTACTAAGCAGTGCCTTGCATAAAATAGCTCCTAATCTTCCCCAAATGAAAGCTGCTGGCTTTGCTGACTGGTTCCAAGATACTCTACAAAACGTGTTGCACGCAGTGAATGAGAGGATTGTTGCAGAGATACCTGTCAATATTTCATGTGACTCCTATCAGCAAATGTGAGTCACCTGCTCCATACACATTTATCTTAACTGAGCATTTCTATTTATTTACGCTGTAGATGATTTTTCAACTTTCTGGCAATACATTCACATATTCCTAAAGCAGAGTGTAATACTCCCGCTGAAAAGCAGAAGTAGCCACAGTAGAACACTCAGCATTTTCAGATTCGCATGCAAAATACACTGAAGCTCAACAAGATTTTAATTAGTCCAGCCTTAGCAATTCTGTGACCTTTATCTTAAGCAATTGAATCAAGTAGAGAGCATACTTTTTTAAAAATAAAAATAGCCTCATCACATAGGTAAGCTATGTTCAGTCTGATTTGAAGATACTCCGCAGTTACTTCTAAGAACCTCTCTGATAAGGTCTTACAATAATGAATAATTATGAAAGCTGTTGAAATTTTCCTAATAGAAAAGTTTTCTTAGTGAAAAATTCTGATTTGATTAAATTAAAATACTGCCCATGACCATTCCAACATTCCCTCCTGCAGGTTGAAGGGTTTCAACAAAATCTATGCTGGCATCCCCACAGAAAACATTCCCCATGTTTTTGGTTTCTGTAAAGCCTTCTTGACATCAAAAGTGAAATCAGGTAAGGGCATAAGAAATCTTAATTCGGGAATGTACTTTGAAAGCTTTCCATCACACTCTGGGCTTGAGAAGCAGCAGGAATTCCTTCAGTAACGTCTGAGATGCTCTTCATGACAAGAAAGGGAAAGAAAGCATATACTTACATTGTTGCTCCAACACTATGGTGTTTCCCCTCTTTCTGACGGGATTCTCCCAACTCTTCCTCTATTTTGGATGGCTCACTCGAACGTTTAACCATTTCCAGCCACAACATTAGGTTGCCCAACACTGTTAAAGATAAACAAGCCCTAATTTAAACAACAGCACAAAAATATTCACTTAATAATGAAGATTCTGTTCTCTCTCACACCAATTTGACTTCAAAGTATTCTGCTATCTGCAATGGTTTAATGGGAATTTGCAAGAGCGCCTAGGGTTTCCAGTCAGAACATCAGGAAGGAATATGTAGTCCCCAGCATTCCCAGTGTCATTATTTTTCCAGGTCTTGCATGTGGCAGCACAACCCAAAGTACTCAGAACTGGCTGGAAGTAAATCTTGGAAATTTTAGCAAATATGCTGAGTATCAGGACTTAGTTACTTGGAACAAACACTTTGTGGGAGTAAGTATTTTTAATATTTTTATTTCCACTTGTATTCACTGTGAGAACATGATGGAATCCCACCATGAAACACACTACTTTGCCAGCATTTGTGATGCCTTTACGCTCCACACAGCATGGGAGGTGATGGGTCATTTTCCTTAAAAAATACTCTGGCAATAGTGTCAAATCATCACAAACGTTTTTACTGCTTTTCACTGCCTCGTGGCACTGGCAGAGCCATAGTAATATTCAGAAATGGGATACTACCTGATGAAAAAAGGACTTTACAAGTCCTGTAGATATTCCAGCCTTGCAGATTTGTCCTGAGTCTTCTTAGAAGCACGAGCATTTACAAATCACTTTCACACGTTTAAAAAGGTTGCCGTCTGCTTTGTGTCCCTTTCCACAGATGGATGTCTTGGACAAGTTATCCCCACCACAACTAGCATCCCTGACACTTTCATCTGATGCCATTAATGAGGAAGAAGAGATGTGTCTGATCCTTGCAAAACTACACAACAAACCATCAGAGGAAATCTATCAGTATTTAGACCAGTTCAACAGAGAGGCAGCCCAGGTAGGGGTATTAACACTGCAAGTCCAGCATAAACTCATGCAGCGTGGATTTCAGCTATGCAGAATCTTAAAGACACCCTCAAAGATGGTTTCTGAGCTTTTGTCTCAAAGTATGAGCAACTGCAACAAAGCATATCATGTACAACCTCTCATCATGGCTGTCTGGACCAAAGTATTCAAACGCCAATGCCCAAAACTTACTGGTTGAATGCTACTCAAAGTGCATGCTCATGGCAACACTGAGGTTGTACGTGTAGACGGTGCCTTCAGTGAGCCCTGGAGTGGGTCCCTGTACCATGTTCAGGGACACCTGCTGAGACTCTCATAGCTACCCCTTGATGTTGGCTGCAGGTTCACAGGACATACCTAAGATGCATCTGCCCTTCTCTGGGAGTTCCTCAGAGTCGTTTTCTACAATGCTATTCCCTGTGGCTTTGCACTGGGGTCCCTTTTTAATCCTGCCTTCTCACTGATGCTTATTACTTTTCTCTTTCAGCTAGCAATAACCACAATTAAGAATAACAATGTGAGGAAAAAGATGCTCACTCAGTTTACAGGAGACATTGAGGCAGAACTTCCAGCTTTCAGCCTTGCTGAATGGACTCGATGGTTTGCAAGACTCGCTCTGCTACTGCCAAGTGCTGACAAGGAGGACACCAAACTCTTCCTTTCCCACATTTCTGGTTGTGACAGTTTCAGAGCTCTGTAAGTATACAAGGGAAGTGTCCTCTTTTCTGTGTGCAAAATAAAAAAGGGGATTGACAGGAAAAAGCAAGGAATTGCCAGGGCAGCACTGCACTGAAGAACATCTGTGAAAGAGCATATAATTTAAAGAAATGTGCCATCGGGTACATAAAACAGCCAGGGTCAGATCCTCATTTGAGTAAAACTGTGCAAAAGCAAATAAAAATACTTGCTAATACAGTACAAAGTCAATTATAATTTCTACTAAATAGATTTTACCTCTTTGTAAAATACTACAACTAGGAACGGTAAAATGAAAAAATATCAGGAAGAGATGAGAGGAAATAATCCAGTTAATGAAACAGATTAAGCCAAGAAATAAACTCCAAAGGGCAGCAGTGGAAGGAAATCGCACAGACAGTCATGTCTGGGCCAGGCAAAGCAGGGAAGATCACGCTGCCAACAACAGCCCTGCTTTGACCCAGGAAAGACACAGGGAAAAAAACAGCAGGGTTGGGCCCATAATAGGTACTTCAAATTTGGTCTTGAATTTCCCTTTTCTGGCACAATTGTATTCTTACAGGCTGCCACAGCACGGTTCTGCTTTACGTATCTGTACAGGACTTGTGTATCTATAGCAAATGGTTCAGATCTAGCAGTTTGTACTGGCTATTCAGAAAACACTCTGAAATGAATTTGGCAACACAGTGAGCGAGGCTTATTACCCATTTCATGAGCTGTTCAGGGGTTTAACAGATTCAGGAAGCACACAAAGAGATCACTAGGGGAGGCTGTACTGTCACAGTCTCTAAGGGCTTCTGACAACAGCCTAGACAAACATCTGCACAGAGCTAATCCTGCCCTGGGGCACAGATCTCAAACTGCCCTTGGCAGTCCAGTCTTTCACATACAGATCACCGCCTGTACGAAAGGAAGCAACATGCTGTTTCATTAGGAGAAAGCTTTCCCTTCCTCTTCCTTTCTTTCATTTCATGAAACTATTTCTGCTGGAGTTTCTCTCTCCCATCTATAGCATCATGACACCAACTAGAAAGCAGGAATTAAATCTTTCCCATGTGATTTCCCTTCACAGCGTGTCCTCCTTGAGCCAGGCATACACGTCCCTGTTGCCCATGAATCAGCAAGGCATCTGTAGCGCTTTGCTGACCTTCCTTGAAAGCCAACACACCATGACAGGTAACACGAGCCAAAATCTCAAATGGGTTCTCATCATGCCTGTGCACTCTAGCAATCCAGAGGGAAGTTGAGTGACGCTCTCTCGTTCTCCTGTGCTGCAGGTTCTGCGTGTGCTTTGGGACAAGAAACAAGTCTGGACTGGTTGCAAAAGAGCTTGGGGGCATTCGCGTCCAATGCTCGTTATGAAGATTTCATCAGATTAATGACAGATTTCAACGGGGTTAGTTTGTTTCCTGACTCAGACATGAGAGCTTTGCCTTTGCTCAGGTCCTGCTGTGCTACAGCTCTTTGCGCGCACAAGGCTGAGCACACTTCTAGATGATCTAATTCAATAAACAGACATTGCTCCAGCCACAGCAGAGCTCTTCTTCCCAACACGGGGAATCTAGCCAACTCTACGGCTTAGGTCTCTGCCTGCCAGCAACGTTTTACTTCTCTCTGATCATATCCTATTGGTTTTGCAGTTCAGTGTAAGGGACAATCTCACCGCTACTCAGATCGCCCATGTATTTTTTGACCCTGGAGTCCTGGATGATACCAGCATGGTCGAAACCCTCCTGGTCTCCCTGGAGAGCAAGCCAGCTCTGGACATCTCTGCCTTTGTTGCCGAGTTTGTGGCCACTGCTTCTCAGGTGAGATACCAACCCTTGCATGGGGATGTTGTTTTAGCACACAGTGAACTGCAAGAATGGTGTCTTGCAGAAACTATTGGGCTTCAGCCCATATGGACCTAGAGAGTATCTTCCCTGAGCCGGTTCCCCTGTCGAGTGCGTTATTACACTCAAACCCACACACTTGCTACAGCAAGTGCTGAGAAACAGCATCAGGTCACAGCTGATTTGTGTTGTCACTTGCTTTGTTTTGCAGGAAGGCTTATCATCCCTGGCAAACGTGCAAGTCAGAGACGCCATGTTCAGTGCAATCTTTCACAAACTCCAAGACCAGTTCCCCACTTTTAGCATCTCCCAGTACAAGGATTGGTTCCAGAACAAGCTCAGCTTGTGGCTGGGCAGCATAAATGCCTCTGCTCTTGCAGCAATCCCAAGGAACATACCTTGTAGAATATACCAAATTATGTGAGTACTTCATTGCCTGCATTCACTTTTTTTTTTTCCACTTCAGCTTTTGCACATAGCAAGACAATTTCCATTGCCCTGCTTGGTCCTGTCTGAATACAGAAACAAAATTATATCATGGCTCTTAAAATCCCAGGCTCACCCTTCCTTTCTGTTTTCACTCCCAACAGCTTCATTCTCTCACAGCTCCAGTTTCTGACCAGGGCTGTGACATCTCTATCCAACTGCAACTTTGCCATAACAATGCTTGTTTACCAATGCAAATTCATCTAACAAAAGAAGTTTGCTTACCACTGATAGAACAGGCCACAGACTGCAGAGTTCTCGTGTGCAATCACGTTAAAAACTTTTGGTGACCTCAGGCACCAAAACCAAGGCTTTACTGCTATAATGAACCTCCTGCTTTCCCTTTTCTCACAGAATGAGTGGCTTAGAGGGCAGCATTCAACAGATGTCCCCTGCCAGCCAACAGGACGTTTACGGTTTTGCAAAGAGCTACCTGTCTGCTAAGGCTTCTCTGGGAGGTATGCTGAACCTGCACTCTCTCTCCTGTAACTTCCCTGCATCTCTGTCAGAGGCAGTAACATACTCACAAAATTACAGAATGCTGGGAATTTACCCATGAAAAAGACAATCCAATTAGAATTGGAAGATGTCAACTGCTTTTTGCTCTATAGCAAGGAGAGACGGAGAATAAAAGCATCTGCAGAAGCAGCTGTGTTTCTCCTTACGGCTAGGACAAGCCTTGGTGTTAATCACGGCCCCTCACTGCAGTGGCAGCTCACCAGCTGAGAACTGAACCATCGTTGGTACCTCTCTGGCTGCCATTACCACAATATCTGATAATCTCCCAAATTTAACATTCTGATCCCTATGCCTTTGCCAAAAGGTATGGGAATGCTATCTCCTTACCAGGTATACTTACACATCTAACTGTTAGTAACACCCAAGTGTTACACATTGGGTGTTAGTCACTTCAGTGATGCCAATATCACTGAGGGATTTAGGCACCTAGACATTTTGGGTAACTCCTGTATCAGCACATTCATACTATTCCCACTGGGGCACTGAACTGCTGGTTATGTCACCCTTGAATTACACTTTGTTTAAAAGGTGGCCCATGCATTGAGAACACCAGGGGAAGCTTGAGTTGGCTACAAACAAATCTGGGCTCCTTCAGCTCCTTGGCTACATACAGAGACCTGGCTGACATGAACGCAGATTTCAGCATCGTGAGTAACTCTGCAAGACAGAGCCCTGTGCAAGGCCCAAATCCCGCCTGACAGCCTTTCACAGCCAGCAAACACTCCTGCCCTCAGGCAGAACCAGTAATTTTAACACTTGATTTCACAGGTCGATGCTGTGGCAGGACTCAGCCCAGAGGTACTGGCAGCTTACACACTGGCTAGCGATGTCCTGCGTGACATGGACAAAGCAGGCAAGGTCTTCAGCTCTCTGAGCTCTCGCACCATTGGGGATTTCATGGATGCATTCAATGCAGCTGCAAAGCAGGTAGCAACTTCACCTCCTGTCCAAGAGGCTGGAATAAAACAGTTTACACATGAAGTGCATGCTAATGTGGGAGCCGAGGCTCCAAGTGTAGAGAGAGGCCACAACTCTTAATTAGTCTGGGTCCCATCCCGGTAGGGATACAAGCTCTCTGCAATACAGCCACTCTTTAACCCAGTGGGAATTTCAGTGTTGTCATAAAGACTAACAAGTCTCAGGGAAAGAACAAAGGAGTCATTGTGCAGGCCCTGTATTATGGTTTCCTTGATCAAACAGTAAGAGCCCTGTATCCTTCACTACCTACAGCCATGGGGATCCTCAGAGGATCCCCCAGGATCCTGTACCCATTGGCCATGTGTTGGAGATGAGCAGGACACACAGGCAGTTTGGGTACATGGACTCGTAACTGCCCAGGAAGAGGCAAGCTCTGGATGGACATCATTGCAAACCCACATTGCAAGTGACCAGACAAATCACCAAAACTGCACACACAGCAGCAATCTTTGCATTTCCAAATTAAACTAATTGCACCTTCTTATCTTAAGATGAGTCTCCAGCAGGGTTATCTCAGAAGTGTAGCATACTTTCTGGCCCTCAGTACGACTCCTTTTTACCAATCGTGTACTTTTAATGTCTTTATCTTTTGGTTGAAGCGCAATCTGTCTCAGCTTCCTCATGGTGATGTGAGACGATTCATCCTGGGACAGATCTTCTGTCACTTAAGCACAGTATTTGAGCTCTTCTCTACTGAAGACTATGTTGCCTGGTTTGGAGGAAGGCTCGGCCTCTTCCTGAGCAGCCTCAATGCACAGAACCTCGGCTTCTTACCCAGCGACATGACATGCGACTCTCTTGCAGCCATGTAGGTATCAAGTCCATTATCATTTCAGTGACACTCTTCTTACTTTTCTCTTTGCCTGTAAAGACGGAAGCTCAACCACCAGGTGAGGAGAGCAGGTTCCACTAGCCCAAACACCCAGTCCCAAACCTGAGATTCTCATTTGGTGAATACATTATGACCTTACCTGGCAGCCACTGCAGTTTGCCAGGGAGCTCAGTGGGTTCTGTCCAAGTGGCTGTGGATGACTTGATTGTGGTTGTCTTACCCTGACTATCCATGTCCTGCAGCGTGAAGACCCTGAACGAACACAAAGCCCAAGGGCCCTATGAGAATCCAGAGCACATCTACTCCTTCATAAAGAGAGTTCTTCACTTCCAACTGCAGAACTCAGGTAACAAATTTCTGGGCTTGCTTGTGTCCAGGTATTCACGAACACAGAAAGTTGGAAAGATGCAGCCAGCTCATAAAACATCTTTGATTTCAGGTGACACGCAGACCTGTTCTTTCTGCAGGAAAGAGTCATTTTATCATTTTAGCAATCTGACAGTTAATTCCCTAACCAGTGCTAGGCCTTTAGGGTCCCCTGAAGTCAGCAAAGAGAATCATCTCTGCCTTTGGATAAGTTGCTTTCCTGGAGGATAAATGTGCTGAATCTCCTGCTAATTCTTAATGGAGTCTTCCTTCACTCCTCAACCTGCTTCTTAGCCCTTCAGCTCACAGTTGTCAGACAAAGGTACCATCCTCCTCTTTGGAGGACTGAAACCTCTCTCAGATGGCACAGAATGCTGAGGTCAAAAAGCAGAAGCTGTATCAAGAATGAGACGAGAACATGCTGACATGGAAGGAACCCCAGTACGCTCAAAGGCTAAATGATTCCCCCTTTCCCTGTCTGGTAGCATTTGGATCCCACCGGGAGCTTGCAACATGAACTGTAATATGTATTTCACAGCCAGTGGGGACTCACAGTGTTACACGCCTCTGCAATCCAGGGAAAGAAATGATGTATCTTCTGAGCTTTGCTTTTCCTTTTGTAGGCTCCGCCTGCACCCAGGGCACCACTGCAGACAGGGAATGGTTGCTACACTATTTTGGTTTATTCACTGCTTTTGGATCATACTCAGATTTTGCAACACTGAAGAGCAACTTCCACGGGGTAAGGGCTAGATACGAAATATCTGGCGTTTTATTCTTAGCCATCAAACAAGCTGACAGGAACAAAGTTCAACTGGATTAGTTCGCTATTTGTGTTGCTCATTTTCTCCTACGTGCTTCCATCTTTTTCTCATTAAGTTTCTTCTTGTTAAATTTTAATACTAAAGCAGTGTCAAAAGCACTGCCTTGAGGAGATAACCATCTTATCAGGAGAATATAAATTCCATAGGAAGGCAAGGATTTCAATGACAAGCTCCAAACAGCAGTGGCTGGTAAGACAGGAAGAGCAGACAGTAAATTACAGATGGTCTGCTGAGAACATTCTCACAAATCACCTGTCTAGCAGCAGAGGACAGCTATTATTAAATTTAATCCCAGTGAGCACTGCGCGCTGCTTGTTGTCTGAAACCCTGTCCAGAAAGAAATTAATGTTCCCTATACATGAAAGCCCAGGTGGGCTGAGAGACATGAGGAAGGGGAGAATGCTGTGGACTGGTCTCCAGGCCTCACTCTGTGCCCCGTCTTCTTCAGCATGACTCCCTAGACCTTCTCTCAGCTGAGGCACTGGCCCAGCTGACTGTTCAGAGCAAGACCATCTACAGCCCCTCAGCCATCCAGACGGTTCTGGAGGTAATTGGGAACAAGGAAGAGCCTCTCCAGTATCTCAGTGTGTTCCTAGAGGACTTCAACACTTTTGTCCTGAAGGTAAGTAACCCAAGTGCCCGTGATAACAAGAGTCCTGGGGAGCAGAACAGGTCACAGGTGAACTTTCAGACTTCCAGCTCTGGGACTCTGATGGCCAGATACAAAAAATACATCTGAAAGATGATCTAGAAGGAGTTCATGCTGCTCCAGTATGATCTTATTTCTGTCCAGCCCTTACACTGGTTTAACTTCTGTGCACAGACCAGCGTAAAATGTTCTTCCTCAGAGGAACTTTGGGAAGCACACCCACCGCTCCAACCTAGAGACAGGATATAAACAGTAATGGTTTCTCTACTGCTGATCTGTGATATACTAATGACTTATGAAAGGTTCTGGACCAGCCCCCTAAAATTGTTGACATCCCTTAAAACATTTGCGTGTGAGTGAGCAAGAGAGAGACTTTGCTGCTTGCCCTAGTCCTGCTGGGCTGAGGGCAAGTTAACAACAAGCCAAGCTGAGAAGCCTGAGGGTGCCCCAGCTTCGCTTCATAGACAGTGTGACCACTCTGCTGACTGCCGTAACAGCCGTGGCTGTGGGAGTGCAGGGGAAAGGAAATTCAAGCACCTGCGCTGCTTTTCTGTCCAACTCTTGACAAAAGAAAACCTGAATTGCCAAGGTCAACTCCCCAACAAGGCCACAGTCAGGCCATATTTCCAACTTTTATTGTTAAACAGGAGAGGAAGGAAGGGGAGGAGAGCAACAAAGAAGAGAAATTGTGGTTATTTTGCCAATTTTTCCCTTCACCACTTTTTCGGCTTAGCTTCAATATTCAAAGCTTTCTAACAGCTCTGCTCATCACCTGCTTCAATTTCTTCCTCAGAGCTCTGACTTCCTAGGAAGCACGAAGGTTCGGGAAACCATGCTAATGATGACAGCGGAGATCATCTTCCCACAAATTACTGACATGTCCCTGGAAGACGCATCTACGTGGCTGCACAGACTGCGTGTCCTGCTGCCCCATGTGAACGCCACGGTGCTGGAGCTGCTGCCCCTCGGCATGCCGTGCCCATACTACCAAGCTCTGTGAGTGCCTGTGGGGCTGCTTTGGCTTTGTGTTGCTACACGAGCAGTCACTCTTGCATCACTAGTTACTCATCAGGCAAGAGCTGCTTTTTACCTTCATGTTTAGCATTGGGTATTACCAGAATCAGTCAATTGCTCTGCTTTAAAGTGGGCGTTTTCTTGTAGATGGAAACCAAATCTTAATCCTTAATCTCAAACAGACCATAAATTATATGGCCCAGTAGAAAACAAAACTGATTACCCACATGCTACAGGCCAACTACTAGCACCTGCCACTTTTGGTTTGTCAGCATTGAGAAGTTCTCCTCACCCCACTACACTGATCTCTGCTGCTTTATCCTCATGGAAATCATCTGTTGTATGGTTTGTTCCCCAGCATTGCAGCAATTGATGGAGTCTACCCAGTGCTGTCAGCAAGGAAGAAACATGATGTGTATGAGTTTCAGAAGGCCTATTTGACAGCCCAGTTCACAGACTCAGGTAAGAGGCCTACACATAAATTCCCAGTAAAACACTAGTATTTGTATGGAGCATCTTTTGTATTCCAAACATTGAAGATTTTTATCCCTAACAATCACACATCTTCCCAACACTGAGAGTCAGTCACTCCTGCTGTTCTTTACAACCCTGGGAAGTTTAAAACAACCCGGTGAAAGAGGAAATCACTTCTCCTTTTGAAGGTACAGGGAATACTGGTGTAAGGAGGTATGATGTTATAGAATGAATAGGATATAAAGCAGAGAAATGGGGTTTCCATTTGGTTTAACCATTTCCCCAGTCTGGAAGTGAATCAGAGTGCAGAAGATCAGACCCTGCACTTGCAATAGGAACAATATTAGCCATTCTGCTGTTAGCAGATAACTTAATAATTCACATGAGGGATCCCTAGATGCCTCCTTCAGTATATGTTGTGGCTTTTAACCCCTTGGATCTGTTTTGGTTACAGGATCAGCGTGCCAGGATGGAACAACTGGAACCAAAGCCTGGTTGCAAAAGAATCTGGGAGAGATCTGTTCAGTAGCTAAACTAAGTGAACTTCAAAACTTTTACCCAGACATCGCTGGAGTAAGTTTTACTAGTCTATGTACTGAACAGTAGAATTACCACAGCTTCCAAGCAAAACAGATCACCTCCTGGGCTTTGCATTTAGAATAATCAGTAAGGGGAAGATGCAGGTTTCCTCACACAGTGGCTGTATCTCTTAAAGCAGGGATCAGTTTGGGTTTATATGGGAAAGATTACCACCAGATGTGATCCATGTGCAGCATCAGGGGTTGAAATACACATTCCAGCTGCTTGCCTCTCTCTTCACAGCCTCTCTTTGATGAAATATATTAATTGTTATCGCTGATTATCAGAATCAATGCCAAGAGCCTGGGCTATGTCTGAAATAGAGAGGCATATTCTACTAAGAGTAGTGAAGGGAACTTCTTTTAAATCATCATTAAAATCAAATTGGCTTAAAGGTCACAGTAAAATGGCTTATGTGGGTATTGCCTTTCCTAATTTCTCCAGACTCTTCAAATTACACCTTCTCTTCAAAAATACTAGAAGTTATTTTCTCAGGTCTACTAAAATACCAGCACATTCTGGTACTCTGATTTTAGTCTAATCAGTAGCAATGGGTTGCACATCCTGAGGACATGCTGAATTAATCTTTCAAGCTGCCTACATTCTGATTCCAAGCTGTAACTACAACAATGCAAATGATGTGTTAAGAAAAGATATGACAAAGACCAACAGGAATTGATTCCTGCTAGACTAATATTTGATTGGGATGTATGTATCTAAATGTTATTATAATATTGGTTTCACAGCAAAGACAGAAATTGCATTAATGAAATTGTTAAAGTACAACTTGAAAATCCAACAATTCTGCTTTCATGTGAAAAACAAATATTTTCTGTTTATCTGATGTTCTAAAGAAAATCCCATGAAGCTGTAAAACATGCCTTAGACAATGTTTTTATTTCATATACTCCATGAGCTAATGTTAGTATTTATTAAAATGATGATTTTGTTTAAAGAATTTGTGTAACACTACCTATACAATCATCAATAAAAGTAAAGTTGAACAACCCACTTAGTATGTTTCATATTGTTTCAGACAGTCTTATTGATGGTACTTAAACTACATTGATAAAGTAGGTAGTGGTACAAATATACTAGTTGCTACTGGTTGAACTAAACTAAAAAGTCTATAATCCCAAAGCACAAACCAGTTCGCTAACTCCTAACAGAGACAGTGAAAGCAGACCCCATTGCCACATACCTGGCAGACACACAGAGCTTTTGTAAGGGAGTTATGCTGAAAAAACTTTCTATTCTGACACATTAATCTTAAGCACCAACATTATCAAAATTTGCAACAATTCCCCTATTTACTTGAAGTCAAAAGATAAACATAGTATTCTACCCCAAACATCTTAGCCTACCACATCCACAGCATCTGAGCAACTTTCAGCAGAATCTTGAATAATGTAACTTGACTGTGTTCCCATTTGCCATCTGCACCGTGGCAGCTCAATCCAATATTCCATTCATTCTGCAGCTGAAGCTCTCAGAGGAGAAACACTGATGTGTGTCTTGCAGACATCCCCTCTGCTTAGCAAGTTCCCTGCCAAATGCTGCCACATTAAAAATCCTTCATTTTCATCACAGAAAGTGACCTCTGTCTGTCTTTGAACACACACTATAGCAAAGAAGAAAATTCTTTCAAAGCCCTGGTGAGAGGTTTCTGGGCTATGAACAATGCATCAAAAATGCTTGCAAACTGGAGCCTCTTACCGTTGCTTTGATGTCTTTTCCTATTCTCTTACAATCTACCTCATTCTGTGAGGAATGATGCTCTATCAGAACACATGATCTGAAACCCACCAGGGTTGGGCAAAGCCTCGATTCATCTAACCTCCTTGGCATGGTGCGCTCTGTACCCTTTTAGCACTGACTGCTTTGCTCTCAAACACACTGCTGGAAGTCTTTAGATGTGAATTTTTCAGAGCAGCTAGGAAAAAAGCACCTCTACCCCCTCAGCAAAATAAACAGTTTTATATGAGGAGGAAGACAACACAGTAATGTTACTTCAATATCACTTTTACAGAATCACATTTGGGAACAAGGTTGCCTTTTAACTGGGTAGACAGCTGCACACAAACACATTCAGTCTGGCAATGTCCCACACTTTCACCTTGCTAAAGAAGATGCTGAATTTACACCAGCATTACACAGCTCAGCTTCCTGATGCATTTTATTTAAATTCCCAGAGAGCAGACAGTACTGTCTGGGCTAACACAAGGGGTCAGAATCCCTGGAACAAAAACCTACCACCTAATATGACAGGCAGAGAGAGATACAGACTCAGCATATGTTTAGAAACAATTGAGCTGAGCACTAATTGTAAGCCAGCCTTACCTAAACCTTTTTAACATGTTGATCATTATTTGGCAGTTTTATTTAGGGTCTTAAAGACTGGAGCAGGTAACATCCTATGAACGGTCTCAGCCAAGGCATCCCTGCAAAAGGGATTAGTGTGGAAAAGAAGGCAGTAAGACAGAGGTCAGGACAGATCAGGGAAAGATGGGAGGGAAAAGGAAATGGAAGTGATGAGGTGGAAGAGAAAGGGCTACTGCAGATGGATGCTGCACACAGAAGACAGTGGAAGCTGAAGATTCAAAAGTATACTCCTTGGCAGATCTCAAATCAGCAAATGTTAACCAACTACAGGTTTTCAGGCAGTTTTATCAGATTCTCCTTAAAGCTTAAAAGGTACCAACTTTACTTATACTAATTAACTAACTATACGCTTTACAGGCAAGGATCTTCTGCTCATGTATAACAGCCCATTTCCAGGGGGATACCCAACATTCTCCTCTGTAAGACTCTTTACACAAAACTGAAAGGTTTTTCACCCTTATCCTCCTAACACACTATTCCCACCTCACTGTTCCATAAGGAAATGTAGATCTGCCCTGACATAGCCCAATTTTTCTCTCCTCCTCAAAGTGCACTGCCCACAAACATCTGCAGTACCACAAAAACATTCTCTCTCCCTGTCTGGGGGAGGACTTTGCTTTAGAGCCACTTGCCAGCCACAGTCTTGGCATAAAAGCAAACATGGCCTTTGGACAACTCTTTTACATGTGTTTCTTTTTAGTTTAAAGTTCCTGATCTCGATACCCCAGAAAAGATGGCACAGCTGACCGTTAACTCAACACTGACCAGCCTGGAAGATACACTCTCAATCCTGGCAATACTCGAGTGCGGATCCTATAACACAGTCGACAGATACATGAGGCAGTTTAACGTGTGCATTCGCCAGGTCAGTCCTAATGGATCCCAGGTATTCTCCAACTCCCATGCTGCTGCACTAGGGGAAGGTCTATGCTGTGATGAGCTGCTTCCACTGTACAGCTCACACTCTGCTCTGAACGTAATGGCAGCTGTCTACACGTAACAGAGCTGAAAGGCAGAAAGGAGCTGTGGCAAATACTAGACAACTTTATAAGGAGAGATCTCAGCAAGGGACAAGCTAATGAGCATGAAAATAGACTGAAACCCTGGATAGGGACAGGCAATTTAATTTAATTTTGTTACAACAATGCTGCAGATGTTCCCTAAATAGCCTCTTCTGATTTAAATGCTCATCCAGAGCCTCAAGCCATATCGATGGTTTTGCTTTTCTTTATACCACAGGGAAACCTGACCTCATTACCCAGCGTGCTGGTTAGAGATGCAATACTGAGGACAGTACTACTAAAGCTAAGAGCTGAACTCCAAAACTTTTCCAGTGAAAATTGGACAACCTGGTTCCAGCAGCAGCTGCCCTTATTGCTGTCTGGTATGAACAAAACCTACCTGGGATGGCTGGGGATCAACGTCTCTTGTGATTCCTATCAAGCAATGTGAGTTTACCATTACTCTTAGGGTTATGACAGCATTGCAGTTAAAAGCTAGTGCTTCAGCTGAGACCTCCATATTTTGGATTTCTAAGACATAAGGACTGAGGTCTGGCTCCCTTACCATTTTGTTTATTAGCTGAAACCAAATATGGAACCACTAGGCAGGAATTCCATAGAGATCTTCCAGGTCGCTTAATTTGCTTGTCACTGTTGGAAAGCTTTGAGCAAGTCCCATACATTCTAAAACATTTTTCTGTTTGTATAAATGGAAATATTCATGAGCCCCTTCTGTGAAGTGCAATTAAGAGATGTGACAGCCTCAGGCACCACCCAGGCCACACAGAAGGTTGGAAACAATGGGTCAACTTTCTTAAAACTCCAAACAAATGCAGTTCCTTTCTAAACATGTCCTCTTTTATTTCCCAGTGTCAAAGGATTCAACATCACTTACGAGTCTCTTTCACCTTCCACCAAAATGGACATATATAACAGCTACATTAAAACCTATCTGAGCCAACAATCTCATTCAACAGGTAACAGCACCAAAGAAGTAGAATAATTCTAAAGTCCACAGGATAGAGAGTCATCACAGAGTTTGTTTCCAGGCTCCAAAATATCAGTGATGGGTTCCTACCTTCATTCAGCGGTCCCCACGGCTGGAGCCAACTTCACCGAGCAGGAATGGAGCAGGTCCACACTTAATTTCGTCTCCTTCGAACTGGTCCTGTCTGTGGCTACTACTTCCACTGCATGGGGATATTTCCCAGAGTTAGAATTGGCTCTGATATAGCCTCTTAATTCAACAAATAATCTAAAACAGTCAGCACCCGCAGGAATGGTGTCCTACTTCTGTGCCTTTCATTAGCACCATCATGGCTGCCCTGAAAGGACATAGGTTGTCTCAGTTTGTAACACCGCCTTGTCAATAGACCTGTAGGTATTTCCTCTTTCTAGGGATTGCCTGTGACACCCAAAGAGGAATGAGAAACTGGATTGATATAAATCTTGGGAAATTCATAAAACAATCCTCCACGCAAGATCTTGTTAGCTTCAACGCCAAATTTAAGGTACTGAGCTGAAAAGTCTGTACAGAGTAATAAGCAATGTTCATTCTTGGTAACAATGTGTTGTAGTGGGCTTCAGAGGAATTAAATTTTCCTACACAAAGGCCAAATCACAGCCCAAGATGTCATCAAATTTGCCACCAGCTGCCCCATCATGATCACTAATACATTCATAGGCCTTAATCCAGAAGAAATTAAGATAATACATAGTAAAACTGAACACTGCTGCTAGCTCTGCCTTGGAGACACCACCATCTCTGTATAGAGCAGGGCCAGGTTTGTGCCCTCTGCCTGGGAACGGCAAATACGATCCAGGTGTTGCTGTTCAGCATAAGCCTCTATTACATAACTATTGAACGAGTAATGCCACATCATTTTGTATGAACGTCCCTAATTCTCATATTATTATATTTCCCGTGTAGGAACTAAGCGCTCAGAGCCTGAAAGATTTGCTGGGACCTAGTTTTGGGTTTCACCTTGAAGAAGGATACTCACAACAGACATCAGCAGGTGAGTGAAAGCGTACTTCGGAGTTACTATCAAGTTTTCCCTAGTGCTGACACTCTTATGCTTGCTTAGGATGCAAACAAATTCCAAAAGGCTTCTATCTGCATAGCAAAAGTATACAAAAAGGTTATTCCTTGTCTGCCTCGCAGTAGATTCTCTCCCACTGGATAGAAAATAGCATCTCATCACATGAAAGAAATTACGCATGAAATTTTGCAGTGGAACCTCCTGGCTCTGCTGTAAGCTCAGTGTCACTGCACAGAACACTATGCATAGAGTCGAGTGGGAAGTCACACTGGGTCACACTTAGTTCTCCACGAAGGAGTGGCAGGACTGTTGCACAGCGCATGTTCCCTAGTGCTTTGCATAATCTAATTGTAACTGACTTTGCAGATGACTTTCACTCCTTCCCTTGGGAGTCTACTCCACTAGTAAAACATTTCCAAATGGGCTTATGGGAAAGCTATCAGGAGGTAGAACAGTTATTCCAGACCCTTGAACAGATCATTGTCTCTGTGGACAACCTCTGTGGATTTAGAACTGATTAGGTGCCTTAATATTTATTTCAGCACCTCCTGTAACTGGAAGAGCAACAACATATATGAAAAAACACACGTTTCAGATTTTTTACTGTGTTCTCCCCCTCTGGCTACTAAACAATGTTTTGTAAGATAAATCCTACCCCTAAACGATAAGGTATTCTAACACAGAGGAAGCTACACAGCACTTCAATAAACAAGGGTGTTTACTTTCTTCAGAGCTCATCACTTCTTAACAATAATCTAGAGGTGCAATTGCAGGATGCTGAAGTCAATATAGAAATCCGCAGAGTCTGGTGCATTTGTTGGTAAAGTATGTAGCCTGGAGCCCCATCTTCACACCTTAATCAGACCTTTTGAAGCTGCAAGGACGAAACCCAACAGTGGTTTCAGGATCAGGCCCCAGACGCCATCAGTTTCTCCTTGCATTCTGCCTACAGCTATGCCTGGAAATGACACGCAGCTCTGCTGATTAACAGCACCCTGCACTTGGCACTTCCCATCAGGGTACTCCTACAAACAGTGCACAGTGTTAGTATGCATTAGTTTGCATACTGCAAGAGTCCAAATTTGCAAGGCTCTCCTTGAGACACCACCGGCATAGGGAAATCTCCATGCAAGGTCTGCAATCAAGAAGGTGCCGAGTTCTCAGCCAGCCACCACTACAACCTTGAAAACTTGTTACACCACTTTCTCCACTGCTTCTTATGTCAATAAAATTGTTTCCTTCAAAGAGCTAATCGTTTCTCACTCTGAGCTTTGAGCCTCTAATACACAAAACATCATGGTTTTGCATGAACACAGCAAGCTGCTTTGGGAGGATTTACAGCCTTAAATTCCCACGACACATAGGCAGGAACGTCACCAGCTGCAACCCTAGTCAGAGAGCAGCCCCAAGAAGGGTGATAGGTATCTGGGCCACCCCCAGAAGCTCATGGGCTTTGAGGACTTACTCTCCGCAAGGACAGGAAGCGCAGCACAGGCCTCACACTGTTGGTAAGGCCAAGGGCCACAATACTTCCCTCTCTATAGTGCGTACAGCTTACCTCAGCCTAAAACACTTTCCATTATAGCCTATAAATCAACAAACGCCCTGCATACAGCCTGCAACGCAAAACCCTGCCTCACCCGCCACCATAGCCGCCTCCCCCCATAGGCCGCACCGCGCATGCGCGCTCACCCCCGCCGCCTTCCTTTCCGGCAGTGTGGCGTTTCCCCTTTTTACGACAGTGTCGCAGCCCCACCCCCTCGCTGGTTGCCGCGCTCGGCGGCGGCGCGGCGGCGATGGCGTCTCCCTTCAGCGGGGTGCTGCAGCTGACGGACCTGGATGATTATATCGGGCCCTCACAGGTGGGTGCGGGCCGGGGGGGGACGGGCCACGGCTCTGCGGGGGGGCGGCCCGAGCCTCCTCCCGCCCCGGGGGCCGCGGGGTCGGCCCCGCCAGCGCCGCCTGGGGAGGGTGAGGAGATGGCGCTGAGGGGAGGTGGGTGACAGCCCCAGGCCGGGACAGCAGCTCTCGGCCTGGGCAGGGCCTGGCAGGGTGATGGAGGCGGCAAAGGGGCCGAGGCCGGCCCTTTCAGGCGTCCTCGCTGTCTCCTCCTGCGCAGGGAAGGGAGGGCAGCAACGCTGATCGTAACCTTCTGTAAGCAGCTGAAGTGAGAAATCTTGGCCCAGCAGGCAGTCGGTCATTCCCACCCCGATCTGGAAGCAGCTCTATTAAATCTTTAATCTAGAGCCCCCCAGAAGAAAGTTTAAACCTAAACAAGTTTTCTTCCAGGCTACTCACCCGCACAGATGCTCGTGCCAGCGCACAGGAGCAGGTGGCAGAGAGGTGGGGGTGAGCAGCAAGGATGGGTCAAGACAGTTCCTTTTGGAGACTTGAAGCATTAGCAAAAGGACAAAATAGTAATCCTGGACCTATTTGCTGACAAGTACAGCAGAAAAACTGTCCCAAAATGACATCACTGGAATGGGGCATAGCAAAGCCCATTAACTTTCCTTGCATCACTTGCGTTTCCTAGTGAAGTTTTCACGTAAATAATGTGACCCGCTTTTCTGTTTCAAGTAGAGATGGTGGTTTTACTCAGCAAGCAGAACTGAAGAATCGTAATGACTTGTTCCTGGTAGTCTCTAAATTTTGCAAAACGCAGTAAAGCTGGATTGATTTAGGGGGGACAAACTGAAAATGTTGGCAGAGCAAGGATGGTAAAGGGCAAAGAGAATCTTAGCTGCCGAAGTAGGACAAAGGAGTCATAAGGTGCCTAAACAACAGAAATTGCACAAAATGCAAAAGCACCCTAGAGACTGCATCACAGAACAATACAGAAAACTGGAGGCAGTCCATTTGAGATCATCAGAGTACTTTCAACATTAAATGAAACTTCATTGGCACTAGCCACATGTTGACTCTAGTGACCACGCCTCCATCGGTTAAAATTTGCAATGAAGAATGCAGGATCGTCCGTGAGATTTTAGAGAGTAGGACTGTGCAGGCAAACCTCCGCTCCTTGCAAGGCTCCGTAAAACATAGCTTCTGTTCTTCAGAAAGAATAACAAAATTGTCTTCTGGTTTTGGTATGATGCTGGAAAAGTGTTCTTTCTGTAAAAAAGGGGTAAGAATTTTTTGCTTTTATATTTTCCCTTGATGGTTATAGGCGCCGCAAATTAATCCAGCATATTTTAAGGGAGAGTAAGCGGCATTCACTCTAGAAATAGCATTTGGGTTTGATAATTCTAATTTCTTTTATATCTACCTCGTCCATACTTTTTTGCTCATCTCCTCACTTTCGGGCTTTACTTCTCTATCAGGAATGTATTAAACCTGTAAAAGTGGAAAAAAAGCCTGGAAAAGCAGCAGCTAAGATCAGAATTGAAGCAGATGGAAGCTACTTTCAGATCAATCAGGTATGTGTGATTTTTCTTCATTATTCTGTAAAATATCCAGAAAACATGAGTGTATTGTTAAGTATTTGAATAGTCTACAGCTATTTAATGCCTCAGAGAGGACCAAGATGTTAGAAAAATGTCGCCAGTGCTGTCAGCATTCTCGTATCTTTTTTCCAAAGTCCAACTTTTTAATTGCCTGGTTTTATAAGCAGTAATTCTGATTTTACATCAGGCTTTTATGCTATGAAACACCGACATTAACTAGTGATGATTTTCAATGTAAGAGCATATAAACTGGGAATTCTATTTTGCTATCAATACTTAAGTATTAGCAAGTCCTAGATTATTTGCAACAATGTCTTTCTTTTTTTATTGCATTGTATCATACAGCAGAGCAATCACTCACAAAGAGATTAAATTAGATAATCTTAAAGTTTGCTCTGATTTTTTTTTTAAATAATATTTCAAAGTATTTTTTAAATAGCCTGCAGAATTCATAAGCCTTCTGTTTCCAAAATTAATGTCAGGTTTTGCAGAATGATTTTCCTGTTTACACAGAAAAGGCTAACGTTTCTTAGCTAACCAAGCTGGCAATTCATCTAGAAGTGGTGCTTTTAACTTTAGGCAGATGGTGACCTTTTGACTTAAAAAAAGGGGGATACAGCACTTCCAAAGGAGAATGTTTTCTTATTTTAAAATTTTAATTTAATAGTACCTAATTGCTTGGTCTATTTCTGACTTTATTGAGAAGTGACATTTAAGAGGGGAGTCTCCTGGGAAAACTGACTTATTCAGGTCAAATATTATGAAAAATATTTCCTTCCAGTGGCGAGCCACACACTGGCTTTGATAATGCTGCCAGACGGTTTTCCCATCGGCGTCCATGCGAGTTTTGCACACAGAAAGGTTGCAGAACACTCAGCATCAATAAAAATGTTAGCTTGTAGTCTGGTTACACAATCTATTTGGAAGGAGTGAAATTCAAGTTCCTGTGAAGAAACAGCTCCAGAACAATTCAGTAATGTGAGCAGCATCTGCCAGAGGTGACAAAGCTCCATGCTCTCCCCGGGGTAACATTCAACGCAGAGATCGGTGCTTAAAGGCTTAGGATCTCTGCTCTACAGTTTTGTGCTTAAAAGAGCAGCTGCCATCTGTAGCATGTCAGCCACACTATCCCAGTCTTCAGCCACCCACAAGTTGAAAAACTGAGCAAGACAGACCCTGTTTGCTTATGGGATAGTATAATTTCAGTGTTTTGGAGCAATATTAGCCCACACATTTGTGTGATAACAGATAATTGTGGCCTAAGCCACTGTATTTGATGAAAGTTATGTTCTTGGTCTTGCTCAATTTTTCCTGGAGTTCCTCAGCATATCTGCATCTTTGTGCCAAATAATCCTATTAAAAGCAGCAAAGTTCAAAGATACTTGTCTTCTTCATCATCATACTAAAAATAAAAAATACTTTTTTTTTTTTTAATGATAAACAGAGAGCATAAAAAAGGCAGCATCTTTGTTACTAAATACAGTGAAGGTTGAAAAACTGCTGCCTAGTTCTACACTGTGATCGGAACTGAGTCTAATCTGTTTCTTTACAGGATGGAGGAGCACAAAAACTGGAAAAGGCTAAAATTACTCTGAATGACTGTTTAGCTTGTAGCGGCTGCATTACATCAGCAGAGAGTGTTTTAATCACTCAACAGAGCCATGAAGAGCTCTGCAAAGTGCTAACTTTTAACAAGGTAGGTGACGAGTCACGGCCAGGTAGGCTGCAGAGTCTGAAAGTCTTAATAGATTGGTGTGATGCATCTGCAGAAGTGGAAACAGTGCACATAAAAATTCCTTTTTGATATCTGGAGGATTTGAGGACATTCTCAGTGGACTGTTGTGCTTTTTCTGATTTTTAGAAAGCAATCGTGGGTTTGGAAAGGACCTTTAATGTAGTCGTTTACTGACTTCAGAGTTAAGCTGGGAGATACTTTCTGATGTTCGAACATGCTGAAAGTTCCACGTGTGCCATATTAATATTGCCTGAACAACATTGTTGTTTGGTTTGTTTTTTCAGACTGCCGCTCCCAACGAACAGAAATTGGTGGTGGTTTCTGTTTCACCACAGTCCAGAGCTTCACTGGCTGTGAGATGTAAAATGGGTGTTCTGGAAACAGCAAAGAAATTGACCTCATTCTTAAAGAGCTTAGGCAAGTGGTGTTGCGTTCTGTTAATCACAGAGGGGGCTGCTGGGGTATACGTTAAGCGTAACGGCTACGAGTGTACAAGGTTGATGAGATTTAACCTCCCCATGGACTCATTATGTTTCATAATTGGCATTAGCTAAAATGCAAATTGTCTGTAACTTCAGTTGCATAATAAACTTGGAGTGATGGAAGGAACTTTAAATTTGACATTTGCAGTCCTCCTGTCACTTGTGCTCGTCTTACTGTGCTGACGTGCTAGGGAAAAAGGCTCACTCTCAACTGCAGAGGTTGATACAGAATCACAGAATGATATGGGGTTGGAAGGGACCTCTGGAGATCATCTAGTCCAACCCCCTGCCAAAGCAGATCCATCCAGAGCAGGTTGCACAGGAACGTGTCCAGGCGGGTTTTGAACATCTCCAGAGAAGGAGACTCCACCACCTCTCTGGGCAGCCTGTTCCAGGGCTCTGCCACCCT
>JAOXJK010000069.1:6718755-6736329 GCA_025774025.1 Xenus cinereus
ATTCCCTTGGGAGAAGAGGCCAACCCCCACCTCTCTACACCCTCCTTTCAGGTAGTTGTAGAGGGCAATGAGGTCCCTGCTCAGTCCCCTCCAAACTAAACATGCCCAGTTCCCTCAGCCTCTCCTCATATGACTTGTTCTCTAGACCCCTCACCAGCTGGTGGCTCTCCTCTGGACACGCTCCAGCACTTCAATGTCCTTCTTGTAGTATATGTGTAGGTATATGATGGTGAGGAGATGTTCCTGCAGGGTAAAAAGTGCAGTACGAGCCACTGAGCCCTTTCTGCTCAACAACAGGAGATGGTGTGAAAGGCTGGGGCCTTCCTGAGTCACAGTCTGCTACTCAGCAACCACGTAACCTGAAGGAAAATTTGATATAGCCTCGGGCATGACAAGCAACACCCAGGCGTAAGCGGGTGCATGAGGAGATCCATCTATTCAAGAGATCTTCTTGAAGGGTGACCGGGGAGGAGATACCCTTGGTAAGAAGAGCTGAGGACCTCAGTGTACCCATGTTTACCTGCATTGTTCATACACACACTTGGGCTGTTGGCTGATCTCTGTCTTTCCTCAGTGCACACTGTGCCCCTTTGCTTGTGTCTTAAAAGAATTTTGTTTACCCTCTACACTTGTCCATCCCATGTCTGCACTAGTGACCCAGGAGTAAATGTGCTTTTTGGGGCAGTGCTGCTAGTCAGTTATAATTGGGGTTATTTTGGGTTTAAACCCTTTTGCTGATTTCACCATACAGCAAAAGAGTTCCATTATTCTTACTGGAAGCACCTAGTGATCACATTCAACATCTGATCATCCCAGAGTCAGCCACTGCCCAGAGCTGCTGGGTCTCACCCATTCATGCTCAGAGCTCCTGCTCGAGTCAGTCCTGTTGCACTGCCCAAAAACTTCTGAAAACATGAGGCAAAGGCTTCATCAATGAGTCTGCAAATCCCAGCACTGCAATTGTCTGAGAGGATGAAGCAGGATGGAGAGTGTGGCTGAGGAATCAGATGGGAGATTGGGATACAATGTCCTACCCTGTCCAGCCATGGCCAAAATTAAGCTGCTTTTTGATTATAAATCCTGGACTGGGTATTCTGCCAGTCCATCATGGACTTCATGGACTGCAAGGGTAGGATCTTTCTTCATAGCTGTAGTGACGTCACTGCAGCGAGAGTAACACTCTGCTTTGCATCTTTGAGCTCACTTTGTACCGTCAGGCCCTGCTGATGCCACCATGGCCCTGTTAGAGACATGCAGGCTCACAAGTAGGAGCAGATCTCTCTCTGTGCACTGACTCCATCTGAGACTATAAGCACTGCAGACTGGAAAGGAAAAATGAGCAGTGACCAGGACATTAAAAAAGCCTAATCTCCTCATGTCCCATGGCTCAAGAAGGACCACATTTGCTGAAATCGGCATTCTACTGGGCAGGTTTTCCATGCAAAGCTACACGAGCCTGGCACTTTCTGTAATGCTGCTCAATAGCGTGAGGTTGGAGCACGCAGCTAAGCCCACATCTATCCCAGGGCAAAGCCACAGCCGGCCCCGCAGTCAGGAGCATTTGGACCACCAGTCAGCAATTTCTCTGCTCTCTCAAGGCTTTATAAGAGTAGAGCTGCTACCCAGTTATCCATACCCTGTAACTGGTCACACATTGCCTGATGCTTTTTCACAGAATCACAGAATGATATGGGGTTGGAAGGGACCTCTGGAGATCATCTAGTCCAAGCCCTTGCCAAAGCAGGTCCACCTAGAGCAGGTCACACAGGAACTTGTCCAGGCAGGTTTTGAATGTCTCCAGAGACGAAGACTCCACCACCTCCCTGGGCAGCCTGTTCCAGTGTTCTACCACCCTCAAAGTAAAGAAGTTCCTCCTCACGTTTAGGTGGAACTTCTTATATTCAAGTTTGTGCCCATTTCCTCTTGTCCTGTCCCTGGGCACCACTGAAAAAAGACTGTCTCTTGACGCCCACCCTTGAAGTATTTCTAAGCATTGATCAGATCCCCCCTCAGTCTGCTTTTCTCCAGACTAAAAAGACCCAAGTGCCTCAGCCTCTCCTTGTAAGAGAGATGCTCCAAGAGAGATACCTGTAAATAAGACATAACTAAGCTTGAATCCAGTTTGACCAGAGGCTTTTTCTTCTAGTTTGCTGTATCATTCTTGTGAATTGTAACACGGCTGCTGTACTGCCTAGGTGTGCACTATGTTTTTGATACAACTTTCTCAAGAAACTTCAGCCTATTGGAGAGCCAACGAGAGTTTGTAAAACGCTTTCGAAAGCAATCTGAAGACAAAAAGGCTTTGCCGATGCTGGCTTCTGCCTGTCCAGGTATGGCATTAAATTAGTTATGGAAATAAGGAAATAGCATACAAATAGTACACTAGAACAAAAAGAAGGGAAAAAAAAGCTAGTCAGAAAAGTTTAAATGGATCCCTTTACTTAGAGGATTACTCTCTTGACAATACAAAGAGATGTTGGTGTTAATAGCAGTAGTGATCTGTGCAGTTACCTAATGATCTCTAAAATGAATCGTGTTGCACATCCTTTGCTTTTTGTGCTGAAGTGATGCTGAAAATGGTTAGTAACAGGTACTGAGCCTGGGACTCGGGGGAGGGTGGGCAGAGCGAAGGGCTGATTATTATTTTTCAATTTAATTTGCCAATTACACTCTTACCAGGTTGGATTTGCTATGCAGAGAAAACCCACGGCAGTTTCATCATTCCTTATATCAGTACCACCAAGTCTCCACAGCAGGTCATGGGCTCCTTGGTCAAGGGCCACTTTGCAGAACAGCAGGTGAGGGTCTGAAGATACTGTGCTTAATGGCAGGCTGCTGAAACTGAACGCTTTAAGCTGATATTTTTTTATTTTGCTACATGTTACACATTGGAGTTTAAAGGTAAAAATTACCTTGGCAGAAGCCAGCAAAGGCAGCATCTTTCTCATTTCTATTTTAACTAATGAGAAGTTAGCGACTAGGGCAGCAACACTAAGTGCATGCTGCATGGACTGCTTAAAACCTCTGCCTATTATTTGGGAAGGCTAGAAAAACTTATTTTTCAGTGTCTTTGTGCTCCCATCTTGAGCGTGTGTGGTATTTTTGTGTTGTTTAAAGTTGACGAACAACCTAAAATAAATTATCCTAAGACAAAAACTTCAGTCAGTGCATACGTGCAGATCATGTCTTGTCTAAAAATTACTTGCTTGTTCCCAACTTAATGTTCTGTTTCAGTTTGGCTTAGTTCTTTTCTCAGTCTTTAACCTTTGGAATCTTTCCAAATGTCAATTTGAAAGACTAGACTTATACTAATAGCCTAGATTTGTCCAGTCAGAAAATTAAGCACCACTTCTGATTGTATGATTTATTGTCCATTAATGAGCAGTGGTTTAACACTTGCATTAAGTAAATGCTGACATCTGCATACTTGCTACAAAAATTGGCAGCTACTAGGAATATTTGGCACAAGACACTGTAACAATGGCCTTGAGTCAATGACTTGTTTCCTCGGCCTGTGCTTATTTCTTGGATGGTCATGAGGTTTTTGTTTGACTCCAGATCAGGGAGTCAGGCTGGGAATTAGTAGCTTGGAGGAAGCATATTCTCTGACTGCATAATTAGGAATTCACTGCCTGACTTTGTCTGGATCATCTGCACTAGCAAAAGGAGCTGGGGGGAAACTTGTAAAAGACCTGCTGACACTTGTTACAAACTAAAATTGGGTTTTATAAGAGAGATCATTTAATGTGTACATAAATGAGTGTGTGTATATATAAATAAAAATACATGTTCAGTAATAGTGGGGAATATTTCTAGAAGCATGGTAACATTAGTTTCCTCATTCTCATTTGTACGTGGAAAATGTCTCCCTCAAGATAGGTTTGATGTTGGCCAATCCAACTGCACAGCTTTGTCTTTCTTCCAGCGCCTAACACCTGACCAGATATACCACGTAACAGTGATGCCCTGTTATGACAAAAAGCTAGAGGCTTCAAGGCCAGACTTTTTCAACCAAGAGTACCAAACTCGTGATGTGGACTGTGTCATCACCACAGGTGAGCAGAGCCAGAGGGAGTCCAGCTAATTTCTGGAAGCCTCAGAGCAAGGCATTTGCTAGTTCAAATAACCCTTTGTCTCTGCTGGAGGACGGAGGTAGGGATATTGCTGTATAATTACAATTTAATAATTGAAATCGTGTTGTGGTAAAGATTGCAGATGCAGTCGGTAGATTTTGTTTTCGTTTATCCACAAAATAAGAACTTTTTATATCTCTGGGTTCTGTTTTAGGAGAAGTGCTAAAGCTGTTGGAAGAAGAAGGAGTATCTCTATCAGATGTACATCCTGCTCCTTTGGATACCATGTAAGAACAAAATCTCATTTGCATCTTCATTCATGTTTTTCCTCATCCAGTATTTATAGACTTCAACAGAATTTGCCTTTCCAATACTGTTTTACGCAAGACTGTGTGCGTTTGCATTTGATTTCTTGTGTCACTTAAATCAGTACAATTGTGTGTTAAAATACTTAATCTACAGAATATGATTTTGGAGAATGTACAACTAGATTTTAGTAGTCCAAGGATTAGTAGCTCTCACTGTAAATCAGCAGGACTGCTGCTACAATTAGCTCAGTAAGAGTATAATGGCAAAATAATAGTTCAGAGAAGTACAAATTGCATGACAGTCGTTTACTTCAATTACTGTTACTCACAGTGTAGCTGGTGGAATCCCACAAAAATCTACTTGCAAACTTTGAAAAGTGAAATAATCTAAATCAGTGATAAAAGAGTTTGCTAAAACAAAGCCTGTTATTGCACTGTGCTCCGTTTGTCTCTGTTCCTAGTTATCAGAGCTACTGTAAGGATTCAAGAATTAAAGCATAAATAAGGAATATTTAGGTCACTCAGCTAATCTGTAGGAGTCTTTATTTAAAAAAAAAAAAATTCTAAAACATGTGCAAACCAGATGAGGCTTTAGTTGCTTCAACTGAAAAGTAACATCTGGTTAAGTGACAACTGCGCAGAGATCTAAGTGACTACGGAAACATTAAAATCACATTTTACTCATCTAAGTTGACTTGCAGTGGTGGTTCTGTACTGAACGCTAAACCAAAGCATTCTTTGCTTCAGTTTAAAGAAATGTCTTTGTGGCACTTTGCACATTAATAAACAGAAAGGCTACATGTCTGGCAACCTCAAAGAATTATAAAAGATAATTAAGCATATGGTTCAAAAATGTACATCTCGCTCAGGCACCTTATATTTTTTATGAGAGATTTTGATACCCCAAATCCACAGCATCTAGCATGAGTAGAATGTGACACTGGGTTGTTTTTAGCAACAAACTTCTCTTGTTTTGAAATTTGGTTTATTTCTAAATAGGCTTCAAGTCTTTCTAGTACAACCAAGGGCCATTGGCAGCATTTGCTCAAGAATTGTCTGATCAGCACGTGTGTGTGGACAGAGGTGTGAAGGGAAGTGTCTTTACATGAGGCCTGTTTCCTACTTTAGTTTCAGTTGTTATAAACAGTGGTCTCTCCTGTGCTTCTGAAAAGGAGAATGGGAGGTAGAGACTGTTCCCATCCAATCACTTTCATTTAAAGGTTATTTAATTTTAAAAGAAAGAGATTTAAAACAATGTGCATGCCCAGACCCTCAGTTTCCTTCTAATACATTTCAGTGGATCAGTAAGCGTAGGTTTCACATAACACTTTTACTAGCACAGATCTATTTATGCTCGCTTTTTCCAGGATTAATTGTCTTTTTCTGATGTAGCATATGCACAGATTGCTTTCATATCAAAAGAGAAAAGTATTCTCAGCTAAAATAAATGTCTGCAAGGTTGAGCCCCAAAAGTACAACTTCAAAAGCTGCCCATGTACACAAGTACTTCTGTTCTACCTGCTTTTTTGTTATGCCACTGAAGAGGAAAAAATAGTCTGCAGTGTTTGGGCTGCCTTCGGAAATGACATTATGGAAGTGTCAGTTATAACATAGAACTGAATGTCTAATTACTTGATAAAAATCTCTGGCCAACTTCTTAGGAGTACATTCTGAGCACCAGGCCTCATGCTTGTGGTGATAAAGTGCCTCTATAACCTTGTGCTCGCTTTAACATACTCAGTAAATTGACTGGTTACAAACAGCACGTATTCCTCGGAACTTGGAGCGTTCACAGACGCAGTCCAATGGCTGTTGTTCTGCTTTATCCTCCAGCACGTGGAAAAGCCCATTAAGAGGTTATTACATTTGGCAGCAAGAATGAGATCGAGTGCCAGAAATCCCGGGACTTTTGCCGGTATAACCGTTTGCTCCAGGCCAGCACTGGAGCTTACTGGCAGCCTCATTTTAAGAGAGTAGCGGTACGTGAGGCCAGACACACTCAAGCATTTTGTTAATGAAGCTCAGTTCCTGTAAACAAGATCAAATTAAAAATAGTTTCTGAGGGCGATTGCTGGCTAAAGTGTTGCCTTCTGCAGTTCTTCCAAAGCCCAAGATTTTATCTGGAAGAGGCAACATCTTCGATTTGACTTGAAACTCTTTGGCTAGAATTCAAGTGTTTTCCCTTCTGCAGCTGTTAGGAGGAGAATGCAAGTGTCACTGCCTGATGAGCGCTTCCAAGCAGATCCCTCGTCTTGTTATTCCCTCATAACAAAAGCTATTGTTGTGGCTTCCATCTGGTGAGCTATTCTCAAGAAACATCTTGACCTCTGAATAGTTGGTTGTGTTTTGGCACGTCAGTGAGATGCAATTATCTGTGCAGAACTGGAATTACAGAACTCATGTTAATGTAGTTGTTCAACACCAAAAACGTGTTGAACTCGAAGCAGGACCCTGTTAAGGACAGCCATGTATGGAGCAAATGTCCTGGCATCGTTAGGTTTGTTCACCTTTGTTACTTGACTTTAAGCACATGAAATCACAGCAACACAGATATCACCTCTGGGCTTGTGATCATCCCACTGATACCTCCCAGAAGTGCCCTCTCGCATCCCAGCAACCACAGTTAAGTAGCTGGTTTCAAAAAATGTGTCATAACACAGAACTGGATCTTTCAAGAATGAATTCTGCTTTCATTGATGTCGCTGCAAAGCTTTAGCACTGATGAGATGTCTCTTGACTAAGACAGGAGTTCTGCTAGGCTGTGTTCTCCAGGAGAAGCAGAGGTTGCACAGACTCATACCACCAACGCTTTGTGATTTCCCTCCTCCCATTTCTAAGTGTAAACCCAGGATGTTTGCAGAGATATTAAACAGAAAGCTAACAAAATACACGTCAGGTAATTGCTCTTGTAAAACAAACATTCCCAAACATCGTTTTGATACGTGAAGATTAAGTCGGCAGTACCTGGGTCAGGCTTTGCTGTGGCATTTGACAGTATTTCCACTGAGTGACCCAAAGGATGCTGGGCAGCACAGGGTTAAACCTCCTGGGCTCTGAAGCTATAAATAGTTGGTTCCCAGGAGAAATCGAAAAGCTGGGAGCTCAAAGGAAACAGGTCTTGTGGCTTCTTCTGTTGGTTTTGAGTCCCCTGGACCTTTGTGTTTTGTGCTGGCTATTTTATCAAAGATTCACACTGAAAGTGCTTATTTCTTCCTTTCCTCCAGGTTCAGTTGTGCTGCAGAAGAGGAGCTCACGGGCCACTCTGGAGGTGGCTCTGGGGGCTATTTGGAGCACATCTACAAGTACGCAGCCAAGGAGCTCTTTGGAATTCAAGTGGATACAATTCAGTACAAACCTTTAAAGTAAGAAGTTTAAAGTCCTACAGAAAGCACTGTTTTTATTGCAATTCTGCTCGTGCTGTTATCTTGCTGATGGGCTGAAACTTTCTTTGCAACGACAAACATTTGACTTGAAGGCATGGGAATTAGCTTCTCACTCCCACAGTCGCTGAGCAATAAATCAGCCAGCGCTCCAGGCAGCTTCCCCTCTGAGACTTCGAGCCCCTTCACCACCCACACACTTCATGCTGGCCTGATGGATTTTCCCAGTATCAAGTTGCAGACAATTTTTAGAGTAATTTAGAAGACAGAGCTCGCCTGGATCTGGGCTTCCTCACCTGCAATCAGGCCAGTAAAGTAGATTTGTTATGAGTCTAGCTATCAGAGAACAGAAAATGGCGTGGCAGGGCTTTGGGGCTCTGTTTTAAGACAAGAAGTCATTTGAGTTTGGGCATGGAAGCTCATTCAGCTGCGATTCCTTCTAGCTTTCCAGTTATGATATTAGAGTACTGTTTGTAATGACTTATATCCCTGATCAGCAATACTTATGTTTAGGATTCTCTGGTGTGGGAAGCAGAAGAAAACAGTCCCCTCTGAGTCTCAATATGAAATACTTGATAAAAATCAAATTACTTATTCTTTTATCAGGAACAGGTATTTCCACTAACTTTAGGAGTCTGGAAGCCTTCAATAGGGGTTTGCTCCCTGGTTTTATGACCCACTACGATTTAAAATTTTCCTCAGTGGCCTCACTAATGTATAAGTTGGCTAAAGCCAACTCAGAAGGCCTCTCACAATGAAACTTTTGTTCAGGCTCCATTTACTTGGCTTTTGGGGATTTATTCAACACAGGTGTTCTTCAGCAAACTCAGCTCATGTGGCAGGTCCTCAAACAAGACTGGAAAAGGGTCAGTTCCTTCATCTGTTTTGTTTGGGTGGCAAAGAACTAGGGCAGCTTTCTTGAATGAGAATTCACAAAGAGCTTTGTTTTAGCACAGGGCTCCTTGAAGTTTAAAATAGAAGTTAATTTGGATGAGACATTTTCTCTGCTTTTGTTCCTCAGAAACAAGGACTTCCAGGAGGTGACACTGGAGAGGGATGGAGTAGTCCTGCTCCAGTTTGCTTTGGCGTACGGATTTCGAAACATACAGAACTTGGTGCAAAAGCTGAAACGAGGGAAATCGCCCTATCACTATGTTGAAGTCATGGCTTGCCCGTCAGGTAAGGCTGCACAGGGACAGCACTGATACAGTCCATGGATGTAAAAAGCTGTATGAAACTATACCTAAATTATAAGAACAGTAGGCAATTTCTCACATCCCGAATGCTGTGGCAAAGCCTTTAGACTCTTGAGATGCGATAGTCACAGTGTCAGAATTTCAAAGTTGTTTGTATGTATGTTTCCTACTTAGAAGCTACTAATTCTTCAGGTTTTAAGTAATTACAGTTAAATTCCATTGCACAAATTTGCATAATTAGTGCTTTTAAGGAAGTCCTCCTGGTTTTCTGCGATCTTTGGTACATGAGGGTATTCTTCCTCCAAAACTGACTGTTATGCTTTTAGAGAATGCTTGCTGTGGCTGGTGGAGAAAGTTTGTTTCTACCTATTTTATTCCCTTTTGCTCTTTGTGCAATCCCTCCTTTTTCTGCCTCCTGCTTCTCTCCAACTCTGCCAGCAGAGGCACAGGCAGCTTGAACCCAGCCTGGAGCACTGCTGAGCTGCCGCTCTGAGCAACTGTTCTATCCCCAAGGGTCCATGTGACACCCAGCCCCGAGGGGCTGCTCAGCAACAGGGCACCCCCTTGGGGCAAACACACACTCAACTCATAGTCCACCCTCCACCCCAACAGCAAATCCAGAACCTACCCCAGAGACATTTATCTTACCTTTAGCTGAGACTCTAGGGCTGCTCTCACCAGGGTTGTGTCCTGGCCCTTTTCTGGAGGCAGGATCTTAGAGCCAGAGCTCCCTGCTTCTTCTTGCCTCCATCTCCAGGCAGTTCCCAGCCTGCCCTGGCTTGCCCGGATCAGCCCTGGGGCACACCAGGCCAGTAAGCTCCCCTCCAGGGCTGCAGCCCATCCTGCTGGGTTAAATAACTGGGGAGTAAACCACAGTTATAATGGTGTTGTCGTTTCTGTAACTGTTTGCAGGTGCAGAGTCAATTAACTGTAGTTGAGGGTTTTTTTTCTGATAAAGCTGAAGAGCTTTCTGAACTCAGTGATGTTTTTCTCGCTTTGTTGCACACAGGCTGCTTAAATGGAGGTGGTCAGATCAAACTAGATGGTGAATCCAGCAAGGACCAGCTTCAGCAGGTCGAGAGGTTGTACGAGTCCCTTAAGACCGAAATTCCCGAGAAGAACCGGACTGTAAATGCGCTGTACGAGCAGTGGCTGGGGGGCGCGGAGTCAGAGAGGGCTGCGAGAGCTTTGCATACAGAGTACCACGCGGTGGAGAAAGCAAACACTGGATTTAACATCAAATGGTGAAGGACTGACGCTGTGAAGCCCAGGGACAGATACTCAGTGCCTTTTAAACTCAATTATATTTAAGATTCTCAAAAGACAGCTACAGTTCTGTGCCATCACTGGGAGTTGGCAATTTCTGACTCTCATTAGGGATCAGAAGGTAATGTGCATATGGGCAGGCAATGTTAATTCCTACAGCTTTATAATTATCTAAGTGATGTAAATAAAAAACAAACACTACTTAAAACACGTCAAAAAAAGCAGTAATGCATCCCAGCCCCTGCACAGCCTTTAAGGACTAAACGGGAACTCCCTTTACCACCCTGTTCCTGCCAGAACTGGGGAATTGAAGGTACTGAAGGATGTGGGTTGCTGTAGCCTCACCGAGATGAGCTTTATGCTACGTGACAGTATTAGTGGTCCAGGCCTTGCTGTATGTCACAGCGCTAAGTTTTATGGCTGTCTCTGTCGGGACATCCTCATTTAGTTATAAATGGTCTAATTAGACCTTGGGTTCTGTTTTTCCATCTCGCTGCCCCTGACTGGCTGCCCTTGAGGCCCAGCTGCAGTCTCTCTGCCCTGTCAGAGGGGGTGGGTACCAGCAGCCTGGGATCACGTGAGAAGCATCATCTCCAGGGCTGTTTTATTGCCTGCTGAAATGTGAATTGAATGAATGCTTCAGAAGAACAAGCTAGAGTGATTTATTTTTTTTTCCCCTTTAATTACAACGATTGTCTCTGACTGTGGGCAATTACGTCTCTCTTTCTCTCCCTAAATACACAGTGGAGAGAGTCAAAGAATTGTCACATCCACCTCATCCTCAACAGCCACTTACTGATGGATAATATCCTTAAGTTCAGAGAAAGCAATTTTTTTACAGCGTTTCAAGTAAGAATTTATCGCCAGCTTTCTTTCCAAGGAAGGGCAAAGTCCTTGGTGTCTCTGAAAGGTGTTACTTTACACAAGATAATAGAAGGGGGCTGTGAGATGTCATCATTACAACAAGCAGTTTAGCAGAACAATCCCAGAGGTTAGTAACGACACATCTGGTTTAACGCGTGTTACCGGGCCTTGCCAGAAGACAGAGAGATGTGAAACAGATTGGGTCTGTTGTTACTGGAGGTGACGTGTGCTTGTCTTGCTGTCTGGATTTCTACATACGGGTATTTTCAGAACTATTCAGAGAAACAACTGAATGAATTAACTCTCTTTTGGTCTATTTAATGTGAATATCGTTTTTTCTGGGGTTAAAATGGGCACGGGGAGGGGAAGGCAGCAGTGGGAGGATTTGCAGCTGTACCTGAACCCGAGAGGAAGGGACACGGGCAGATGTTGGAATCTCTCCTTGTGACTGCTGTAGCTGCGAGTGAACGCGAACCGAAGAATCGTGTTATTGAATCACTTCAATATTTCTCCTTTTCCCAGTTCCTGCTGTGTGAGGAGGAAGGACTGTGCAGAAAATAGAGTTAAGTGGACGAGAACTGAAAACAAAGCTGCCACACTGCTTTGTCCTTCAGAGTAAACACAGATGGAGGCGGTTACAGCATCTAGCCCAGACTGAAACCTTGCCCAGACCCTCATCAAAGACGACCCCCACCCAGTTACTGCCCCCCCTGAGCCCAGGGCTGTCACAGGCAAAGCTCCCAGACCTTGAGCTGCCTCTTGTGACGCCTGCTCTGGCAGTACTTGCCCGTGTCCTTCTCAAAGCCTCCTCCACTCTTTCTTAAAAGTAAACCAACAGTGTAAAAGACATTTTTTTTAAATGGTTTTAATTAAAAGCTTTACATTTTTCAGGTGTTGCTGATCAATTAGTGAATTCACAGTGTTCATAAGGCAAGAATCTCCCACAGCTTCCCTCTCCCCACCCTATTCCTTTTACAAGCAGGTGGGTAGTTTCAGCGAATGCCCTTTCCCATGCATAGATTGGTATCGCACAGTGTTGTGCTAAACCAGGGCATTTCCACCTACAGCAAGAGACACCGCGGCTAAAGTCAGCCCAAATGAAGTGCTGAGACCACGAAGATCAGTGCAAGAGAAACCCATTCTGTTTCCGTTGACAACATGCACATCAGGCCAGAAGCGCACAAATAAATAAAGCTAAATTAAATGTAGATTAATCACTTGGGGGGGATGTGTGTGTTACCAACACGTACCCTGCTAAAGCCATCAAAGGGCTCTCCCCTCAGAACACCCCGAGACCTCGGCTCCTACAGACGTTCCTGGGTGTCAGTTCTTGCCGTGGTATCCAAACCAGCTTGAATTCCTCCCGGCCTTTCGGCTGCTGTCAATGTGAGCAGACTCGCTGCCGGTTCAGGAACCCTTCCCGAACACACACGGGCGCATCTCAGCTCCCAGTATAAATAAAATTCCAGAGGAACACCCAGGTAACATAGACAAACTGTACCATTCCATTTAAACTGAGTAACTTCAAGGCAATAGTACCCAGGGAACTAGTGCAGCAGGATTAATTCTTCCCCCCTGTGGGGGAGAGTAAATTCTAACATTATAACTAAAGGGAAAAAAAGGAAAATCACAGTCTATTCCTAGCAAGGGAAGAAACGGGCACAAACCAGGCATCAGTAGCAATGGATGCAGTTCACAGTCCACACGTGAAAAAGTCAACTCTATTCCAGTGTTGGGAGCTACAAAATTCATAATCAACGCTTTAAAATGACAACATATGGGAAAGGATTACGGGACCAACCCCCTCTGCTGCGCTGTGTTTTCACTGGAACTACACATAACTCAGCAACACCAAGGCAGTCGCACGCCCTGAGGTGAAAAAGAAACCAGAGACGTGCGATTGTCCCACATGGAGCAACCGGCCCAAGCCCAGACCCTTCGGAGGGATTTTCACAGCTATTTACAGCGCTACCATCAAGCCCTATGTTTTCCCAAAAAAAAAAAACCCCAAAAACGACTTTACTGGTTTCGTAATGCACCTCCCCACCACCTGCCAATAAAAGATTTGCACATTTCTCAGACTTTAAAATAAAATAAAATACAGTACTGCTTTTGCATCAACTGAAGGCTGAAGAGGCTGAAGAGCCCCAGCTGCTCCCCAGCTCTTCTTCTAAAGAAAAGGCAACAGAATGGGAAGTTTCAGACAAGTTTTCCAGTTTTCTATCAAGGGGAAAAAAAAAAAAAGGCAGCAGCAATAGATGCCCAACAGCACATTGTTGTTTGCTGCCTGAAAACTGTCACACCTTGAAAGTATTTTACAAAGCCAGCAGGCTAGAGCAAACGTTCCTCCAGGCCTGAACGTCACCTGCGCGTAGTCTGCGCGGTGTAAGCGGTTTGGATGGCTCCCGTAAGTCAGCGATTGCGTTACAAATCCCTACACGATTTTTCTGTGTTGGCCTACCATAAAAATAGGGGGAAAAGGGGAAAAACAATACCCAAACCCCACTGGAATGAGGGTTTCTATTAGCCCAGGTCTGGAGTCAAGTAGGCACTGCCGAACACCAGTGAAAATGCCAATTCTCTTCTCGGCTTCCTCTTGTGCATCCAAGTCCCCGCTCCTCGTCCCGATGCAGCCCCAGGTGTGACCAGGCTGCAGGGTGCCAGCTGCTCCGTGGGGTACAGCACCGCCTCCCCCGAGCATCCCCACCTTCCCCATGCTCTGCCTCGGCTCCCTCCCGCAGGAAAAGGGTTGCAGGACGGGTGGCAGCTCCCGCACCCACCAACCCCAATGTCAGGAGTGTCCTCTCCAAAACATCCAGCGTGTTTTGGAGGATCCTGCAGATTTACCTGCCTGGCCGAGCTCAGCAAAGCTCCCATGGACCGGGGGAAATGGGGTACGGTGCTGGAGGGAGCGAAGCAGAGCAGCCTCAGACGAGCAGGTTAAAGACAGAAACCAGTTCCCAACCACCGAGCCTTACAGGAGTAAGTCAGAGCTGGACGGACACAGCCCCGGGAGGAAGCCCCCACCACGATGGGGACGCTGCACTTTGGGAGCCACCACCGCGGATGATCACTTCTTCTCGAGGAAGGGGCTGAAAAGTCCCCAGTCAAACGCGAGCATGGCCTGGGGATTGGGCCGCTCCTTGGGCTTCTTGAAGTTATCCTTCTCGGTGCGGAGGGTCCTCAGCACCTCCACCGGGTCCGTCTTGCCCGTGAACTTCTGCAAGGGCTCCTCCCTGCAAGGAGACCGGCTCTACTGGGACCACAGGGGATGGGACAGGGACACCCCTCCCCACTGGGACCCCAGCACACACTGGGACGGACAATGGGGGAGTCACATCCTCGTGCCAGGTGGCTGCTGGGGCACCCGGGGCTCATTTGTGGGTGCCCCATGCTGGGCAGCGCAGGACCTCGTGTCCAGGCACCCTCCCCTCCCTCGGGGATTGGATCTCCCACCAGCTAGCGAAGCCATAGGAGAAGGGGTGATGCTGCAGGGAAAAGGGGAGCAGAGTTTGGGGGCAGGACCGACCAACCAACCCCCCCTGGATTCAGGGTGGACCCACTGCGGAGCCCTTCCCACCCCCAAGGCACCGGCGCTGCTTACGTGACCCGCAGGAAGGGGTTGTAGAGGAACTCCTCCTGCAGCGTGGAGGGCACCGTGGGCAAGTCCTCATCATCCCGCTGCTGCCGAGGAACCAGAGACATCCAAAAACCTGCCAGCACCCAACACCTCCTCTGTCCCCGCGCCGGCAGGGACACAGCCACTTACTTTGGCCCACGCGAGCTTCTTCTTCACTATTTCATTCTCCGGTTCCACTTTTAAGGCGAACTTGAGGTTTCGGACGGTGCATTCGTGGCCGCAGAACACCTTCTGCAACACCAGCAGGAAACACTCGGCGTCACTCAGCCGGGTCCGACTCAGCTGGGTCCGACCCATCCTGGTCCTGCTGCAGCCCCAGCCCCGGGGACGGGTGCTGCCTCCCCAGCGGTGCCGGCCTTGAGACCCCTCCCAATTTTGGGGTCCCTTCCCCAAAGGGACTGAAATGTGGGGCACTCACCGTCTCCTTCGGCAAAGCCCCCAGGATTTGGGTGAGGTTGGTGTACATCTGCTCCGCCGTCCCCTCGTAGAACTTCCCGCAGCCTCCCACGAACAGAGTGTCACCTGCGGGGGAAAAGGGTCTGGACACGGAGGGGACCCAGGGATGGGGTGCCGGGTGGGAGCCCCCACGCGCTGGATTCACCCCATAAGCATCAAGCCGGGGAGGGGACAGGAGGCACCCAGGCAGGGTGCCCTGTGTCCCCGGTACCCGCAGGGTCACGTGGGCAGGATGGGGTACCTGAGAAGAGAGCCGGAGCATCCGGGGAGCCGTCCTCCCACATGAAGTAGCACATGTGGCCCGAGGTGTGGCAGGGGGTGAAGAGACACCTCACCCGGATGGCCCCAAACTGCAGGGAGAGAGGGTCAGGACCTCGCTGGGCTCCCTGACGGGCAGCCAGACCCCCCCCAGGACCTCCCCAAGCCCCACGGCATCGCCCGCTCGGGGCTCAGCGGGTGGCAGATGTGCTGGGGGACCATGGTTTGGACGAGCCCCGGGTTACACGTGTCTGCTCCAATTTAGCAGCAGGGCCCGAGAAGAGGGTTGGGTCCCCCAGTGCAATCCCAAACGGGCTGGGAATGGGATGGGGTTTCTCCTCCCAGAGCTCCATCCCACCCCGAATCCACGGTGCCGCCTCTACAACCGTCCCAGGGCACAGGGAGCCCGAGCACGGCCCCAAGCCCATTCGCTCCCGGCACGGTGGGACCACGCCATCGCCCACCTCCGCTCCCCACCGGCCCAGCGCCGCACCAGCCACGGTCGCCCCGTGGGGCAGGATCCCCGCGTGGGGACCGAGCCCCGGGGCACTCGTGCAGCCACGCACCGTCAGCTCCTGCTCGTGGGTCACCTTGTGCGTCAGGGCCCCGATCCGCTCGTCGGCACCGTACACCCGCAGGCCGGGGCACAGCCTCGCCAGCTCCTCGTTGCCCCTCGCGTGGTCCCTGGGCCGGCAGAGGAGGGAGTGGGCACCCGGTCCCACATGGGGCACAGCCACCCCGGCCCCCCAGCTTAGACCAGCAGCGCTTACCAGTGGTGGTGGGTGGTGAGGACCGCTCTGAGCACCACCTCCTCCTTCCTGATGATCTCCAGCAACTGAAAGGGACCCGGAGCAGAAGGAAGTGAGCGCACGGAGAGGTGCCAGCGCAGGATGTGTCCCGTTTGGCACCGCTCCACAGAGGCCCACCGGACCAGGGCAGAGAAAACAGTCCGAAACAACCGCTGAGCAAGGAGAGGATGAGGATGGGATGAAGGCTCAGCTCCCCGTGGCTGACCCCGTCGCACAGAGCGGAGCAGGAGGAAGGGAACACGCTTCTCCCACAGGGATGGCGACATTTTATGGCCGGTGCTCTCGCAGGGTGAGCACGGAGGTGCAGCACGGGCCGTGCACGGGGTCACCGCCACAGCGGGGAGATGGTGGCCGTGCCACCCATCCCGGCTACGGCGAGGGGCTGTGCGGGGCTGCCAACCCCCCGGTTCAGCTGCCAGGAGGCTCTTAATGCCAACTTAAAATTCATCGCTACTAAGAAACCCTCTGGCTGCTCCTGATTACGTTCCTCAAAGAGGAAGGAAACGTCTGTGTCAACAATACACGCTCAAAAACCGCGACAGCGTTCCCACGACGTGCAGCAGCTGAGGGTGACACGAGGGGGTCACCAGGCAGGGGGTCACGGGGGTCACGGCAGCGAGGGACGACCCCGGCGCTGCCTCCCCTGCCTGCCCCCAGCAGCACGGCCACAGGCTGCCTCCTGGAAAACAGGACTTTTCAGCCCATTTCAGGTTATTCTCACTTGCTTTGGGGTCTGCAGGGCTTCCAGCGTGGGCATGGGGAGGGCTGGGAGGTGACAATGAGGGTGACACGGCCATCCCCCCGCAGCAGGGTCTAGCGCACACACCCCCCTGCTCCGTGGGGGCTGAACAGGGGTCGACCCCACCGGCGGGATGCTCCACGCACCGGTGGGATGCACCCCACTAAGACCCCATATGTCAACCCCGCGTGGGGCCACCGCCACGGGCACATCCCCCGAGTGGGACCCCACAGCCCACCCGGGACGCGGCGGGGCTGGGACCGCTCCGGGAGGGGGGCAAAGCGCCTCTCACCCTTTTGGGGACGGCGGCGTCCACCGCGATGGCATCCCGGGTGCTCTCCTCGATGACCAGGTACATGTAGTTGTCCTCCAGGACAGAAATCACCTTCACCTTCATGGTCCCTTCACCAGCGAGGGACACGGCGGTGGGGGGGGGGTGGTGTGGAGCCGAGGGGGCTTGATGCATCGGGACCACCCAGAGCAGGGAAATTTGGATGGGTGGAGGGAATCCCTGCTTGGGACAGCAGGCGAGCCTGCAGTGGGTAGGGTAGGGCTGTGCCAGGCAGAGCTGGGGGGGGGGTGTCT
>JAOXJK010000069.1:6736429-6749480 GCA_025774025.1 Xenus cinereus
GGGGGGGGGTGGTGACGGGGGGGTGGCCCCACGCAGCAAAACACGGGGGTGGCCCCACCTCCACGCAGCAAAAACAGAGAGGGACGGAGGGGCGGGCCTCCCTGCCCCACGCAGCCGCGGGGGGAGGACACGCGGGGGTGTGCGGTCCCCCCCTCCCAGCCCCGCCGCGTCGCGTCGCCCCCAGCGCGACCCTCGGCGGATCCCACGCGTGACGCGGGCGCTACCTGCGGGCGGTGCCGCCCGCAGCCCCTCCCCGCAGCGGGCGGGCACGTCCCGCCCCCGCCGGTGCAGTGCGGGGCGGGTCACGCTGCGTGGGGCGGGCTGACATCCCGCACGGCCCCCGCCGTCTTCCCCAGCCTCCCCTGCAACGCGGGTGCCGGTGCGCGTCCCCCCCTGTCCCCCCGCGCCGGTGCGGGGCAGAGGGATGAAACACCCCCTGGAGATTCCACCGCGGACCCCCGCATCCCCACGCCCACTCGCGGGGACCCCACGGCTCCTCCTGCCACGCAGCGGGTCCCACCAGCACCCAGGCTTGCCCGGCTGAAGGTGCAGGGGAGCCCGGTAAGGAGGAAGGATGGGACTGGGGGTGTTTGTGTCCCCCCCCCAGACCCCAAAACTGCAGCCTGGCCCCTCGCCCCCAGCCGGGTGTCACGGCACAAAGTGGGGGCCCGGACGGTGAAAACAGCCATTTCTCCCACCACCAGTGTCGTAGAGTGAGAGGGACGAGGGTCTCCCGTCCCGGGGAGGGTTGGGGGGTGCCAGCTCCCACCAGGCACTGGGGACATCAGAGACACAAGATGGTCTGGAGGAAACCTGGCCACTAGCACTGGTATTTAGGAGGGAGGTGCTGGGAGGGTCTCACACGACCGCGCCAGAGCTCCAGGTGCATCCTCCGACCCACCCAAGCTCAAAAAGCACCAAAAACACGGGACAAGCAGGAGCAGAGCTGTGTCCCGGCTCCTGGCCCAGCCCAGCATAAGCCCCGTTTCAGGGTTGACCATGGTCCCCCCCAAAGGTCACTTGTGAAAGAGGGAACAGCACGCACAGGCAGGAAACAAAGGGGTTTGTTAGGGCTACAAAGATGATGAGGAGCCTGGAGCATCTCCTTTACGAGGAGAGGCTGAGGGACTTGGGTCTTTTTAGTCTGGAGAAGAGTGAGGGGGGATCTGATCAATGCTTATAAATACTTCAAGGGAGGGTGGCAGGAGGATGGGGTTGGTCTTTTTTCAGTGGTGCCCAGGGATAGGACAAGAGGAAATAGGCACAAACTTGAATCTAAGTTCCACCTAAACATGAGGAGGAACTTCTTTGAGGGTGGCAGAGCCCTGGAACAGGCTGCCCAGAGAGGTGGTGGAGTCTCCTTCTCTGGAGACATTCAAAACCCACCTGGAAACATTCCTGTGCGACCTGCTCTAGGTGGACCCTCTTTGGCAGGGGGGTTGGACTAGATGATCTCCAGAGGTCCCTTCCAACCCCATGTGATTCTGTGAAACAAGCACTGAACACACTCCGTTCTTCTTTCAAAGACAAAACACAGTTGTAACAAGACCTTGAATAAAGCCCCAGAGGATCTCAAAGCGCCACCCGCTCCCTCCCAGGATTAGGTAGAAAAATGCTTCCTCCCAGTTGGTTGACTTCAGTTACTAGTAAAAAAATAAAAATTGTGAGATAAAGACCCCCCCCTTCTTCCAGACCATCCCACCGATGCTCGATTTACAGCTGTTATAATTTATTTGCTCATTTGTCAAACAGCCATCAGTACAGTCACGCTCCGTTGTAGCAGCACAGCGTTCAAGTTAAGGAGGCAGTAGAGTTTTAGGTACCAATTTTTTTTTCTGAACTACATAAAAATTTACCTTTTTTAAAGCAAATAAAGAAATGGTGCTACACCAAATCCTGCTCATACACTGCCATTCAGCCTGTTCGTTAGAACAGCAGACCAAAGTTACACTGGTGACACCCGGGCGGTTACGGACTCCATGGTGGCATTACTTACCAACACGCACTGGGGAGAGGGGGAGAAACTGGAAGCAAAAATCATTTTAACCTTTTGTTAGTTTCAGCCGCAAAACGTTTGTTTGAAAGTGTCTTGTAGTTGAGCAGAGCTGCAGTACACAGCCCAGACCAAGAAACAAGGAAGAAAATATGATTAGGAGGAAGAAAAAACACAGATACTGATCCCACAAAGGCTGGGTCCTACCACCCTTCACTCACATCTCTCCTGTTTAAAGCCACTCAGCTGGAGGATGGGAAGTGCAGGAAGGGGGTGACCCACTCACTGAGAATCTGAATTTATCTTCTCCCAAAGTTTATCCTGTTCCTCCACTTCAATACACTCTTCCCCATGAGAAAGACAACCCAAGGGGAAGCTCCCTCCCTGGCTGCAGAGTGGGGTCTCACAGCACAACTCCAAGAACAGGGATGGCTTTTAAGCCCCATGGACCAACCAAGAAGAAGAAACGTTCCACGCTCATGTGGTTTCTCAGGGGGTCCGAGATCTGAGCCCTGTTTAACCTGGCAATATGTGGACACCCTCAGCACTTATATCACCACTGTGGCCTTTCTAGAAGAGGCTGGCCCAGGGAGAGGTTGCAGGATGGGAGATCAACCCCAGCAGCACAAAGCATCTGCTGTGAGCCAGGCCCCTCAGCTGGAGTCCCCCAGGCCCAGTGCAGGGACCTCCAGTGCTCCCCACAACAGCCGCTCTCTCACTGGGGAATGGCACCCAGCTAAGAAATGCTCATTTGCCACGTTACTCACAGCAAGGTACAAAGCAGCCGCTCTGGCTATTAGCGGCAAGGCGTCTGTTGGAGGAGTCTCATCGCTGCTCAGCTGTTAGACACGCAGTTAGTCACCAGGTATGGGGTTTCTTCTCAGGGTTTTGAACCAGCAGACAAATCCCTTCTTCGTTTGCGCGGTACTAATACAAGTAACATCCAGCTCACACTTAAGAGCAGTAAGCAGCTACATGCAAACAGGCTGACGTTAAGAGCGAAAGGGTTAAGCAACGGTGCAGTCTGGAAGCCAGAGACACTGCCTGGAAAAGTTACTGCAGTCCACGACAAGGAGAGTCAGAGAGAAGAGGAAAGCTGGACAGTCCACGTGTGTCACTCCCCAGTACCCTGCCTATTTCACAAACTAAGCCCCGAACCGGCGGTGGCAGAGCAGGTCTGTCACCGAGATCTGGTTTTAGTGGAGCCAGAAGCAACAAGACTGTTTAAGCAGCAGCATGGAAGCAAAGCTGAAATTTTCAGCTGGCAATGTAGTTTCTGCATTTTGTCTCTGTTTTAAATGAAGACTTCTTGGGCCCCAGCCCCACTGTCTGCATTCGCATCCGGCTCCTACAAAAATAACAGGAGCTTTTTCCTAGACCTCAAGGTTTGACCCTTCCCCACCCCAGACTTTGAGCCACGTACCAACACTTGTAAAATGATCTGCATGTGACACATGTGACAGTTTGAGAGCCAGCAACAGAAGGATAAATATTCTTCATCATAATATAAATATGCTGTAGAAGATCTCAACAAGGGCAAAGTGCTTTTTTTTCTTAATTAAAACAAAAATAAAAACCTAAATATGACTTTCTCAACCACAACAGTAGATTCAACTCTAAAATATCTGAATAGTCTAAATTACACTTAAACTGACATTAAAGTGACCCAGACAGAGTGCTCAGTCCTTCGGGACTCGGAAGTTGTCCTTCTCTTTCCTGATGGCCCCCATTGTTCGGATGGGGTCGGTCTCCCCAGCGTGCTGCTGAACCGTCTTCTCCCTGCCAGGAGGGAACACCAGGGAAAGCAAATGCAGAGACTGCAAGATAAAATCTCATCTACGAAGCCACTACTGACACCTTTCACCTGCATCAAGGGGAAATGCTGCCCTTAAAGATCAAAGACTCAGGGCTCTGGCACAGGCTTATCAGCTCCCCTGGTTCAAACACTGGCAAGAGGAAATTGCAAACACTCTTATTTATGCCTTGAACAGCATCTTCTGCTCCGCCCATCTGCCAAACGCTGCTTGATGAAGGAACGTAATTACCCAATGAAGCTTGTTCTGCCTCTTGAGTCAGGGTGCTCAGCACTGGCAGAGACGCTCACCACAACCCTCCAAATTTCACTGTAGCAAGCTTCTGCCACGACAGCAAGTGTATTTTAAGGAAGGTCTTGAGGGCATCAGAACAGGAATATGCGAGGCAGTTATGGCTCTTTTTTTGGAGACCTCCTCTTTCCCACATCCCCCCTCCAAACACAAGGACCATCCCCACACCCACATCTCCTCCATACCTCACTCGCATGAAGGGGTTGTACGTAAACTCTTCAGCAATGGTGGAGGGTATGGTGGGCTCACCACTGTCATACTTTGCCTGTAACAAGGGAGAGATTTCTGCTTAAGAATGTTTTGGTGAAGGAGAAATGTCCTGTACATTAACCACGCGGGGTTAGAGCTGCACCTAACTGCCTGGGCTGCTCCTCAGGCCAGGCTCTTCCCAGGGCCATCCACACAGACAAGCACTGAGGTACACACAGAGCAACTCAGGATAGAGCTGAGCCTCCCAGACAGACGTAGACATCAGCCTGTAATTATACCAAGAAGTTTCCAGGGAGGGTCACATCTCCACCAGACAGCAAACACACACACTGGGCCACACGCAAACCCTACTCCCCAGCACATCACTCCCCTGATCATATATCATACCACAGCTCCTGGCTCTTAACTCCCTTCCCTCAGCCTCTCTTTCTCCCCAGCATTGCTTCCCCTCCTCTAACTCCTCAGGGAGGCTCTGGCTCCATGAAAGCATCAAGTCTAAGGAAAGGATGAACCAGCTTACCTTGGCCCAAGCAAGCTTTTCCTGAATATTGACATTATTGGGTTCAACGTGTCGAGCAAACTTGAGATTGTTGATCGTGTATTCGTGACCGCAGTAAACTTTCTAGGAGGAGAAAGGAAAGTGACACCGGGTAACTCTGAAGGTACAAAGGTAGAGTGCCAGGTACCATCATCAATGTCATGGTACAGCAGGAACAACAGAGGCAACCCTCCAGGACACACGACACTCTACCCTGAAGACACGCACAGGAGAAGTGCCAGGAGTTATCAGCCAGTGCTATCTGCCAATGTAAGGGCAAGCCTGATGAAAGAGCCCAGGCATCCCAGCTTGCCAGTCTCAGTTCTAATAAGCAGCCCTTACTCTTTCCCCACAAAGCACAAGTGTATTTGGGGTAGGTATTTCCTTCCCAGAGGACTCTGTCTATCCAGCATCAAAGACAATTCCTGATTTAATCATTCATTCCTTCAACATATGAGAAATTCTCTCTTTGAACAGCAGTGTTATTAGGAAGACAGTTTCTTTGATGTCTGTAGTAGCTTCTGGTCAGTTAACTTAACAAAAGAGAGGTTCATACCGTTTGGGGGTCCAAGCTGCCCAAAATCTCAATCAGCGCTCTGTACATTTCCTCCGGGGTTCCCTCGAAGAATTTCCCACAACCAGCCACAAACAGCGTGTCACCTGCAAGGGAGGTGTGACACGGCATCAGGACCAGACAAGACTCCTCACACCAAAGCGTGAGCACGCACGGTCCCCGAGGGCTCGGTCCTGCCATTGCTGTCCTCGCTGCAGCTCACCAGAAGGGACAGGGAGAGCCAGGCTACACTTGCTGCCCCACATGGGCTCAGTGATACATAAACCTACGCAGCAAATGCAACTTCTAATGCAGGAAACCCCACAGCCTCGCCAGGCAAACCACGCCAGCGCTTCCCTATCTGTGGGCAGTCTGCTGTCCCCTCTTGTCCCTTCTGGAGTGGACAAGGAACACTTGTTCTCTTTGCCGTGAAGCTGAACAAAAATGAGTCGCCTCTGCATTTTCTACCCAGTGTTCCCTAAAATCTTGCTTAAGCCGTTACTTCTTCCATGCAGCAGCTGGTGCAAGCTCTGGAGAACGCCCATCAGGAGAGGGATGACATGGCAGCCTGGGGAGATTGGGCGCAGTCTGAGGGAAGGGGGAACCCTGCTCTCCAAAACAGGATCCAGAACCTGGCTACCAGAGATGGAGCCCTTTCTTACTCCCCTATTTTCTCCTCTCTCAGTTTTGTTACAGACGTGAGTACAAACATATGGAAAAGCAACAGGTTTTGGAATCAGCCACAGTTTGGCCTGAGACAAACCAACAGCTCTTGTTTCAAGGAAGAAAATGCCAGACGTAGGACTCATCCAGGGCTAGCTCTTGATGTTGCTTGCAGGGTGTCCAGCAATGGTTTACAAACCCGGAGAAGTTTCACCAATTTCATCTACAACTACTACTTGGTAGCACTTGGTAAGGGGGCAAGATGTGGATGTTAACCAGCTGCACGGGCAGTAAGGGATGGATGCACATCCAGAGTCAGGAGCACACAGGCAGAGGGGGAGCTTATTTCTTTGCAACACAGACTGCCGGCAAGGTAACCTCCCAACTCCTCACCTGTAAAAACAGCAGGTGGCTCGGAGCTATTTGGCTTAGTCACATAATAACAGATGTGTCCAGAAGTGTGACACGGCGTACAGAGGCATTTCACATTAAGAGATCCCACCTGAGAAGAAGGCAGAAGACTAGAGCTTAAGCTACTGTTTGCTAGCATTTGTACGGTTAGAAAAGAATCGCAACTATTACATTGGTCTAGCAGTCCTACAGGCAAATTCTGACATAGCTGGGCAGTAAACATCGGCTCTGCTCCTGGGAGAGTCCAGCAAAAGAGTTTTATGGCAGGAACTTGGAAGGGAGCTGTTTCCTCCTAGCAGGTGTTGTGACAAAGAGAAATGCCAGATTCTTTCATTTACATGCAGAGTGACTCGGCGTCTGGTTGGCAGCAAGAGCAAACAGATCCAGAGCAACAAAAAATCCTAAACAAAGTTAATCAAGTGTAAAAAGCTCCAAACAAAAATGAAGCCAAAGGGAAGAAGTGGATAACGCTCACGAAAAGGGAAGGATTAAACACATTCATGAGGCCAAGGAGATGTTTCCCCCCCCAGCCCTAATTTGCACACCTTCCCATGTATTTCTGTACTCCCTTCTTTACTGCTGCCCCCTCCAAGGTGCACCTCAAGACTAGCAGTGACATTCGTGCCAGCCTGCACATTTCACAGCAGTTCATGTCATTTGCCAGCTCGTCTGTAAACAATCAGATAGATTCCAACAAGTTTTGCTGCTTTAGCTCTGGAAAAGCAACGCAGGCAGCTAGCACTGCTGGCCCACCTCCTCTTCACCCCCTATTCCAGCCTTCGTTCAGAGAGGACCACTGGCATTTGTTCACTGCTAATTAGGCTCTAAGCAGAGCACAAGCCCTATCCTTTCACACGTGGGTTCTGACCACCCCAGGTAAGGCAGCTGTCCAGAAGCACATGGACACCCAGCAATGCAGGTGTCTGAGCCGTGCCAGTGTTCTCATCAATGAAATATCACCGGCCAAATCAAGACAGAGAAGCTATGGTTCACAGGGCTGGAAAAGGGTGAAAGCTATACTTAAACTATCAACTACGTCCAAGAGATGTTGAAAGGAAAAAAGCTGCAACCACAATATTAACTCAGGTCGGACCACACTGGTCCAGCTCTAAACCTGTGACACAAACAGGAGATGCCCCCAGCCGAGTCCTGCAGCTCACTCCCTTTACCTTGAGTGAAGTAAGGTGAGACACTTTCTGTGTCAGTGCTCCGACTCTGCTGTCTCCCCCATACACACGCAACCCCGTCTCCATCTTTACCAGCTTCTCATTTCCTCCAGCATGGTCCCTGGAAGGTCAGAAAAATGGTTTTAGGTAGGGATGAAGACAAATCCATCTTAACTCCTATTGCAATGGTAACCTCCAGGTGATCATTTCTGATCTACTATTCTCCCAGTATCTAACATTGTCCTCATATCAAAAGATATGCCACATTAACATAAGTGGGTATCATTTCTCCAGTAACCAGGGCAGTAACAGAGGGGATCAACTCCCCCCAGGTTCATACCTAGTTGGAAAAAGGCAGCCTTAGGGGCTCACAGTCAACTCTCCAGTAACTACAGCAGGAAGAGTTTGGGATAACTAGGATATGTGTAATTCGGTGTCCCACAAGACACTGTGGAGTAGGCACACAGATGTCCAAACAGCTCAGCATTCACTGCAGTGCTGGTCCTGCCAGATTAGGGCTGGCTCTCCAGCCACACAGGTGGCTCCACTATGACCCATGGGAGAGATTACTCAGGTTCAGCATTGCAAAACTGCAAAACATTCATCTTTACATCCCTGGCAGACTGAATCAGCAACACAGGTAATCCTCCCGCAAGTGCTGACTGTGAGTAGCATGCCTTACAGGCATGTCCTAACACCTCAGTGTGAGCGTGCTCCTCCCCATGCTCCACAGCTACTTTCACACACATTTATTTCACTGGCCACCTGGAAGAAGTCAGCATTTTAAAGGTTAAAGGCACTGACACCCAGAGCTTGCAGTCTAGACGATGCTCATCACAGCAAGCCGAAGGGAATGCTTCCTGAGCTCTGATCCTTCTCCTCAGACCTAAGCTCCTGCTTAGAGAAGACCAACTTGATCCAGAAAAGCAACAATTCTTGTGTTTAAGCAGAGGGAAGAGGGATCCCACTACAGCAGATAGTTACCAGTGATGATGGGTGGTCAGGACAGTGGTCAACTTCACGCCGTGCTTTTTGACTGCATCCAAAACCTGCAGGCACAGGGCACAGCAAGAGCATTACAACTCACATGAAATGACTTAACAGCACCTGGCGTAACCTGGACACAACTGCTTCAAGGTTTGAAAGCACCACGGCAGCAACCCCACAGAGAGCTCATCCCTCTAGATCAGGACATGAGGACTCTGATCCAGTTAGCCATGACTAAGCCCTCAGTCCCATTTCCTCTTTTTTGCACTAGATCAAACTAAGGACAAAAAAACAGGTCAATAACCCTTGAAGTCAGGGACAAGCTGCCTGAGCCCAGCAGCACAGAAGAATCTTCACAGAAGAGTCTGTGAAGCCCTGTCTGTACCTATGCATGGCCAGTATTTCCTGCCTTTCCCCCACGCCCGAGTCAGCACGTGACTAATTCTGTCATGGATGTGGCAACCTGGAAGGATCTCCCAGGCCCGCAGCAGCGAGCACCCCGCTCACAAGAGCAGGGGACAGCATTACCTTCTGGGGGTTCACCGGATCAACTATTGCAGCCTCCTTCGTTTCCTCATCGATGAGGAGGTACATGTAGTTGTCTGTGAGGGCTGGGAGTAATTCCACCTTCATGTTGGCTTGTGTGACCGTCTTCGACTTCCTCTGCTCGTGTTCTGTGTGCAGGAAGACAGCTCGCAGCTGCGCCGGACCTGGGGATCCCAAAAGAGTCAAACAGCAGGTTAGCCCAGGGAGGGGAACAAGTGGGACAGAGCACAGCAGGTCCCCCAGCCCATGGCCCAAGAGGAAGGGTATGGACAGCCCAACCTGCCTCCTTCAGAGGAAGAGGAAAGAGGCCACCACGGCACAAAGCCTTGGTGCCTGGCTGTGTCACCTGGTGGCCCACAGCACAGCAGGCTCTTGGTGCCCTACAGCTGCACCAAAGAGAGACGAGACACTTTGCTACCGGAGATGTGCTCATGCAGGGAAAGCGCTGTACCTCGACTGGAAAGAAGATTTCAAGGGGCAGGAAAGCAGAACGGAGGAGGGAACAGCCGGACAAAGGTCAGTATGGGACAGTGACTTTGCAAAAAAAGCACAAAAGGCCACGTTACAGCCAAAAGACAAAAAAGGAGGGAGGGGAAAAAAAGAGGAGAAATACAGAAATACACACATTGCTACAACAGAAATATCTGGGTTGTCACTTGGGGAAATCACATCCTGCGTGGAGAGAAGACAGGGTCTCTACGTGGTAGACCAGGCTCCCTGCCTGGCCAGGCACCAGGCACGCACTGCGGGCAGGTCTCTTGCTCATGGGCTACCTTGATGCAACAGCAGTGCTTCCCTGTTTGCTTTTGGTTAAATGTTTAATCAGATCCAAGAAGCAAATCTAATTCCAGATGCAAATAGCCTGGGCTCCACTGTTCAACTCACAGATAGGCAGTTCTTAAAGAAGCAACCAAGCCCTAAGAGGCTCTGTCATAAATAAAAAAAATAAAAATAAAAAAAAAAAAAAGAAGAGAAACAAGGAGGACAAGGTCTTCCATTGCTGGGGCCTTGCAACACAGGCCTGGCTCATACACCTGCAGGGAAAGAGGCATCAAGTCTCTGCAAGTTGGGAATCAGTTGTCTTAATGCCCAAGGCCCTCACACACCACTGAAGGTGACTCTGTTGTTCCGAACTGTGCTGGCTCAGTTGCTGTTTCATTTTGCACCACAGAATCTCTCCCTAAGGTGCTTGGTCACCTCCATCAGTACCAAAGGGAGGGGTCACCAGGCTCGTAATCAGCCTGCCCCACTCTCCCAAAACAGGTCAGTCCTGCTCATCCCTGATAAGAGCCTGCTTTGGAGAGAAGAGGCCCCAGAGACCAGCTGCGGCCAACACGGACAGCCCCCCTGCAGCTCCACAGACCCACCGGGCCATCAAGGCTGCGAAACCAAGATCCAAGTTCCAAACTTGGAAAAAAACCAAACTTGCAAACCCAGCCCCAGGGCAGCGGGAGCTCTAAGGTCCCTCTGCTACAATTGTCCTGCACAGGACTTTTTCCTCTTCTCCTCCCACCATCTCAATTGCTTATGAGGGAAGAGAATAAGGAGGGGAGATGGTAGTAAAATTAAACACAGCGCTGCAAAGAAACCCCCAAGACACGATAGTGTAGGCATGCACTGGGTATTTGATGGTGAAGGCACGTAGTATTGGGGAAAGCATCCATACCTGCCAAGTGTTCCTCCAGAACAGAAGAGTCCTTTCAAGAAAAACAACAACAACAAAAAAAATATCCCTTACTATTCCTTGATAGGAAAAAAAAAAAAAAAATCAATTGCTCTTTAACTGCTCCCTAACACGAAGCACTTTTTGGATGCCATTGGTCACAAGAGCTATATATACTGCATGTTTGTTAGCATGCTAGACACTAACTAGGAAAAAAAATCCCCAAACCAAACAAAAGAAAACACAACCTTAACTTCAAGTCAAAGGAATTATTCACATACTTAACATGCTTTCTTCCTGTGAACCATTTCTAAGCTTGGCCATCATCCCAAAGCCTCTTTGCGTGTTTTAATTCACAATTCTTGCAAAACAAACAAACAAACAAGCAAGCTCCACCACATAAGGAAATGTTTTCTAAAATGTAATTTAAACAAAGGAATGAGAAAACGTCCACTAAGTATGAAACTAATTCCGAATTCCCATCTGCAGCTGAGCGGCACCTTTCCAGCCTGCCCCCTCGGCGAGCAGACCAGAAGTGCTCTCACGCACGCCCAGCACTGCTCGTACAAGAAGGACGTTCTCAGAAGGACGTTCTCAGAGCCAGTTCTGCCCATGGGAGCTCCCCAAACGATACCTAAGCCCTGTCCTGGCCCAGAACTAACAGAGATGGCTTCAGGATTGCTCTAATGCACCCGTGTCTGCTCCAAAATGCCTAATGACTTCATTTTCACTACGTTTTCTATGGCGTCCCTCCTGACGTCATGCCTGAAGCAGAGAGGACTGGGGAGAGCTGAACACCAGCAGCTTTTGAATCACACGCTTCAGCTTTCTGGAACGGGTTCATTAGTGCAGCTCCAGTCGCTGAGAGGAAAGGGTTTGCAGGTGGGAGGTGTTAATGTTACCATATAAACGCACACGTGCTGGAGACTGGAGGCAAGCAGGCAGTAGCACAGTGTAAAAAGTAGTTTCGCTCAGAAAATAGGTGCTTCATCCATTTGATCTTTAGCATTTCGTTTTACTCTCTTCCTTACAGAAAAGAGTGGAAAATTCCTATTTCAAACATGGCTGTCACTCAAAAATGCCTGCACGCACATACCCAGATGAACATCCCTGTTTTGCCTCATAAGAAAAAAACACTATAGTCGCTCTTTACGTACTCTGCACACTGATATTTTTTAGATACATAGTGAGTTTGTGGCTCCACACAACACCAAGGGAGTTGGTCCACAAACCCAGGGCAACTCCCACTCCCACTTGACTTGCCCACCTGGCACACACCGCCAGCATCACAGCCAGGTCCAGGCAGTGTGGGCAGGACACATACCCACCCGCTGGTGGAGCAAAACCTGCGTGGAAGGCACAGCACCCACCCTGCAACCTGGGGAACTCAGGAGCTGCTAGTAACTCGGTTTGACATACTTGTTCCCAAGGTAACATGGGGGTTTCCGTGTCTGGCAGTTAGCTCCAATAGAGTCTCAGTTGTCAGGGCCAGGTCTTAGAATTGGAGTGATGCAAAAGGCTTCCCGGAGATGCTGTGAAGCTAAAGCCCAAGCTCCAGTCTCAGGAGACACTTTCGGAATTTAGGCCCTACATTTAAACGCAGAGCTTACACAGTTTTGGTTTTTGTTTTGGTTTTTTGTTTACGTTATCAATATGTTCTGCCATCCATCAGATCCAGTTTAAACACCAGCCCCTGTCCCCCCAGGCCCTCCTTCCATAGCAATAACCAGGGCTTTGGCAGCCCAGAAACTCCCCGGGAGCCTCCCAGATGGGTTATCGATGCGAAAAGCCACCGACAGCCACCGACACCGAAAAGCCAAGGCTCCAGCCGAGCAGATACTGACCTACTTGGGGCTGTGAGTCAGCTTAAAAACCTCGGCGCACCCCTGAGCCGGGAAACGAGAAGAGAAAAAAAAACCACCGTCAAACTTCCGAGCCGCCAGCGGGGCTGAACCCCGCCGCCACCCCCAGGGCCGGGTGCCTGCAGCCGCCCCAGCTCCCTGCGGCTCCCGGTTCTCCGGGGGCACAGCACGCCCCCCAACCCCGGGTCTCTGCTGCACCGGGAGGGGGGGGCACCCCACGCCTCTCCCGGCCGGGTCCCAGCTTCAAGGGGGTCACTGCACAGACCCCAGCCCCGCTGCAAGGGGGCATCCCCTCCGCGCCCCCCCGCCCCGGCCCCGCTGCCCGGGGGACGCGGCCCGGCCCCCCGCGCCCCG
>JAOXJK010000069.1:6754899-6765584 GCA_025774025.1 Xenus cinereus
ACCTGTTAATAACAGGACATAACAGAACACTTATTCAGCATAGAGATATAAAAACATCTCCACAACAAAATGATGATGAAAAGAGCATCTTACACATTTTTAAAATACATTTCTAAGCTGGGTTTTACCTCTTTACATATAGCCTTTGGTGTAATATATGTAACCAAGATGGTCAGATTAATCAGAATATATTGCAGGGCGTTTGAGAATCAAAATTAAGAAATTGCAGCCATTTTCTCAGAGAAGTGTAAATTCATTAAAATAAAGCAGTATTCTGATTAGGGTATTCACTCTTACATTTAACACATTTCTTCTTATTAGCAGCTACTGACTTCCTACTTTTGGCTCGTTAAAAAGCTCTGCGTGTGTATATATCCATATCCATACACAATTTTTTTAACCGGCATAGACACACACACATATATACAAAGAATATTTACATATATTTGTAATTTTCATCAAGCTTCACAGCTCAGATCAAATAAGAACAACCTCATTTATTTCTACTTACTGTGCAGCCTAATGTTTCCTCAGCTACACAGTCAGAGAGGTAACAAGAATAAAGAGTGCCTGTGTGATCTGTCAGATCAACGAGTATGTCAAAGCTTGCAAAAGTTGACTTTAAATCTGAAGAGACGTCACTGCAGAAAGTGCATGTGTTTGACATTTCATTCACTATAAAACGGCATATTGAACTGAAACATAAGAAGACAATTAATGCATATATGCAATTCCTTCTTGTTTGAAACTGTTTGCTAGCCTGAGATTTCCCAAGAGACTTTTCATCTTTAAAAAAAATTCTTCATCTTCTAAACGCTTAAGTCTGAGACGAAATGGCTTCTTTCTTCTTCTCTCTTCTAGGACCAGAAAGAGCAAGTCCTTCATAAAGCCAACCCCTCTTCCTTGCTACTTCTGGAAGTCTACACAACAGGAATCCACATGGCATCCCCCAGAGGACTTTTATTTCTTGTCTGGAACTAGACTAAAATATTGTTCTGTCTAATTTGGGGCAAGGGAAGAAGGACAGGCACTTTTTAATACAAATTTAAAACAGGCAGTTGCTTACCATCTGTTGCGAATAACTTTAGATGCATTATCATCAATGTCCAGTGTAGAAATGTAGCCATAAATAATGCCATAGACTGGTTCAGGTTTCCCATCGCTCTGTAAAGCTTTTTCTTTCAGCTGTTCCACAGTATAAACATCAACTATAGTCTCCACTAAAAGTTTAAAAGACATGTTAAGCGTGTCTGAGAAAGAAACAAAGCAGAAGAGCAAACCCAAAATGGATCTTAAGGTAATAAAAATGAGAGAAATTGATCTAAAGCACCAGAAACCCCCCCACACCTTCTTCTTGAAGCAGGCTTGTCATTTGGGGACGTAAAAAAATAAAACAGAAGGGGACTCAAATCAGGAAAATATCTAATTTTTAACCTTTGTATCCCCGAAAATGAGTTTTTGCCAAAAACTTTCCCTCGCCATTTTTCATACTTATTCAAGACAGAAAGGACGTGCCAGAAAGGCTGCAAGTTGGCATAGTCACCAACCCCGAAGATACATAACCGATAATATAGGGGGTAACCCCAGTAACAACTGTCCAAACTTGAAATATTCAGCCAGGCAGCTGTACCTTAGTTTTGTTTCTATGAACACACAGAGCAAGATAGTTCAGCTGCACTATGAAACTACACTGTACAGTTAAACAAAATCAAAGTGTTTGGATCCATGCTTACAGTTAACAGATTCTTTTGACTGCTCCTCTATTTTATCATGCAAAGCTCCAAATTGTGCACTCTCCTTTATGAAGCTGAAGAGAACATTTGCTTCTGCTGTTTCTTGAAAACGTATTTTTAAAAGTTATTAATATATGTAGCATGTAAAAATAACAGCAAAATTGTATTTTACAACTTTTTATTCTGGCAGCGCTATCATGTCTCTTGGAATTAGCCAAGAGATGTTTTTCTCTTCTTTACTTTACGTGTTAGTTCTACATGGAATATATGAAGGCTGCTTAGATATACATAAATAAATAAATAAAAAGGTAGAAGCCAAAAGCATTGGTCACTACGTAACAGACAAGGAGCGAGGAGGCAGAAGAAATCAGACCCCCATTAGATTCATTTATGCATTCTAGCCTGTAATGATTGCTAAAACCAAAGCAATACCTCAACAGCTCTTACCTGGATTAGTTGTAATGATGGTTTTTGATATCACAGTTGCAGTCATACAGTTCCTAAATTTGTCAAAATTTATTCTCACATCTGATGCAAATATTACTGTGTGGGGAAAAAAAACCAAACCCCTCTTACTGTAGAGTAACTATCACGTTAAGAACTACAGTAAAACCCAGACTATTATACCTGTTTCTCGTGGGATCCAAGTCTGTGCAAGCTGGATAGATTCATTATCCCAACTATGATAAAAAAAAATGTTAATGTATCAAAACATTTTTGAAACAGCACTCAAACTGTTTAGTACTAAACTACTAAATTATACAGTTATAATTAAATTGGTCAAAGGGGACACAACTCCTTTATTACATGCACATGCAAATGAAATGTCATGTATATCTACAGGCATCCAGTTTGCAGCCAGCCAGGATGCCTTACGTTCCATCTAATATAGTCCCTATCTTATCCTACACCAAACAGGATTAAATAAAGGACTATTAGATTGTTCAAAATTATTAAATGCAGAATATACCTGGAAAAATACTGTGCGTATTTCAAAACTTTGACAAAAGTAATTTCTAACTAAAGCAAATAACTGTTAAAGTAACTGCTTATCAGCTGAGCCTTTTCTGTGGGAACAAGCTGATTGCTCACATCACTAGGCCAGATGTTCTGCCGCCTTTCCAACACTGGACTCCTTGTAACTGTGGATGATCAGACTAGAGTGAGGCCAGTGGTATCCCTCAAAAATGATAATTTGACGGTTAGATCCCTTGATAAAATCTTATTCAGTTCCTCCTAAGTTTGGATGGCAAGAATACTGCCAAAGCACAGTTTTGTTCTGGTGGGGGTTTTTCTTAATCCTTGGAAAAAGATTTAAGATATTTACTTTTCATCTAGCATTGCTCAGCCACCTCTTCACTGATGGCCTCTGAAATAACTTTACTACAGTGCTGTAGCTCAAGGGTTTCCTGAATCTTTGCCTCTACCTACAGCTCCATGAAAGCGCAAAAGGCAGGGTTTAGGGCAGCCACAGTAACACCACCTCCTCTCTGCTTCTGCCCACTCCTGAAGTCTACAGCTCTCTATCACGACATACCAGCACTGAAACAAGAGTATCAGAGCTGCTGCTGCAAATTAACATTGGTGGCAGCTCAAAGGCTAGAAAACTTCGCGCCATAGCTGCTTATTAGCATTCATGTGTATACATTAACTGTGTTAAACATTACGCTGAATGATAATAGAGTTTCTAACAGAGACACGGAGTGCAATGCTATCCTGCTACTCCTATCCAGGGAGTAAAGGGCATTTCAATCAATGGACAGCAAACCCAGTGCAAATGAATACCCACATACCCTTGCATGTAGATAAGCCACAAGTTTATTGAACAAACTATGGGCAAAACGCAAATGTTTCTGTGTAAACAAATCACTGTTTGCATGGATAAATGGTATGGATGTAGTCATGTTTGTAAATAGGATAGAGTTTGAAAATACGGACAAAATAGTATCAAAATGTGCTATTTTAAACATTTAAAAACTATTTCAACCTATTTCCATTCCACTTATTAATTCTGCTCGGCTTCAAAAATGAAGCATGCTCCTCTTCCCCCCCGCCCCCCAAGTTTGTGGAAGAAATGTACTGCCTTTGCAGCTGTTTTTAAATGCCATTTCCTGAATTAGTTCAAATTTCCACATTAATGTAACCATTTGGAACTGAGCTGCATTTTGCCATTCATGAGCTCTGCAGTCTGTCAGTAAGTCATAAAACTAGACAATATATATACAGCCGCTCTAATGATTCTCTTTTTTTAAGCCTCTGTTGCTTATTACTGCCTTATCACAGTTGCCACCCAAATAACAATACATTTAAACTAAGAGACAGTGTTATAACAGTATGTATTATAGTTAATTTCTTTACCTAGTCTTGCATTAATTTGTGTATTTTAGTGAATTAAAAAACATTTTACCATACTATTGGGAAAGACATCTCTGTTTCATCATACAGCTTTACTTCACACCTCTGACCTTTTCTTTTGTCTGAAGTCATAAAATACTTTGGTTCCCCAACCTTTAAGGAGAAAGAGAAGCAGTCACTTCTCCTCTACTAAGAGAGTAAAAGTGATAACCTAGAAAACAGAAGAGTTAAATAAGGGGGAAAATACCCTGTAGAACACTAAAATAAACCAAAACAACCCAACCCATGTACACCACTAGAGTTTTAACAACAGTAATTCTATTTCAAGAAAAAGTGGCATATTTCATTTTATAAAAATCTGCAGTTTACATATTTTCAAGTTATCTACTGCTTGCACATGCATGATTTCAAAAAGACAACTGATGCAGGACATTTCCATTCCCTTATTTCCCTCCTCATGTTGATGAAAGTCTTAAATATTGTAACTCAGTGACTGCCAACCTAAGAAAACAAACAAAACCAGTGATTCCTGTCCACTATCAGCCCTCAGAGGTTCATACTTAAGTCAATTAAGTTACCCACGGTACAGTAGAGAAACACTACTCTGTTGTGGCTTCCTCACTTACTGACATTACAGCTGCAAGCACATTAAGGATTCTTCCATCGAGGCTTTGTCCATTTGCAATAATATCCCCCAGTGAATAATAATCCTGAGGGTCCTTGACAGGCAGATGCAACAGAGAAAGGAGTTTGGTGTCCGTTTCATAACAGGAAGAAGTTTTGACCACGGAATGATTTTCACTGAGCAATAATTTGTAGCAACTACGTAATATGCACAAAACAAATCACATTGATCAATCTTTCCGTCACCAATATATTAACAACATAAAATATTAATTCACATGAGAAAATAACTGCTGATTTATTCCTCTACTGTTTTGTCTGAAGCTATGGAAAAGTTTGAATGCATTTGTTCTTAATTTATTTTTTAAAAATGATATACTCTTACAGAAGACTCATTATGTCTACTTTATACTTATTTAGAATTGAAATACTGGCAACGTATGTATGTACAATACATATTTGTAAATCTTTCAGACCTTATCAATCACTAAAAATAAAATAAGTTCTGAAATGTCTGTAAACCAGGTAACTAGGATTTGGCATCAGGACACAATAAGACACTACTACAGTCAGACTGGATTTCGTAAGGTGCTTTCAAAAGTAATAGTCGATGACCTAAGTATATTTATAATGCACTATTAGCCAGTGGAAATAAGATATATTCCGTGTATTCAGAGACTGCAAATCATCAAGATGAGAAGCCAACGGCCGGCCTGCCCAGACACAGAAGAAGAATCCAAGATGGTGTTAGAAGACCCCAGACCAAAAATCACCATTGGACTAAAAGACGTGTGAAGAGCCTGTCGGGGGCAGATGGGGAGATCTCAGAGGTGTCATTACCCAGGGGCAGTGACAGACTGGGGTGGTGTGTGTGCCACTCCTTGGATGGGGGGTGAATGTTCGGGCAGCGGCTTCTCCTTTAACAGCCATGTAATTAAAAGTACTAGAATATGACCAATTAGGAAAGAAACTTTAATTAAGGAACAGGTGTATTAGGCTATCTTTACCTAACATCTGCATCTTAGATATGTAAGATAAGTTAAAACATATCTAAATTAAGACTTGCAATGTTCAAAGTATTCATTTTAGAGAATACACTGAAACACAACATATATACATCGCATGATACAAACCAAATGCCAATGCTTTACCAAATGAGTAACAAAGAGCATTACGGTGTATTGAAATAGCTTCTAGATAAACATGTCATGCGAATGGATTTTTATAAGAATACACCTTCTGTAAAACAGTTATGTCTGAAAAAACACTTTGGCAAAGTCAAGTCGATTTAAAATAATTTTTGGAGACTTTACTCAAAGAATGAAATTTACTCTGTTTAGTTACAAAGTGCATAACTACTTTACGACAAACCTCCAAAGACCATTTTCTGAGAAATATATTCTCTTTTGAGATTAGTTGATGGTACGTGGTTCAACCCAGGGAGGAAGGTGTGCTACATTAGACTAACCCCAAATACTTGTACCAATTGCATGCTGCTGCAAATGTCTGACAACTAAAGCAAGTGTTAACTTTAGCCTTCCTGGAAAGAACTACCAGTTTATATTTTAAATTTACCTAGGAGTTACAGGGTTGAATTTTTCTTCTCTTTCCACTTCCTTTGACTGAATTAAAGGATTTTCAATTGTAACTAAAATAAAACATTGATAAGTAACATTAGAAAACTGAATACAGATACATATAAAGAGAAGTGGCTTTTAAAAATGGTTGCTTTCAAAGCTGATATTGGAAAGGAAAAGATACATGCAGAAACTACTGCTAAATGTTTTCATATCTGTCCGACAGCTCACATTATAGCCAAAGTCCCACAGGAGTCCTCAAGACATTGAATGGAAACAAAATGACGCTGAGTTCTTGTGTGGATACCCTTCGTAGAGGTCACAAGTTTTACCCAAACACTCTGATCTAGCAACCAAAGGCAGCAAAGTCTTTCTATTAACAAGAAAAGCACATACTATAAATAAATACAAGATTTTTGTTGTGTTTTGATGAACAATCATAGTCATATCTATAATTAAAAGAAGACAAAGAAAAACAAACTACTTCAAAGAGTTTATTTTTCATAATTTATAAGAACTGAATATAATGCAAGAATTTAGATTGATTAACTATAGGTAAATTCTGGGTGGCTGCATTCAGTGGGTTTGTATCTGGCCTTTTCGTTGACATATTTACTGGTTTTGAATTTAAATCCTTGAAATCTTATTCCTTTCCTCTTTATATTTAACATAACTGAACGATGTTTCCAATTAGACTGTTTTCTGAGTCCTCAGAGAAAAATATAGCAAAACCACAAACACATAACACTGATTTACTGGAAAAAAAACACATTCAAACAGAAACATGTTAAGAATAAACTCCAGCTTACCACAGTCACCAACTCTAAAGCTTTCTGAAAGTGATCTAATATATTCTTCTCTACCCCAAGGATTCACATTTATAAAGTAAGTCGGTGAATCACGAATGGTAAAAGTGAAGGTGTATCTTTCAGACCCAATGTCTGCAAAAATAAAGAGCACTATTATAATTCAGTAGCACAGCTTGATTTCAATCTAGAATACGAGTATAGAAACCGTTATTTTGATGCTTTCATAGATTTTGTCAATTTACTACCCGCAATCCGGTGAGTACCACTAGAGGTCAGCAGACTGTTCAGTAAACACGCTGGTGTTCATGAATGGGGATGGCTACAACTTCCGCGGTAGTTGTACCTGTACCTGTACCATCCCATCTATTTATCACTTAACTTTAGGTAGCACCATATAAACTCACAGCTCTAACGCAAGAGAAAAAAAAAGAACTGTACCATGCTACATTCGAGGCATGGGCAAACACATCAACAGGGCTAATGCATGAAGCAATGCTATGAATGAGTGGACATACTAGCCCAAATTTCATAGTTGGTAGGTTATCTTTAGATGGCTGTGGCCATGTAGTAGACCACCATGATGATACACAAGGCTGCAGACCACAGGCAGTGTCACTGTCCAGATAGTACCAAGGGGTTTAACTGCATCAAACAAAGTGTTTCCAGCTCTACGGAAAGTTAACGATCAAGAGGGTATCAAGTCTCATAAATGCTGTCCTCCCTTTTCTCTTACAGCTAATTAACAAAACTTTCCATGACATAGCATTATGCAATGTTATTTTCAAATTATCAATGAAAACTGTAGAGTGATCTGCATATAGCAAGCATAGTCTGACTGTAGTTCCATGGAGGCATAAATAGGAACACCGCATTTTCAGACTATGTAGAACTGTTTCTGGTGACGATGATGACTTCCTTTAAAAATTCACCACTAGAGCAGCTCAGCATGATGCCAGTACCAAGACATCTCCCTGCCAGTTCTGTTTTAAGAGAGAATGAATATGAAGGGACCAGAACCTATTCCAGCAGTATTTATATAATAGTAGGTTCATATTGGTATCATCTTCTTCAGACCCCGCAACACTTCCATGACTGAGTTTTTCCAAACAAATTCTAATTTATAAGGTTTAGCCAAACTAATGCTGCTCTTTTATCTTGATTCTCAACCACACACTTTTTTTTTTTGTTGCACATTTTTATTCTATGCATTTTACACTAAGAACTCCATTTATCATTTAAATATTTATTTCAGTCATATATGGCAAATTATACCGTATAAGAAAATGAAGTGAAAATAGCTAAAAGGGACTGTACTTTTTCTGTCTGGAAAGCTTCTGACATCTGTTTTCCCAATAACCACACCGATTACATTCTAAAAAATAAAGAGATTATAGAATACAAGTATTAAACACAGATGTACTTGATGAATTAGATTTCATGGACTTGTACTCTACTGATGATAATAAACATATTTCTGACTGGTAATCATTTTAATCTATTTATTCCATAGTACCATATGAACTAAGGACTAAAACATAAACATACAACTTAAAAAAAAAAGAGTGACTAAAAAATATTAAAAGAAATACATCTGTTTCTGTTTCTAAAGACAATGGGAGGACAAAAGTTCACCCAAAACATTCACAATTTTGGCTGTTATACAGCAATCTCTCCTCAGGTAGGCAGCAATATTGTTGTTTCACGCTCTCTACACAGGTCTCAGATCTCCTTAAATGCACCATGAAAACTTTGGACAGGATTTATTTTACAGTTAAGCATCCAAGGTTTCCCCTGCTGTCAGCACCGAGATACGCACATGTACATCCACAGGAAGGGCCATTTATCCTATCCTCGTCTAAGCAACGTACATTTCTACAGGTGCTGCTTTTGTGCTGTCTCTCAACCAACTACAAAGGGAGCTTAGGCAATGAACTTTTTAGATCATCCAAAACAAAATTTATCTTATTCTGCTTCACAAAACCTTTATTTATCATGCAAAAGTACCCCCGTCTCAGCTGTCAAACACAACTACTAGGAGCAAATACACACAGAAGAAGATATAGATAGATAGAGAGAAAGAAAACATATAGCTGTGTGGTAGTGTTTTGTTTTGGTTTTGTGGGGGTTTTTCTTTTTTAAATGGTCCTCTTCAGTGTGAGAGTATCGCAGTGCTAGTTTGGGAATTTAAGAGGTAAGCAGTGAAAGCTGGGATGGTAGCAAGGACCTGAAGGAGGGACTGACATTGCAATACTGGAAGGGTCCCTTCAAAACACGGAGTGTCCCACGTCTCTTCCACTTCACACGTGCCCTTACTCACAGTACTGCCCGACTTTCCCGTTCAAGCAGGGGAACCCCAGCAGGAAGCAGCAATGGGCAGCGTAACAGTTTAAGAATCTACACAGGCTGAATTTTGCATCCATTCACAAAGCAATGCAACCAGACTGACTTCCCTGTAGTGATACTGACGTGCTCAAAAATTAGATCTCGTGTTCCCAGTTTCCTTTGAATCACTAGATGGAGCAAGGTAGCTGTCTTATCCTACACTGGTGGAAACAAACTCATTGAAAGGATGTATGTGTACCACACTGTAACATCCTAGTTCTTCCAATCTATCTAACAGAATGTTTTCTATCTGTCCTCAACATGTAGTAATTTAGATTAGGATTTTAGTCTTCTATTTTTGGCTTTGTTTCTTCAAAACCAAACGCTTAAATTAAATCAGAGTACAACATACCCTGTATCTCACACCAGTCAGAAGAACTAACATTAATGATGACTCTTCACATGAATTAAGCTGATGTAAATCTGCAGTTTCCAAAAGAGACTTCCCCTGTCCCTGCTGCGAATATATTCACCCCTCTCATATTAGCACTAAGCCTGCACAGCAAGCTGGCAGAAGGAAGTGATCTGGCTGGAAACTATTTCGGGGGGTGTGGGGTGGGGGGAGAAAGAGGATAGAAAAACTTCCATTTCCTTGATCAGCTTATTGTGCAACTACACAAGCATTAGTTTCACCAAGAGAGGAGGAGCAGAACATGCCTGCAATGAGGAAGCCGACCGTACTGCCTTTTTTAGCAGAGCATTGCTTAAGGCCACTCAACCAAATCACGAGACTACAGCATTAACACGCTGCAAGTCTCTGAGACTTTGATCTATTTCACTGTTAAAGAATAAACTGTAAAGTAAAAAAATATGGCATTTTGATACTTTGGTTGATGCACGCTCAGCTTTTTTAATGTCCTAAACACCTACTGATCATTCTGTCACGGGATCCTAGTGAATTACTTTTTTATAAAAATACTTTATTTACTATATGTTGCTAATTGCAATACTCAAGATTAGTTTCATTTGTAAAATAAAAGCTTTTAAACAAGTTATTGGATCACTCTATTTGAGAGTAACTGTGAATCACAGATTAAATTGGCTTTGCCGGAGACCAGGAGTTTATAAAAAGTTGGAAAGAATATACAACACCACTGTGAGGGCATATAAAACTCCTTCTCCTAGTTCATCCTTTTTCTGAGATTTCTCTTTTACTTGTTTAAAATAAATGAGAAAAAAAGGGCTAATTTGTGCTCCCTGCCCCC
>JAOXJK010000069.1:6765684-6791720 GCA_025774025.1 Xenus cinereus
GCCCCCCCCAAAAAAAAAAATCTGTGGGCACAGCAAAACTCCTTGTTTTCACTCTGTTCACAAGCATCAGGACTTGCATGGGGCATACAGCTCTGTCGATGAGCATCTCCTTTACACTGCGTGGGGAGACAGGGCCGTAGCAGCGCACCACAGCCCGCAGTGCATCCATGTGGAAATGCTGCCTTGCTATTCTCCGGGCTCCAGCTCCCAGCAGGGAAGACACATTATCGCTGTTTGGGCTACACAGTGAAGAGCGGGAAATACTGTAACAGAGAGCAATGTAGCCTTCTCCCTCCCATATTAAAACATCATCTTGGAGAGCAAAGAATGAAAAATTGCGCTCTCCCAGACTTCCTATTTTTTATTTAACCATCTAAAACCCAAAAGAGGAAAATACTGAGTTTTACAGCACACTCCCTTGTTCGGCTCCTCCAGTGATGATGGTCCTCACTCATATCAGGACAACAACAGCAAAAACCATACTCAAACATGCGTATGAATCTACTAACTACAAAGCTCTGCTGTTTATTTTTCGGTTCCTCCTACTTTCCTGTACTCCCACGAGCAAAATTCTTAGCTCCTTTACAAACAGACAACTGCAAAACCTGCTTTTTGTTCTAAAGAAACAGAAAAGATCCTATCTGACATGCAATTGTGAGATTTTTATCCAGTTAAAACACCCTACCATTCAACAAGAGTTTTGTTTCAATGTTTAGCTCGGAGAGACTGAGCACACAAGCGAAGGCTGCAGGATTGGGCCCTACGTTCATAGCTTGTAGTGAAAGACTCCTGTAGGTTATAAATGTATTGTGAGTGCATAATGCTGACTCTGTACATGTCTTTACTAACTCAGCATCCATTTAAAACATTACAAAGAAGCCTCTGATACTTTCAGACATTGAATTGTCCAGTCAATATCTACAGTTGTGGTATCCGCATACTATGGACAACAGCAGCATCAATTTTCATTTTGCTGGTTTATACACAAAGAAGGTAAGGTCCTTTATATCTAACAATTATACTAATGCTATTAGTATCTAAATACACATCAATTACATAATTTTGCAGTAATATAATACAGTCATATACAATTTCATTTGAGAACAAAAGTACCATGTCTATGAGACTTACAGGACGAGCAAGATTTGGATGCAGATCTGAAAGTGCAACAAAGTCCCGTGTTGAATTAGAATAAGCCATTCTTCATCTGTAACTCGAGAAAACTAATTTAGATTTTTTTTAATCTGAACAAATAACTTAAAACTATTCATAGTGAGAATAACAAGTTATTTTTTAACACAAATGTTTTGACCTAAATAGCATCTATTTTCAATAAAAAGCATTTCAAGCCATCTGAAGTAGACAATTCTTTATTGTTTGTATTTGCCAATGTAAGTTATGAATTTTACTATAACTACCTATGCTTCTCAAGTAAAGGTCTGTAATTTTTATTTATTTATTCAGCATTAAATAACTCCATTAGCACCATCCTCTGAAAAATATTTACCCTCTTTCTCCTGTCTGAGAAGCCCAACTGAATTTAATGAGGCAGTTCGTATATAAAAGGCCATTTACATAGGAGGAAAGAAAAGCATTGGGTTGCAAACCACCTTAATTGATGTTTTGGACTTAATATTAAACTACTTTAAAATGTGAGGTCATTCCTTTCTCAAAGTAGTAAATACTCGAATTTATTAAAATACAATTTTTAAAAATCAGTTATTTTCAGGCTGTCAGCAAAGCATTACTGCCCGTCCCTGTGAGCTACTGCACACTTAGGACTCAGGTCCTCTCTACTGATGCCAAAGTTGGGCCATGTGGATGCTTTGTTACCCCATGTGAATACCTCTTATTATTTCACGGGTACCCTCAGAGACATTACTGATATTTAGCAAATAGCTGTCAGATTCTACTTTTTTGTAAAAGAAACCGTCAAGTTGTCCAAATCTTAATAACCTTTAATAGGAGAGAACTGCTGACATTTTTCAGAGGATGCCTGTTCAAACTTTATAACAAAAGTCCTGAATGGCTTTCACAGTCTTTATACCTGGCACCTTGTGTGAGAATGGTTAACCATTTCATTGGGCATTAGTATAACAATCTGCTGAACACACCAGAAAAGAGAACCTACACTTCAGAAATGTAAGCATTTATCTGAGAATAAAGTGATTTCTCTAAAAGAGCATTCCAAACTAGTCTCTCACAGAAAGATATCCCAAATTTGCCTTACAGAAACCTACTGAACAATGGAGCCCTCAAACCTATTCCCATCCCATCATATGGAAGAAATCACGTTCACTTATGTAGGAAATTCACCTCAACTATCCCTCCAAGACACGTTAATATTCTTGCCTCACAGGAAGTTAAATATTGTTAAATGACATACTTCACACCAGAGCTGAATCAGGTTAAAGATAACAGCACTGGAAACACATACATTGAAGGAAGATTATTAGAGAGGCAATTTGGGATTTAAAACGCTACAGGCCGCGACAGGGGAAGCTGGAGCGTGCACTCACCCCTCAGAGGTTGAGCTCCTGAGGGCAGCTGAGGGAACCTTCACCACCACCCAGGATCAGACCTTCTTCCAAGAGAAAGGACAAGATGGAAATCACAATAAATAAAAGTATAAAGCCTTTGGCACCGCCACCCCATCCCAAATCGGTGTCTGCCACCAGAGGTTCTAGCACCCCCCAAAGCCAGGCCTAGCTCTACGCTGCAAAGAGATTTTTCTCGCCCGTCATTATCCTCATTTCTTTCCCTGCCCAAACTTGAGCAACTCAGATGGTGGCCATCCCACACAGGCAGGGACAGCATCAACTTGGAGGCTGGGCAGGCAGAAGCCCTTACCACAGCCAAGAGGGGTCGGGGGAGACACAGACCAGCCAGGACAGGAGCACCCTGAATGGAACCGGTGAGGTGCTTGGGATGGGGAGACAAAATGGCGGCGGGTGCCGTGGGCGGGAAAAGGGCCCCATGCCCTCTCTCCCTGCAAGTGACCCTCCTTCAAAGGACAGCATGGGCCTGAAGGTGGCAAGGGCTCCGTGCAGCAGGTACTGGCCACAGCCCTGGGGCTGCAAAAAAAAAAAAACCCACTGTAAATCCAAGCTCTTGCAGCATTCACGTACCTGAGGACGAGCGCTCAGCCCAGAGCACGGCACCATCAGCTTCGGTTTCAGTCAGCAAACCCTGCGTCAGGTCCAGAGCTGAGGGTACAGAGCTTGGGTTTGACTTTTTGGGAGTCCTCTGATCTGTGGGGCTTTCCCAAATCCTCCGCCATCACTGCCCCATCGCCCCCTGTGGGGCAGCGCCTTCATCCCAACACACAGCAGGTTTCCCAGGAAGGATGTTAATTTAAACAACCTGATCACATCTTTTGCTTACTGTTCTAACAAAATTTCTGTATTTTCTTGCAGTGCTACTCCACAGCAAGGCTTGGAAGATTTTCTTCCTAACCAAACGCATTCAGCAGGATAGCTAACAGCTTTTAAGTCCCTGGACTTAAAGTTTGAGAAATCACCAGCCCTGGAGTCTAAAGTCAGGCTTATTCTGCTACACTTATAAATGCACAGCACACCAGCAAGACAAAGCAAATTACAGAAAGCTCTGGAGTAACCATTCCCTAAGTCCTTTTTTTTTTTTTGTGGTAGCTCTAAGGAAAAAAAAAATGCAGCCCGTATTTTATAAATGAATCAAAATTTATGGTTTAAGATATCATTTGTATTGATTTGTACACAGAATTCCTGGGTTTTCAGGCCATGGAGAAGACTAGAATGAGCCATTTCATCCATTTATATTGCATATAAAATTATTTTTTATAAAATCGATACGCTTCACTTCTGTACCATAAAAAATTTTACTCTTGATGAGTAATTTTATAGCCTCAAGGTCATGGCTATTGAAGTTTTTAGTGTAGCCTGACAAATTCTCTGTGTTGACTCTGTATTACAGGATCTTTCATTTCTTCAATTAAACAGCTGAAAACGGATACCACCTGTGCTCTCATATTTATTGTGTCACTAAAGTCCATGATAATTGCACCATGCTGATGACAAACGGCATGCTAGAGAACTGACAGCCTGGGTGGGTTGGTGGCTTTTTTTTAGGTCACCTTTTATACAGTATGATCCATGGATCTAACTTTGTTCCATAGGTTTGAAGTCTCCAGTAAACAGAATGAAGTAAATTTTTTATTAGTTCTGTTGTTTTAATTATCTCAAGTTAATGCTAATTAATTATCTCAAGCTAATGAACAAGCAGAAGACAACAAACATGGCGATGGAATCCTAATCTAATGGGAAGGAGAGCTTGTACAGTAGCTGGAAGATGATGGCAAAGGTAGAGGTGTCATTCTTACCACCATGACTGCAAGGTAAATCAGGGGAAAAAAAATACGAAATTATATCTGTAAGATCTCCACTGCTACAGAGGGTGATAAAAGCAGGATCACAGACCATGGGATTGCAGGTGTTGAGCTTCTCTAGTATCTCAGCAAGGTTTTGGTGGGATATAAGCACGTGCTTAAATGTAGCCTCCCTCAACCGAGTGCTGCTGCCCAGCCCAGTCACCACTTCCGTTGTGTTTTGTCCAGGTTGATCTGCTTTTCTCCCACCATCACAAAGTGCAGGTGAAACCTGACGCAGCGTCCCCAGCCTAGGGCCACAAGCTTTGTTTCATTTCAAAGCTACCAGAACAAGGATGCTGTTGTGCGCTGCTCCTCGCCATCCCCATAGCCTCAGCAGACGTCCAACGATCAGGTGGTTTTGCTTTGTGGTTTAGTTCCACTCCCATTTTCAATGCATCTACATTTTGAAAAAAAAAAAAAAAAAAAAAAGCTGCTTTTTGCTTTCCCATGATACCTCCTCCTAGGGAGATGTTATCAGGACCAGCACGAAGGGATGCACCCATCTGGCCACAGGCACAAAGGCAGCAGACATGAGACCGGAGCTAGTTCCCTGGAAGATGTGATTAGATGTTGAATTTCTAAGTTGTAGATGCTGAGATGAGAATTCATCTGATTGACCTACCTGTCTCACAGTGATGCTCTGACTTCTGCCACTTGGATGGCACGTGGCACAATGGGGGACATTCAGCAGTTTGGTCTCCCACGGTTACTGCAAACAAATAACATCTTTATTGGTACTTACAATAAACCAATGTCTAACCTGAATGTCTCCTGCTAATTTACAATGTCAGCTGATTCTCCAAGTTAGGAATTTTTAATACAAACACTGAAGAGAGTCTGCAAAAACAAAAGTTACTCAACTTGTACTCAGCTTTACTCAGGCTTTCCTCCTCCATCAACCTCAAAGCGGTGTCTAAAAGAGATCAGCATCATTATCTCCCTTTGACAGCTGGAAAAACAGTGGCAAGAGAAGGACCAGCAGCAGTTTCCTGAGGGCCATGCACCACACAAGGACCTGCTCTGCTCTCCAGTGCTAGCACCAGCCCCTGCAGGAAGGCAACAATATTAATTCAGTATTTTCCTGATCTACTGCTTGATCCCTGAAAAGTCTGAGCGATTTTAACTCTCCAGCACTTCAGCGGCACTTAGCACTCTGCCAGATTCAATCTGTGATTAGCAGAGGCTTCCCATACATGGCTGCAAATTGCACGGTCCCTGCTAATTAGGCCTTCATGAATGGATTTATTTAAATTACACTCATTGGCATGGTCAAGGAGTGCAAATGCCATTTCGTAATTCACTTAGCAATCTGTTACGTGACAATCAGTACCATTTGCATGCCGGGGAAACTGTTCTCCATCCAGCACTAGCAGGGACATTTCAGAAATCATCTTCAAAAGGATCTTCAAAGCTAGAGCAATATGAAAATATTTGCTCTCTGGGTTTTACACTGCCTACAGCATTTACTGAGTGAGGTCATTGAATATTTATACATTCTCAGGACAAAAAGAATCTGTAAAATGAAAAGGGCAGACCTGTAATTTTATGTAATTGGCCTGACTGAATGCATTAAAAGCAGCAAATTATTAAAGGTATTCAGTGCTCAGCGGCTTGGTCTGATACCTGAACTGGCTGCGAATCGGGAGTGCTGATGGAGTAATGATGGGCATCTTTAGCAGAAGTAATGCAGGTGCTGATGCAGCCAACAGGTGCTCAGTGTGTTGAGGGATATTTAATCTAAATTTCTTCCCATCACTGCGACGGGGAGTCATTGTTCATCTCTCACTTTACCCTCTGTCTCCCCCCTCCTGGTCCCCAGCGCTGGAGTCCTCCCAGGGCGGTTTCAGTGGGACTTCCTCGCTCTGAGCAGCACCGCGACCTCCTGCAGCGCAGGAAAACGCAGCAACTCAGGGTTTGATTTTAAAATGATAATGAACATGAACCATGGCTGGTTTCCATCTACTCAGTGCTAATTCTGGCTTCTTTGGTCCAGGGAAGACACCGAGACGTGAGGCTGGTGCATCCACACAGCAGCAGCATGAGCAATGCTTGTGTGCCTGTGGGCAGCTCAGATACCAAATGACTGTGTGAGCAGATGGACCACGCATCAAGGGCTTGGGTGGGGATGCCAACAGCTCTCCTCTGCACAAGGAAAGCCGTATTGCCAGCAGAGAAGAAAAAAAGCCTTCTTTCAGGTGTAAAACTATGTGGCACATGCAAGTGCTGCCCTCTCCAGCAGTCCAGGAAGGATGGTGTTTTGAAACAGCAGCTGCTCTCAAGACAACAAAGTCTCCCTGTTCTCTCTGATGAATTCACATGAAACTGCTTAAAACCAGACACAACCTTCCCCGCAGGCAGGGAGTGAATGGCATCTGCAGGGCTCGAATGCAGCAAGCACGGCATTTCTGCAGTGGTCCGTGCTGGAGGAAGGCAGCAACCTCACTACTCAAGGCAGGGCCTGGATGCCCATTCATCAGCAAGCTCAATTCATAACTATTTCAACGCTAATTAATCCCTTCTGCAACATTCGCGCGAGGGTGGAGCAGGAACGTCACGCAACGCAGGCAAGCCGGCACAACCCGGAGAGGAAAGCAAGCCGTCGGCGCCAGCCCCTGCACTGAAATCAGCTCATGTCAGGTGGCCATCCCAGAATTTTGGCAAAAATTAAGCACCACAATTGAAATCTAAGACCTTCTGGATAGTCGCTAAGTAGTTGGCATATTTTCAGTGAATGGTTTACAGATAAATGTATCTCAAAAACTATTCCTTCTGTCTTTTTTATTACAAAAAGTCAGAATAAGATGTCCATATAGGAAATTGCTGCTTGAAAACACTGACACAGGTCTTCTTTTCTTCACTTCCCTTTGTCTACGCAGTCATATTCTACCTTGCTTTTTTGAAGATCAGGCTTTGGTTACCCAAGATTTTAAGGCCCTCAGCCTGCCCTTTAGCTTGCCTCAAACTATAGAGCTAGAAAGTGCTCCTTTCTGGAGCCTACAAGCAACATGAGAGCATTCAGGCTATAGAGGATAACTTCTCCCACACATAATTCCAAAATAATTTTAGTGAGGTCAGTGAAATTACTTGGATTTTCATCACTTTCCCCGAGACCAGAATTTCCTCCTCCCTCTATGAGCAAACAAACGATGACTATTTTCCAACAAAACATCATGAATTAAAAAATACGCCAATTAAAAATAGTTTTAGTGACAGCTCCCTGAGACTGGGGAAGAATGCTTTGGGAGAAAAAAAAGAAGATATTTAGCATTGATTGGCTGCCATTCAAACATTTTCAGCTATTCAAATCAATGAAACCAAAACCAAATAAATTCTATCTGGATTTCAATTTGAGACTCACAATACCGAACAATACCAATTAGGACACATGGGATGAGCGTCTTCCAGCGACACAACTGGGGGGAAACCCTTCCAACCTTCAGTTGCTCCAATTCCCAACCAAATCTAAAACTGCACGAGCAGCTCATAAGGAGGAAAACTTGAGACATAATTCTCAAAGACAGATGGGGATGGCTGTAAGAGAAAACCGGGGTCTTAGAGTAAATAAATTTTTTTTTCCCCCACCGCAGAATTCAGTGAACAGAGCACCAGCGAAATCCAAACGACACATCCAAGCTAAACTTTCCAGCAAAAAATGTACCTTTGATCTCCTGGCTGAGCGCTTGGCCCCGGCACGGCAGTGGCAAGTCTCCCATTGCCTCCGAGAGCCAGGACCGCATCCAGCCCCTTCCTAGGTAATCATGTGTCAACATTTCCACCGTACGCCTGGCTGCCTGTCAGCCAGCTCGTTAGAAAATTCCTGCAGACTGACACTGACATTTTCAGTTTTTATCCGTTAGGAAAACAAAACCTCCCCCCAAAAGCCTGTCCAGAGGCCAAAGGTACGAGACCTGATCAAAATGGGACTTTATCAAGAAATTTTCCCTTAAGAAAATGAACGCTAGAGGTCAATCTAACAACTTGTCCCGGAAATATATATCCCTGGAATAAAATATTACAGACTACTTCTGTGTACTGTACACCTCTCTAACTACATCCAGATTCCCTGGCTTGGCAACACACTTCGTATCTAACAAGAGTTTCTTCTATTCTTTTGAATTTGTTCTTGTCTTGCTATACATTAGTATTTCCTTTCTGGAGCTCGCCTGTATGATCGCTGTCCTGATTCACGTGGCTCGCTAATGTACTTAACTACCCGTTTATGAAATGAAAGGGGAAATTGGCACTCGCGTGTGTAAATACTGGAGGCCAAATGTGTCCCTGATGTAACTCCACTGCAGTCGGTTGAGTTAGATTAAAGATGAGTGGGGAAACAGAGGAGCAGCCATCGCTGAGCAGATGAAAGCCCGTCTAACTCAGGATCTTGTGTCTCATGGATGAATCCATGGTTTCAAAGAGGCAGCAGGGAGCCTGCGGAGAACCGGGCTGGGATGAGAGCGGTGGGTTTGCGACTTCCAGCCTTCAAGTCTGATTCCCTTCCAAAGTATCTCCCATCTAATAGCAACGGAGCTGACTTCATTACCTGCGTATCATGCTTTGTTTGTCTCATCTTCTGCACTCAGAGTCTGGAGGACCTTGTGGCTACAAGCTCCCATTCTTATTTATGCATAAAACACAAAAATGGTTTTAGCTGTTTGGTTTTTCCTTTATCGTTCTTAAATGCCCAGTGTTCCAATTTCAGTGAATTTCTTCCTCCCTCTTCCCTGCTCTTAACAATAGAAATAAGATGTAGCCCTGCCAGCCTGTTTCAGCCTCCCTGTTGCAACTTTCTTCAGCAATTCCCCGGCTCCCCTGATAAAATATAAAATTCCTGTCTCCGCCAAGCTCGATGGAGACATGGAAAGAGCACAGGTTTCGCTGACACGGAGGTTGCCTCCACCAGAAAAGCCAAGGGAGACTCAAGGCACAAAAGTCAAGTCAGATGAAAGCGCAGATCGAGCAAAGAGTGTGTTTAAGCACAAAATTTCTCCCAGGGAGTCACCGGGACCACTCGTGTGCTTCGCACTGAGCACATATGTGAGTGCTTTGCTGAACCCAGGCCAAAATGCAGTTCTTCCCTATGAATGCGGGCCAGATCCTGTAGCACTGAGTAACGCCGATGAGTAACATTTATTCACACAAGTGGTCTCTGTGGAGAAGGGCTGCCAAGTCCTGGCCCCGTAAGATTTTTTCTTTAGCAAGCAGCCAGAGCAGAGCTCCATATGGCAACGCCGACTCCTCACTCAGCAGCTTGCCTGCTGCCAGCTCCTCGGTGGAAACAGCCCAGCAAGGCAGAAATGTTCCAGCTCAACCTTCGTGTTACAATTACCTTTAAAAAACTGCCAGATAAATTCCTTAAAATTCTTCCAGGGAGTTTCTTACTGCTGTGGCTGACTGTATGACCATGACAGTCCTGGCTGCAGGCAGCGATGCTCTCCTGGGGCAGCAACCGGGCCCTTCCCAGGTAAAGTTTTCTTCCAGGGCATGTCCAAAGTGTGTCCTTAGCTCCCAGGGCCTCAGAGGCCTGGGACATCCCAAGGTTGCCACAGGAGGTGATGGGCTAGCAGGAAAAGAGTCTCAACACCCCCCTTCAGACAACCTGGCGTTAATACGGAGCTTGAGCTTGTGCAGGGAAACATCTCTGATAGTCTTTCCCAGTTAATGCACACACTGGAGAGGTTTAGGAGGGGTATGAGAGTGGTTGGGTACAGAGATGGATGCCTTGTGCCACCATGCAGCTGTCATGCATTAACACCCTTGCTCCAAGACAGTCAAAATTGGGTAGAGCTGAACAGAAGACCTCCCTCATTGACCTCCCTTGCAGCTTGCCCCTAGAAGCTTTGGGGGCTTCAATGCCTTTCCTAAGTAGTTTTTCTTCCGTTAAAATGCACAAGGGAAGATGCAATCCCCTTCAGCTAGAGATGCTGCCCTTTCCCAGTGCCACCATTCATCCCCATACACCTGGGAGTTGGTGCAGCCAAAGGCAGGGTGCAGGGCACCCTGTGCAGCAGAGACATGGTGCAGGGCCCCCACCAACCCCAACACCAGCTGCACCAGCCATGAGGACACTCCAAGCACTGCAAGGACCCATCCTGAGCCCCCCAGCACCACAGACACCCCACAGCAGAGAGCAGCAACTGCCCACCCAGGGACCCACAGGCATCCCACGTTCTCTCCATCCTTCACCATCCCCTCTTCCAAGGGGCCACACATGCAATTCCTAGCAAAGATCCGTAACAGGGGCTGACATTCCACAAAGGTCTCCAAAGATGCTGAGCAGAGCACTTAGCAGATGTACCTGACAGTGAAGACTGGGCAGCAGTTGATGGGGAGCACGGCCATCTCACATGCCTCACCACCACCAGCTGCTCCCCACCACCTCCATCATGTCCCTTAGTGCCATTGCCCTCCTTGTAGGGGCCTGGGCATTCAGCAAGGCCAGCAGTGACACCAGAGGGGCAAAAGCCACAGCAGTACCTAAAGTAACACAGGCTGAACCCAGCCAGGGTCAGGCCTGCTGAGCATCTAGGCAGGATCTGGCCAAGCCAAGGCTGGTGGTGAGCCCAGACTACACTTATGGAGTCTTTCAGCATCAGCCTCAGCCCTGCCGTGTGCGGTTACTGCCAAATCAATATGTGCGTCTTCTGGTAAATAATTGTGTCAGTAGGATATTAATGGTGCACAGTACTCGTGGTGTCAAGGCTTTTTTTTTTGTCAACGAAGTCATTCCTTTTCCTTTCCCTTCCCCCCCCAAGCCTTCCCAAATGCACAAAATGGGCTCCAGACCCACCTCCTACAAGGAAATGAGAACCAGCCCCAGAGGATCACCCAGCAAGAAGCCTCTGTTCGGAGATCTGACGCCTCTTCAAAGACGGGGGAGCAAATGTGCTCCTACCTCCGCTGATTTATGAAGAACGTCTGCGTCACTGATGCAGGGGAAACGCTTAAACGCTACCAGAGGGAAGGGGAATCGAGCGCTTGCTGCCTGCTTGCTTTGGGGGCTGCACTGAATAACCCCTCTATTTATTATAGTTTGTTTTCATATAATTAGATCTATATTGCATTTTGAAGGAAAACAAACAACCTAGCGACTGCAGCACATGCAGCTGGATTATATGCTCGCTAGCAAAATAAACACCAGTGTGCCACCACCGGGACCAGCTGATGGCAGGCGGGACATGCCAAAGGCAGCTCTCAAATCACACGTGGCAGCAGCCGGCCTGGGACCGTGTCCCCACGTGTGAGCGGATGTGGGGAAAGCAGGTGGCTTCCCCGTGCTGGTGGGAAACGGCCAATATCACCTCAGCTGGAGGCAGGAGCAAAGCCAGAGCGCTGGTTGCCCCCAGACCAGGCTGAGCAGCCAAACTAGCACCTGGGGAAAGGCAGGAGAAAGGCCCAATTAAGTGAGAGGCACAGCCCAGGAGCATCATCCGAAGCTAAACTGTCCTTTCCTTCCTTTTTTCCTCCCCCTCTCTGTTGAGAAATTCTGGGTGTAAATTGTTCTAAGTTATACCTGTTTGGTTTTAATTTCTGCTGATGCCCCGGTGTAATTTACTCTCCTGAAATATAGTAGTAGGCACATGTCTAGAGTTGTGTTCGTGAAATACAACCCACTGCCTATAGTATTTATCGATCAGTGCAGTAAATAATTCCAACAAGTACAACTCATCCAAGCGAGCAGAGGACACTGCCCATCTGCCAGGGCCTCATGCACGTCCCTGCCAGGGCTGACAGGATTGCACCAGCAGCACAGGGCTGATGGAACCACTCATGAAATGTTCTTTTTCAGCCAAAATGAAGCCAAGTGAGCCAGTACAGCTCCCAGGTGGGTCCCAGCGACAGCTGTGCCCTGGGCTGGCACACAGCTCCCAGACAGAATGGCCAGTGCTGTGGGGACATCCCTGGGGACACAAGATGCAGCCCTGTGCTCACCATGAGATGCTCCCAGCTAATGCCAGAAAGGCAGTGACAGACAAAAAAGCAAGTGCATCCAAGTTGGAGCAGAGGTACCCGAGGGACACACAGTCACACCGGCAGCTGGATCGCCACAGCACCCTCAGCACCACGCGCTCCAGGAGAGCCAGGAGGCCACAGCTAGAAATAAAAGCTCTCTGCAATTTTATTTTTTTTTTGTTTGATTTGACCACGCTTGGGGAGAAGAGGAAGGCAGTACATAACAGCCCTGTGTATAAGCAGTTGCTTGATTAGCACAGTTAATGTCTGTGGAATTTATTCAATGTCTGAATTCTTGCACTTTTTCCAGGGGAAAGGCAACAGGGGACTCTGCATAATGCTGTCCATGCAGAACTGTCTCTCTCAGCTGTCCCAAGTATTTCCCTGGAAGCCCTCCCTGTCCTGCAGCAAGAAGAGAGACCCGTGAAAGCCAAGCGCTAGGCTGGATAGATTTAGTGTTGCTACATTGGGACTCATTTATCTTAGCTCAAAGGTGAGCCGACCCCATCCTCAAGGACAGGGGCTTAACAAGCAAAGTAGGAAGATCTGAACCAGATCTTGACCTGGTCTCAATCATCCAGCTGCGCTGAAGCAAACAAGGTTGATTTATGCCAGCAAGAAGCTGGTCTCTCAGGCTCGAATTCATGCCCAGCCTCGAATTCATGTGGAGCTGCCCGTCCACACCAGGCATCGAGCATCATCCCACCAACACCAGCTCTCTACCAGCAGCCCAATGCAGAGCCATGACATGACACCAACAATCAGATTCCATGGGACAGTCGCACCAAGACATTGTACTACTGACCTCAACAGCCTGCCTCAGCAGCAGTCTTAAGAATCTCAGGGTAAAATAGAGACCCTCAGAAGGCGATGTGCTGCAGCAGACACTCCTCTGGCTTTTGTACAGCTGCCCATCACTGCAGGGTGCTATGCATCACCTAAAACCAGCCTGGTTTTAGGAGAGACCCTCAGCACCATGCGGTACATATGGGACTATCCCAATGGGCACTTACAGGCAAGTCCTCCCAGATTTACTGAAAAAATATCACTTCTCGAAGGAGCTAATCTTGCATCAAACTCACGTCTCAGCCATGAAGCCATTCTCACAGAAGGTTCCTGACGAGGGACTGGAGCAGGTTACGGGGGAGCAGTCGAGTTGTGCAAACGCATGGATCAGGAGTGGATTTTATGCACAGGCCCCCTCATGCCGCCTGCCCAGGTGACATTGCACACACAGCAGTGGCAGCACCTTTGGTGGCACCTGCAGTGTCCCCAGATCCTCTGCTAACACAGGGGCCCTGCACCCTGCAGCATCCCCCAATTCTGCTGTGTGACAGGAGGGATGGGGCTGTTGCAGTGACATCTCCAGCGATGCTGTGAGCTCTGGCCACGCTGACCCTGGTTCATCTCAGGACAGGGTTTCTGAGCAGGGCGGGACGCAGCACAGCACAAAAGGGTGCTTTCATCAGCTCTGCTAATTTTTACCCTGGGGGGAGTGTGATACCCTGACAGCCTCTCACCAAGGGACAACTCCTTCCAATTGAGTTGGTCACTGCCCTAAAGGGGATAAGCACAGTCGGAGACACCCTGGAGACCAAAGCAGGATCCCCGACTCCATGCAGAATAAGCCATTGGGACAGCTCTGCCTCCAGCCAATTCCCCGCTTTGCACCACTGTCTGCACACACCCGGGCTTTTTGCCTTCCCAGGCTCCCCCTCAAATATCCTCTCTTGCTCCGTGGACAGAGAAGGAGATGACAGCAGACACCCACTGGCCTCATTTCCCAAGCTGCCTTTGACCTCAGCACCTTAACCCTTTCCACCACCAAGGAACCTTTCACAGCCCCAAAGAGCTGCAACATCTTCCACCTCCTGGAAAACACCCAACTCACTTGCAGGGCTGAAGGCACAAGTCCCCGCTGCTGGAGATGCCCCCATGGATTTGGCATCAGCAGCGTGGGGGGACCAGCACCCCAAAACCCACCAATACCCACAAAGCCACTTCACCTTGGCCTGCTCCCTGGGTAGGAGCTGGTTGCCAAGCTCGGACTTGGACTTAGCGATAGACTTTTGTGCTTTGGCTCGCGGATCCTGAAAACAAGAGCTTTAATCATTACTTGCTTTTATGTGCCGAGAGCCAAAATTGTCTTGTTAAATACAGTAAGTGATCAGTGCTCACAGTAAAGAACATTTCAATGACTGCTTGTGTGGGTAATTATTTCAGGCTTGCCTCTCTTCCCCTCTTGAGAAAAAATTACGGAATGTGGAAATTATTGCGAACGGACTTGGAGCGTTTTCTGCCGGTTACAGGCGCTTGCTCTGGGCAGCGCTTCAGCCTGTGCCAACATTTTGCTGCCTCGTTGTGCACCATCCTGCTCGCCAACAGGCACCCGTCCCTGCGCTGACTGCACCAGGATCCCATCCTCTCCAAGCAGGTCTAAATAACCCCAATACCTGTCCTAAGGGCAATAGGAGTCTCTTCTGTGCCAGCCTTGGGGTCAGTCTTCCCCCTGCCTGAGCACGACGCATCAGCACACATCAGCCAAGCCCAGAAAATGCTGATTTTATGTTTTTGTTTTTGTTTTTTTTTTCCCCACTTCTGCATCACAGAGTAGCAGCTGTGGGTCTGTACTTGGGAGCCCCATTTGTGCCATGGCCCCAGCCCCAGACAGGAACCTTTTTCTCCCAGTGCTTCCCTTCAGGCCCTCCCTAGTATTACACTATTAAAGTCACCTTTTAGCTTTTATTATGATTTTTTCCAAAGATAAAAGAGCGCTGTGGAAGCAGAGGGAGCCCCAGCACTGACCATGTCATTGGAGTTGACAGAGTGGGGAACCTTAAACTGAGAACACTGCGGCAAGGCCAGACTGTGCGGAGGAAGAGGAGGAGGAGGAGGATGGTGCTCAGCCATGCCGTCACTCAGCCCCAACTTTGAAGAAGTGACCAGGAGAGCAGACTGCAGTGACGCTGCCGGCTTCAGCAGTCAGGGGGTGTTTTTCTGGAAAAGGGGGATTTTTGCCTTTCAACAAAACGCCCTCAACCCACTCACAGCCGGGTTTGCATCACCTCCTCCTCTGCAAATGCAGCTGGTGGCTGAAACCTTGGCAGGAGGAGAAAAACCCCGGACAGGGGACAACTGTCAGTTTACACTCGTTTCTAGAGAAAGGTTTAGGATTACAGAGAAACACAAAAAACTGCCTTTTAAACACAGGCAGCTCCACACACAGCACACTCCGCAGCAGCGTTTGGCACCCACCGATTTCTGCTGAGCTTGGAAACACTGGGAAAGCCCAGCCCACGGGGGAGCAGAGGGAATAACCTCCATCTGCAAACAGCGAGCAGCTTGGGCGACAGCAAGGAAGGATGCACCCCCAACTCCCACTAGTTAAACCTAATGGGAGAGGAGAGGCACCCCATCGACCACCCTTGCCCACCGGAGCAGACCACCCGACTGAAACCAGCTCCCTGCATTATTTACAGAGTGTCACAACGTCCCTGTGAGGCGGTGATTCATGGGGCACTTTCCTCCCTTTCATTACACTAATAAATCTCCTGGCAGAGCGGGGACGGCACATCACAGCATGCACCCATACCATCCTTGTAGACAGTGGGCATCTCAGCTCCCACCTCCAAGAGGATTTTGTACAGGCAATTTTCGTGGCGGTGCGTGGGATGGAGAAGGGAAAGGTTCCGGGAGGATTTGGGTGAGCAGATGAAGCTTAAGAAAGGCAGAACAAGTCCCTGAACAGTTTCAGTATAAACACCTCTGTGGTGGGCTTTCACTCTGAAGCTCATTTCTGCAAGTTTATTGCAGTAGGAGAAATGAGATGGAGCCATTGGCTCCAGCAGATGCCTGGGTGTCCCCATCACCCCTGCCCCGTGGAACCCCGGCACCCTGTGGCTGCAGGCAGGAGGGGCTGGACAGCATGGGGGGAATGGCATGAGAATTGCAGCAGAAAGAGCCCCCACAGTACCTTCTTCCCACCGCAACTAGAGCAAGATCAGAGCAGAAGCCTTTCAGAGTGGATTGTATCACCATACGTAAAACCTGCCGCAAAGGCAGACCTGAAGACAGACCTGGAGGCAGCACAGTCCTGCCCAGCACCAAGGTGTGAGGAGCAGGAGACATGCAGAGCGAACCTGAGCACCATCAGCAGAGAAAGCAGACAAGTCCCGCGGCAAGCACAGCTCTGCAGCACAGAACCAAAAGCAGCTGGGCACAAACAAGTACCCAAGGGAGAGCAAGTGTCTTCGGAGGATGCTCCCACCCTTAGCTGGCTGTGAAGCAGCTCCGCAGCACCAGCTCAGCTGCACACACACAAAAGTCACTCCAGACCAACTTGTCTCCAACTCAGACAGTTTTATGTGGTGGATTTTTTTTTTCCTAGAGGCAATACAAAAAGCATCAGTGCAGCCACACCTACAGCACAAAGCAGCAGGGTTTGCCCACTTCGATTGACAGGGTATTCATGTACCTTCACCATGCCCACCTTGCTGGAAAGGAGCTCCTGCACTTCAGGTGTAGCTTTGATGTCCTGTACCTGTCCCCAGACTTCCCCACAGTTCCAGGGCTGCTTCCTGCCACCAATATCTACCCCAAAGCCAGACCTGGCACTCCCAATCCAGCATTTGTGTGCTGGGTGAGGGATCACGCTGTCCATTCCAGCGCCAGTGATGCCACCAGCACACTTCCCCCATGAACTGCTCCATGTGCTGCAGAAGCTACGTTTAAAACACTTGGGTGCTGCAACAGTGTCAGAGAAACAGGCTGCTTCCCTGCCTTGCCCCTCTGTGACCGTGGAGTGGTCCCCATCTTCTCCACCCAGACATGGCCCCGTTTTTCTCAGCCCTATTTTTCGGAAGGCGTGGGGGACTGGGGACAGTGGGTTGGGGACCCGTCACTCACACACAGGGCCGACAGGAAGGGAGTCATTCCCAAGGAACATTGCTTCTAAACCACTCCAATATGGCAAGGCAATGTTAACCAGCTGGGAAAACGCTTTAAAGACCGTTAATTAAAGGCTGGCTGTTGCACAAGCCCCTTTCCCATCCCCACCAGAAGCGTTTCCCAGTTTCCCGGCCTCTCCCCTGCTGCCCTCCATCCCTCGCACTTTCTTTCCCGCTGGCATCTGCCGGCAGTGTGCTGCAGCTGCCGCAGGGTGCCTCTCCAGCAATCAGCCCCTGCCGTCAGATGGAAGTTTCCACTCATAGCAAAAGGAAAAAAAGTGAAAAATTCTCTCCCTGTTGACTTTCGGGCATGGTTGGAGGCTGCAACTGCCTGAGTGGATATGCCAGCTCTGGGGCAAAGCCGTGCCAGCCTGCTCCTGCCCAGGCAGTGGGAGCATCTGCTTCATCATCTGACCGTGGTCTGCACCACCCCTCACTAGCCACAGTAAATCTGGAGAAATGGGGCTCAATCAGACCTTCTAGTGCCATTGCTCACCTCTAACATGAGCCCTGATGTAATGAGCTGCAGCATCGCTCGGTGCCCTGGCCGTGCCCCTTCTCCTGTCCGCTTCGTGTGTCCGTAGCCCCCGGGGAAGGAGCAGTGGTGACAGTGCCCCGGTCCCACATGTCTCCCTTCACCCCACACCCACGGGAAGCAATGGGGGGTACACGATTATGGCCTGAGGCTCGCCTCCCGCCAGGGGAAAGCTTGCCAGAAAGACACCAATTTATTCTTTCTATTGATATAAATTGATTAATTATGCAAGGCAACATGTTGCTGTTTCTAATCAAAGAAAAAAAAACCAACAACACCAGAGCTCTCGCATTAGCAGAGGGAAGTGCCCAGCCTGTGCGAGGATGCACAGCCAGACGGGGCAGCTCAGCTCTGTGGGACCACGCTGCCTCCAGACAGGATCCAGCCCCCTCGCATGACCATAATCTCAGCTCTCAGAGTGGGAAAAGGATGCTGTCGAGTTAAACCTGCACAGGAGGAGGCTGAGACTGGCACCCCTCCTCCTCCTTTGGAAACCACATCCATTTAAATGCACAGGCAAGATTTAAAATCCTAACAGAGGAGCAGCTTGCGTTTTCAAAATGGCTCAAAGAATACTTTTTTTTTGTACCAAGAAATGCAAATAAACTTAGTGGAGCTGGTTTCCTCCCAGCAGCCACACCACTTGCGTGTCCTTCATATCTGCTCTTGGAAACCACGAGGTTTAGAGGCAGCAAGGGAGACCCAGGGTGGTGGCAGGGTGGGGACCAGGGCTGCAGCAGGACCCCCAGTTGCAGTGGGGACATGCCACGTCCTGGTTTGGGCAGGCACTAATTCCTGCAGGTTGCTCACAGATAAATAATTTGGTTAATTATCCCAGTAAGTAACTACTACTTTCCTAAAAGCATCTCCCTGCCTGCTCACAGGCTTCCAGAGGGGCTGAGCACACGGGCTGTGCTCAATTCACCCCAACTCCAGTTAAACCAGTGATAACCTCACCCAACACCAGAGCACAGATAAACCAAGACAGCCCAGTTCACTCCAGGATTAGACACCAGCACTGTGTACTCTGCTTTTCTTCCTTACATTCGCGTACCCTGGAGCTGCCTACACCTGATGGTGCTTATTTGTACCCACATGTGGGATCCAGTCCACACTCTACATGACTTGGAAGCCACCACCGGGCACCTGGTTGCAATTACAGTGGCCTCTCCCTCGGCATGGGCATTTTCTTGTCTGTTGGGGAATATAGCATGAGACTATGCTGTGTATTGAGATCATGTCAAGATTGAAACTAGAGCAGAAAGCAGCAGAGTTGGCAGCCCCAGATGCTGCTCAAGGGCCATGTGTGGTGCTGGGTGGCTTCGTGGGGAGCCAGGACACTGTGAGGGGACACGCACAGCCGGGAAGGAAGGCCACCACAGTGCACCCTGCAGCAAGAAGCATCAAGGCCCCAAACATCCTCAAGCACGGGACAAGGCAGAGGTTTGCAGGCGATGCTCTCTGCACTGCAGCTCATTTCACCAGGAAGCATGACTGTGTCCTGCAGGGACAGCACATCCTCTCGCATGAAGACACCAGGCCCCCATTGTGCACCAAAGAAGCCTTAGGGGCAAGCACTCAAACGCCCAGGGAGATGCAAGGTGGCACCATGGAACAGACAAAGCTCTTCTTGGAGACCCCAAGCACAAACACTGGAAATTTCAGGATGCACCAGCACCCACAGACGCTCCCCAGGCACTGCTGTGCACCACTGGCCTGCCCTGTCCCCAAACTTCACACTGCCCCTACAGCCCTCACAAGCAGCACAAAGGATGCCCAACCTCCCTGGCAGCAGCCCCCCCTTACCAGCCAGCTCCTGCTGCCAGATCCAGGACAGCCCTCTGCATCCTCCACAGCTGGGGCAGCTCCTACGGGAAAGGTGCAGCCCTCTACCCTCCCAGCATTTATAGCCCACAGGTGCCCCACAGCCCCGGCAGCACGAGCCCCACCTGGGAGCTGTGGTGTGGGACTGGTGGGGAAGGACAGGGCCTTTTCAGGGAAAAGCATGGCTTTCCCTGTTACAGGTTATAAAACATTCCAAGTGCATGTCAGGATGAAAAGTGTAATTGTGAATTAGCCCTGCTGCTCTCCTGCATCTCCAGACCTACACAAAGGCAGAGAAGTTTTAATTTCTTTCTTTTGGAGCTGCCTTTTTTCTTTTTCTCTTATTTTTGTTCTTTTCCCTTCTGTCCTCCTGAATTCGGTATAAAAGAAAAGGAATAAATAAACATTTTGGAAAGCTCTTCCTGGCTTATGCAGCAGTTGGGATGGAGGGGGAGGCCCAGGGCACAGGAACCACAACGCTTTTTGGATTGCTGGATTTTCAAAACAAAAATGAGGTTAGAAATGGAAACTTTAACTGAGACCAGGATGAAAACTGCATTTCACACTTGGCAGCAAAGCTGCATGTCCATCACCCTCCTGTTCTGGCACTTCCCCCATTTAACCTGGTGCCCCAAAGGCAATTTCACAGCTCTGGCAGCACGGGGGATCTTGCCATCGTCCTCTGAGCAAGCAGACATGCCCACGCCACTGCCCAAATGCTCTTGGGACCTCACTTAGAAACACTTCCCCAAGGAAATGCCAGCAGCGTGCTGGGGAGCGGACAGACATTGAGTCCTTGCCTGAGTTTTCAAGGACGTTCTTTCAGCACCTACTGTCCTGGGGCAAGATATCACCTTCCAGGTTTCTGGATTTTTTTAGCAATCTGAGATTCCCACAAAGGGAAAAAGTCATAAAAGCAGCCGTGTGGGACTATGTCCCCTCCCCAGCCCACCCCAGCGGTGCGCGATAGCAGACACACAGACGACATCAGCACAGCTCGGCATCATCTTTTTATAATTTTATTTCCAGAGGTTCTTGTGCAGAAAGATACAGCATGGCGCCTGGCCCTGAGCCTCTGCGGGAGTTTTCTGGGGACATTTCTGAACAATTCCTGTCTGCACAGCACCTCCTGCGCAGGGACCGCTGTGCACCGGGGTGAGTGGTCAGAGCCCCGCTGCCCGGTGGTCCCCGGCAGTGCTGCTTCCTGGGCAGCATCGTGGGGTCCCCGCCAGGTGAGACACCCCCTCTCCCCCCGCCTGAGCCCAGCAGCAGCAGCCCCGAAGTCAGGATCCACAGGCTGATACCGATGATTACAAAAGACACTGCAAAGGAGGCTTGAGCTTAGATTTTCCTAAGCGCCCGCTGCCTATTACCGGGGAAAGAGCTCCAAAATAAGCTCCACCAAAGCACCTACAATAAAGAGGCAATTTCTTCAGTAGTCCTCTGCTCTTGGTGATGCAGCACAAGAGCCTCTGCCAAGGTGCGAGCTGACACCTTCAGAAAATCAGCTGATTTTTCTTAAATCTCCTTTTCTAATTAGGGGTTGAGGCAGTGATGACAAAGGCGGTTTCCCCTCTGGATAGACAGGAGAAACACATGTTGCACTAGCACGTGATGGGATCCGCATCCAGCCAGTGAAGGGAACCCACCCAACCCTGGAACCCACCCAGCCCTGGGGAACGAAACAAACATCACGGTGGAGAACCGCTTGGTGAGCACACTGAATTTCAAGCAATCACTGCTCGAGCGATGCCCACCCTTCCCACACCCCAGCCCTTCCCTTGCACACAGACTCGCTTCTCCAGCAGAAACCCTCAAGACGCTGGTGGACCCACAGCCCAGGACAGCACGAGTGGGATGTGGGCACTGCATCCCTTGTGCCGCAGGTGACCGGGGAGCACCTCGATGCAGATCCTGGCAGAGCCACTGGCCCAGCTGCCACCCTGCACCCAGCAGCTTTGGTTGGACGCGCATCACTCTGCTGGGGCTCTTGAAAGCAACAGAAACGACCCAAAACGCTGCTGTGGTGAACATAAACCTCTGCTTGTGGTGGACATAAGCCTGCGCTTGTGCTGGGAGACTTCATCCCGGGCACCTTCCCCCTTCCAACCCAAAGCCGCTTTTATTGTCTTGATCTAATGAAGTGCAGACTTCACCTGGACAGACCCATAAGTGGCTCCTCTCGGAGGCAATGAATACAAATACTTGACCTCATGAGCTGCGGGGCAGCAATTAGTTTAAGCAGGGGGTTTGTGTAACACTTCAAAAGTCTTAATCCGTGCGGTCAGCCCTGGCACGGTATTTGCCAGAACCTATTGAGTAGTCTTAATGAGTCTGCAAAGCAAGCTTTCAATACATTTTGGGTCGCTTCAGATGCTTTAAATGGCATAGTCTATATGGTATTGTGCGGCTTTAGAAAGGCCCGGGCTTTAAAAAAGTATGGCTCCCTTTCACAGGGCAGACAGAAACCATCTTTAGAGCCGGGACCCTTAACGTTTTGCATATCAATATGGCTGGGGCTGAATGCAGTCACTCAGCTGAGAAATAGGATCACTATCAGCGTTTCCAGGCTTTCACAGGCACTTGGGAAACTTTAAAGCCCTTCGTGGAGAATAATTTGGTCGAATGTCGTGGCTGGAAACAAAACCTAAACAAGCAGAGCGCAGTCCATCATGCGGAGCTGCCAGCCAGGCTGACAACGGGCTCCAGCCGCTCCGACATCCCACCCCAGCGGGTCGGTGGCCGGGGCACTTGCAGTCCCAGGGGGACCCCGCACCGGGCATGGGGTGCTGAGTCCCTCCCAGCAACGGCCGCATCGCTCGGAAGGCTCTGGGATTTTAACGCGCAGAAAACTAGGCCAGATTTCATCTCTTCTTACTATTTGTTTAGGCTATCGCAGTTTAATACCCGCCATAAAGCCCCCAGGCTCTGGCACCACAGCGGTGGCATCTGCCGTCCATCCCGTCACACATGGACACCACGATGCCCGCTCCCCGCGCAGAAACGGGCAACTCTTTGCATTGAACTCCGACAGCACGTTAAACCCGTCCCCGCACACGTCACTTGTCCCCTCAGTGACCAGACGCACCCCGGGGCTGAACGGGGCAAACACGCTGAACCTCAGCTACAGCCCAGAGCATCGGTACAGAAAATCCGTGTCACCTCCAAGGGGCACAAAGGAGGTACCAGTGGCCGGGACACGGGAGCGGGGAGAGCTGTGTGGGGTAAAGCACAATATGCTGGTGTAAAATCACCCCAGAGCGGGGAAGAAAGGGGCCAGCACCTGTTGTGCATCTCAGGAGAAGCGGTACCTGCCACCTCCATCACCCCCCTAGAGCAGCAGCGAGGAGGGGAGGCGATGGCAGGGCTGGCAGGACGCGCCCGGTGGGACAGTCAGCTTTGGGATGCAGCAGGATGGAAGAAACCGCAGCCAAAGCATATTTGCAAACAATGCAGGGCCCGAGGGCCCTTGAAAACACATAATTAGCTCATTAAAGAGACAAATACAAGTCACTAATAAGATATTAGAGGTTAATTAAATGTTTTCCCCATCTTTAATTAAGGGAAAACTAGTTAATTCAGATTAAACTAATTTCTGCAGCCTCCCGTGATGGCCCTCTATGGCTGCAGATTTGAAAAATCTATTGAGATTATTGAACTGAAAGGTCAGAGTTTGGGGCGTCTGTTTGCTCTGCTTGGGTGAGTCCAGGGGGAGCGGGGATTTTGATCCTAAGGGCTAGAAACGCCCTGCTTCATCATCTGGGTTACTCGAAGAACATAAAAAGGTATGCGGTACGCAACTCCCTCTCCCTAACCCCGGACCTGGCATTTATTCAAAACTACTGCCGTTAATTGTTCTTCTTAACTAGGAAATTCCTGCAGAGTATTTTCTAGCTGCAAAACTTACCCCACGCTTGGGGTCTGCCGCTCGGCCAGCCTCATCCACTGCCCGACGGCAGCCGCTGCCCGTGCTCAGCACCGGAATTTGCTTTAGCCAACACCCCCTGGTCGCACGTCCCAGTGGCCAACTGGTTTCCAAAGCTTTTATTGTGGATGGCAGAGCTGCCGTCCCCATGCACACACACACACCCACACACACACCCCCACTCACACTCGCCACCGGGAACGGTCACAGTTAATATAGATTAGCAAGATTTATATGGAAGAATATTTAATCTGGTCGGGGAGGGGAGAGGGGTCATCTGTGGTTTTATTTCTTAAATATTTCTCTCTACTCCAGAAGGGTCCGTTTCTCGCTGGAAAAGGTCTAATATAAATTAGAACGAAGGGAGGAGGTTGCTGGTGGGGCGGCCGCGGGCATCCCTGGACCACGGCAGCCATGGGCATCCCTGGACCACAGTCCTGGCCCCACACGCTACTGGGCAGACCGGGTCCCAGCACGACGGCGTGCCCTGTGGATGGCTCAGTCCCACCCGAAATCCTGCCCTGTCATCTGATAAAACTTCATGTTGAAGGGTCTGTAAAACTCCCGCAGGCGCTGCACCACCTGCGCGTCAATTTTGGGGTGCGGCCGTCCCTTGGATTTCCCCAGGCAGCGGGGCTTGCTGCCACCCTCCGGCTTCTTCAGGCAGGGAAAGCCCTTGGTCTCATTAAAATAGAAATGTTTGTCCGTCACCACCCTCTTGAGACCCAGAAAGTCCTGGACACGGCCCATTTCCCCAGCCGGGTCGCTGACGAGCCTCTCCCCGCTGACGAAGAGGAATTTGGAGAGGGGGAAGTACTGCAGCCAGTTGTCCAGGTGCTTGGCGTAGATCCCAATCCTCACCGCGCTCCAGCTCGTGTCGATCAGTCCCGTGCTGACGTTTTTGAAGGCCAGGGCCTGGAAGCTGGGGATGGTGGGGTTTTTGGAGAGCGTCTGCGTGTAGTCCGAGATGGCACGGGTGACGGGGTTGCGCACCACCACGATCAGCTTTGTGTCCCGAGACATGTTGTAGATGCGCCGAGGAGCCTCCTTGGTGACGAAATAGCTGGGGGTCTTCTCCATCGTGATCTGCCCCTCCAGTGTCCGCGGCATCAGGCTCCTGGGGAGAGAAAGGGACACAGTCAGGCTCAAGGCACGGCTGCTCCAACCTGATGCTGCAATGGGGACGAGGTGGGGCAAACCCCAAAACCCAGCCAGAAATGCCCAGAGACTGCCTTGTCACACCTCACTGGTCACCTTCCTCATCTTCAAAAGCCCTCCTAGGAGCCCCCCTGCCCAGGTCTCTCCTTTTTGCTCACCTCGTCTCAGCCTCCCCTTTGTCCCCCCAGAGTCTGTCCCCCAAGAAGGGCTCCCTGTCACTGCCCCACCAGCAGCACCATCCAAAGAGCACTTGCAGGCTATCAAACCTGCATGGTGCCTTCCCAGCCCTGGAAATCCCTCCTACCTCCCCAGGGGTGGCATCTCAACATGCTTGTTTTGGGACAGGGCTGGTTTTCATCCCAGCCTCTAGACCCATTACATGTCCTGGATGTGTCCACTGGCCACACAGGGCTGGGAAGAGGAAAAAGGTCAATCTCATCATGGGGTTGTGTGCCCACCGGGGCTGAGTCCAAGCGGTGGCTGAGGATGGAGATGCCCACCAAGGCTCCCACCTCCTCTGCCTCCAGACAGCAAACAGTTAAAACCAGAAAAAGACAGTTTCCTTTTTTTTTTTAAAAAAAAAAAGGCAGAAAACCTCTCAGGGCCCAGCCATTGTGCTGTGTAAAATTCACTGCCCTGATTGTTCCCTTGTGCACTTTAATGAGGCATTAATTGCCGGAGAAATTACCCAGGCATGTCACCCTATGAGGAGAGCCAAGGGCTGCAGAATGGGTCCCCCCTGCCACCAGCACAGGCACCTGCCCCAGAACCCCTCCTGTCCCCCTGAGCCCTTCAAGTCCCCCTTCTTCTTGGGGGTGGACACGTCCCCTCAGGCCATCCTGGTCAAGAGGAGACTTGGTTTCCCCAACGATGGAATCCCCTGAGCTGAGACTGTGGGGCCGGCTGGGAGGCAGCCCACAGGTCCCTGCGGGCACAGCACCAGCGTGGCTCCCTGCCACGCAATGTTGCTCCCCACGGTTTCCCTTGCTGGCAGGCAGTGCAGATGTGCCAGGAGACTGTCAGCTCTTGCTGCTGCATCCCAGCCACATCCCACTCCCACGGCACCCCACACAGGAGCCCTCACCGACGGTCCCCATGTGGATACAGAGGGTGGAGCTCACTCTTCATGGGACTCATCTGGGATTGAAACGGCTTCATTTCCTCAGTGCTGTCACAAGCTGTGGTCCCCATTCCCTCCATCATAGAATCACAGAATCAGAATCACAGAATCATTTAGGTTGGAAGAGACCCTTGGGATCATCAAGTCCAACCATCCACCCTACTCTACAAAGT
>JAOXJK010000069.1:6791820-6810287 GCA_025774025.1 Xenus cinereus
AATGCCCGACCACTCTTTCTGTGAAATATTCTTTCCTAATGTTCAGTCTAAACCTACCCTGTTTCAGCTTGAAACCACTCCCTCTTGTTCTGTCATGCTCAGGGTGACATGCACGCTCCCCCTCCCCAGCCACCTAAACCAGAGGAGTCTCATGCTAAAAGCCCTGGGCTGGAAGCTGATCCTGCTCGGAGCACAGCAGTGTTCTGCTCCGGTGCCAGGGGCTCAGCCCTGCTGCCCACCCCAACCTCCTTGCACCGGGTCTGTCCCAAGCAGGAGGCTGCTTTCCCACAGGGAGGGGACATGAGGCTTCCAGAAACTTGCTTAATACTTTGGGAAATGACCAAACCACTTCCATAGCTCTCCTGAAATAAAAGCTACATGTCTGTGTGCACACAGAAATACATGTACAGAACAAGCCTTTCCTTTGCTCCCACCTAGGACTTAGCAGCTGGCAGAGCACTTAACCCAGCAGGCAAGCGCTGGTTTACAAGGGGAAACTGAGGCACCAAGCAATGACATATGTAGCAGCTGCTGTGTAGATGCCTACATCCAGCCAGCCGACAAACATCCACCATCCCGACACAAAATCACTTGTATCAGTCAGCAAACACACAGGGATTCAACCCGAGCTGCTCCACACCCAGAGACATCCCAGGATGAGCTCCAGGGATCAGGAAGTCTCTTGGAAAAAGTACCAATACCTGAGTATTGACTGTGACAAGGGATAAAATAAAACCGAAACATCAAATCTAACTGAGGCGTTTCCTTTAACTGAAAGGAGAGAAGTTGGGACTGGACAGACTCTTTCCTACAAGGACTTTCCATTTTGCCTGAACTTGGAAGAATTCTGTTTTTAAAAGCTGATGTTCTCCCTGCGGTCTCCCCTGCACCCCCGGGGCTGCTCCACTCCGTGTCCCCTGGGGATCGCTGGGAGGGACAGGAGCTTCCCCTGCCTGTTCCCGCACGTCTCTCCTCCCTCACCCGGGCAGGAGAAGGTTTTTTAACGTTGCTCGTCTGAAGCCAAGCTGACACACGCAAGGGCAGGGGGAGCTCCAAAACCCCGCTTTGGCCATCCCTGCGGGAATGCTGGCAGAGCAAGAGGATGAGGATGCACCTTCCCACCGGGCTGCGGCTGGATCCCACAGCAGGGCCAGCTCTTGGCAGCAGCACTTTGGGGCAGGACAGGGTGTTTTAGAGATCTCCATCCCGCTGCCTGGGGGAGCGGGGTCCCCACAGCAAGAGGGGACAGACCACGCAGCAGCCAGGACGGTGCTGTGGGGAAGCCAAGGCTCTGCCCAGCAGCATCTGTTCTTTATGTAATGGGAAAAGGCTTGAGGTTTGGGTTTTTTTTTTTCCCCTGGACGTAGGAAAGAACACTTTATTAAAAGCATTTGCGAGCAATGCTGGGCCCCGCACAACTCCCTCCCCCAAAGAAGAGGCAAAAGCCACTTGTGTCTTCCCCCCACCCCTCTTTTTTTTTTTTTTTCCGGACAATGCCAGCATTTTCAAAGCTACTTCTTGTCCCTGGTGTCCCCACCTGGCAGCCTGATGCCCTTCGTGGAGAATCTGCATCCTGGAGGCAGCACTAGGCACTTTTTCCAAACTTTTCAGCATCTTTCCCTCGCCTCAAATAACCACGATCACCAGAGGGGCTGACGGCTGGGGTTCCCGCTGGGAATCCTTCCCAAACCAGGATCAGGCCCTTGCACCCCACACCCCATTCCCTCCCTGCCGTTCTTGCCTGGAGCCAAGCGAAAACCATCTGCACATCTCTTAACGCTGCTGTTAGCACACCTCCAACCTGCTGCACCCGCCTCCGCCCCAAGCCAAGCCAGCAAAGCATGTTTAATTCTAATTACGTCCAGAAACCTGCCATAGGGATTGCCAGGCTGCTTCATGCAGCTCCTCTGGGTGACTTGTCGAGGCATTTCTGCAGCGCTTCCCTGGATGCCACTGGGATTCCTGCACAGCAAAACGGCTCCTTCCTTGTGCTGCTCCTGCACCTCAAACCCTCTCTCAGCAAACATGGGCTCAAGACCTAACACAGTTCCTCTCCTCAGTGGGCAATAAAATGTTTATTATCAAACAGCAGACACTCGGGATGACGTGATCCGGGAGCCTGGAGAGCCCACGCTAAACAGAAACACGGCTTTTCTCAGCCTGTGTTCCCCAAACTGGCACCGAGTTGACTCAAGCCCAGGAATTCATGGTTGTGCTCAGCTTTCGGAAAACCTGATGGTTTGGGTTTGCTGCAGACACCATCCTGATGTTCCCCAGGACAAAAACCAGAGAGGAAACCTGTGAGCTACCCCTGCAACAGCAGTGCTCTCCGGGAGCAATGACGCAGTGACCACAAAGAACAACATGAGTCTGGATGCCCCCAGCAAACATTTTGCTAAAACATTGTAATAAAAGCCATTTTACGCCCCTCTTCCTTTTTGTGGAAGGATGGCAAGGGCCAGGCTGAACCCCACGGTGCCAAGGCTACCCCTAAAGGGGTCTGTGGGGCAGAGGGACCCCACTTACCGCAGGCAGCCCAGGAGACCCTCACCCAGCAGTGCCAGCACCTTCCCCGCACTCATCCTGCTGACCAAGGGCTTCTCAGCACACAGGAACAGCACCGACTTTAATTAAAGCCAACCACACCATCCTAGGCTTAATTAAAATTTAATTAAAATACAATTTTTAATAAAAGCCCATGTCGGGGCAGGGATTCCCAACTCGGTTTGCACAGGTACTGCTGGAGCAGCAGCAAGCAGCTCCCGTGCGATGGGGCACAGAGACCTTCCCCTGCCAGCATGGCCGTGTACTTGGTCCCCTACTGGGGACAGCAATGGGGCAGTGACATCCCGCGCTGGGTGGTCCATCAGAGACATAAGATCTACTGAGACAGACCCTCGGACAGGCTCCAACACATCAACAGCTTTGTTTCCGATGAGATTGAAAGGAGCAAGACCCTCCGTGGGCTGGACGCCGCTGCCTTGGCTTTAAACCCTTGGTCCCGCACTCGGGTAATGCGGGGTCACCGATGGAGGCGATGGAGGACCTGGGTCCCAACGTCATCCCAGGACCACCTCAGGAAGGGCAGCCTCCAAGCAAATTGTGCAACACCTCCTCTTCCTCAGCAGCTCAATCACTCCCAGCTACTTGCAAGATAATTACGCTATTTCACATTTTCATTAACTCCCTAATACTTTCCCCTATATTACCCCAGTTAATTATTGATAACCCCTGTCTCCCTCCAGATCCGGCTTAAACTGGCGAAAAGCAGACCAGGCTTCTGTTATGCCCCGCTTTAGTGCGAGCATTGGAAACTTTAATTAAATTTACAGTTAATTCTTATTGACCTTAAGAAAACGCCTCGGGAATGCTAAGCATTGCTTCCAAGTAGGCAATACTGCAACGAGGGAGCGCCTCCGCTGCCTTGGAAAGAATTTGTATTTCAAGAGGTGACTGTGGGCCCAGGAGGAGAAATAAAACTCTTTTACCTTTCTATTAAACCGATAAATTAGACAGTAAAACAACTGGCATTTGACAGGCATCACAAATGGGATTTCCTATGTAGAAATATTCAACATGTGAAGCTGTTAATGCTTAAAGAAGAATGGCAAAATCACGAAGAGAGATGGAAAATACCACTGTCTACTTCAGAACCTCCTGGGAGCCGTTTTGCTCATCATTTCACCAAGTCTTCCTTTCCCCCCATCCCAGTCACCCATCCCCATCCTCCTCTCACCCTCCGAGCCGTGGTACCCCTTCGCTGGGGGGGCTGTGGGATGGCTGCTGTACCACCCCGTACTCCACACTTTGCAACCAGCCACGACCCGGGGCTGCCGATACCAGTCACGGAGGGGCTGAGCCGACAGACTCACGTCTGTAACATCCCCTAATTGCTCTCAGCCGAGATGCATTTCCAAGGGCTGCTAGACCTCTCCGGGATGTTCCCTCTATTAGAGTCAATGGGAAATTGCAGATTAGGGCTGTGCTCCCAGGGGCCCTCGTTTAGATTAATTACCTCCTCTGTTGAGGTAGCAAGGTGCAATAACTTACAGCCCTGATAAAAATGCAGAAAGCTGTATTAAATACAGATTAACAGCCATGGCAGGCAGGTAATCAAAGCAGACTTCAAAAAACTGGGCTGACATAACTTTCCAGGGTTAATTGGTTCATGATTCCCTGATTCCGGGATGATTTTGTTGCAGATGAAGGAGAACTCCTCCCGGTACCCAGCTGAGAGCATGAAGTAATGGGTGCGCCCGTCGGAGAACAACCTCGCTGATAAATAAGTCTCCAGCCTGAGAGCATCCCATGCTGGCTGCTCACACGGCTGCTCATTCCCCCCCAAAAATGCCAGGCAGTATCTTTAGCATGGACACAGGTGCAACCAGTGCCAGGAACGTGAAAGGAGGCCCTGACACCCCAGATAAACTGCAGACGTGGGTGATGGGTGCAGTCTGGATCAGGGCTTGCAGGTTCTATGTTATCACCAAAGAGAAAAAAGGGGGGAAAAAGCCCCTCTCCATTATTATTAAAAAAATCAAGCACTGACAAAAAAAAAAAAAAAGCCCCTGACAAAAGCAAGTGAAAGGCGAGGGGATTTCTGCCGGAGGGGATATGGTTGAGAGCTTTCTGCAGGGCCAAAGAAAGTGACTCTTTCAAGGCGGTAAGATGGGCGATGGGGGACAAAACCGGCCGGGACAGCCCAGCTTAGCGCCGGTGACGGCTCCGCTCGCCCGCCCCAGCCCAGCCTTGTCTGGGCAGGGGGCACCCAGTGGGGTCCAGCGGCGGTTCCAGGGGGACCTCCTCTCTCAAAGGCAGGGTGACAGGCTGCCCGGGACCGGGCTCAATGGGGGACAGAACCTTTTTTGTGTAAATGTAAAACAGTTTGGAACCAGGAGAGGGGGACAAGGCTTGGGACAGATTTATCCTCTCCCAGCAGACACCCGGTACCACCCGGATCTGCATATGAATCGCCCCAACAGGCTTATCTCACCCGGCGGGACAAGGCTGCCTTTGTGGCCGCACAGCAGCTATGAAGTTGTTAAACTGGAACCAGTTATGCAGACTTTTAAGATCATAGCCTTTTCCTTCAAGGCAGCTAAAACAGCAGCACCTTTGCTGGGAAGCAAGGCACGAGAAAGCAGCGATGGGGGTGGGATGTCAGGAAGGACAGATCCAGCCTTGTGTCCCTACTCCCAGCTCTGCCAAGGCGACCCTGGCTGCCGGGGGGGCATATTGGACACACACACACCCCTCTCCATCCCCAAAGTGGGGTGGGGGGCACGCGTGGGCAGCCGTGCTCACCCCCCGGCCCAGTCTCCTCCATCACCTCCTCTTCCTGGAGGAGGCACCAGGGCATCTGTTGAACCTCAGTGCAAGGCACGGAAGGCTAAACTCGCCACCAAGCCGCCCGGGAGCAAATTAGGCCATGTTCCTTTTTATTCCTAATTACTGCAATCTTCCCCCTCTCCTTCTCCGCTGCCCCTTTGGAGAAGGCAGTGGGTCCTGCCAGCACCTCCCCAGCAGGCAGAGCCCCCCAGGCGCTTTCCATCCCAGGCCTGCCCCCATTATTTTTGATTCTTTCACCGATTCAAAAACGTGCAAATGAGGCCACGGCTTCCCAATCAGGCCTGGCCAGGAGCTAATTGGCTTTAAGCAGGGAAACCTGAATATGCTAATGATGGCAGTAACAAGCCTGTGATGCGCCTGGAAGGGGAGCCAAGCCCATCGGCTGACTCTGAGACACGTCAATTAACAACAAGGAAGATAATTTATTAATGCTCCTTTGCACCCCTCTGCCCTTTGCTCCTAATTACAGCTTGATACATGAAACATCGCGGAGGTTTGCCCAGGCTTGCTCCCAGCTGGAGCATCCCAGCACAGCCCCGAGCGTATCCTCCTGCCCTTGAGCAGCATCTCACCCGGCCAACAGCCCAGGACCACGACTGGAGGGTCTCCAGCCAACCCAAAGGACCTCAAAGCTCTCCCACCACCAGACCACGGGTGATAGGATCCCCGGGCTGGGATTCAGATGGGCCAGGCTGCAGAAGAGGCTCAGGGGAGATGGGAGATGCAATGGGCTGGTGGTGCCACCATCCAGCGCCGCTCCCCATGGGGTTCGAGCCCCCACAGACCCTTCCTGAAGGGCTCCCTCGCTGGCTGCAGAGCCTGGCTGCTTCGTCCTGGGAAGGGTGTGGGCTGCAAAGCAGGAGGGAGGCAGAAATGAGGGCTCCAGGAAGGGCCAGGAGCCAAGGATTTTTGAGTTTGGCTTCCCGACCTATTTAGCATCAAGATCCGGGGGATGTGGAACACTGAAAGGGGAGAAGCCCATTAGCATTTCTAATGGAGTGGCTGCTTTCACAAGTCACCCGACACCCAGTTATTAACCACGATAAGAAGCGGGGCCATTAAGGAAACCACGGCTGCTTTGTCCATCTATCCAAACCTCTGTGCGCCCCAAGTCCCAAGCCTGTCAGGAAGGTGAGAAAAAGGCCATTCCCCCACCAACACCCGAGGGCAGTTGCAGCCCCCTGCTCCCACTCCTGCTCCCACGCAGAGCCAGACCCGCTCCCCTCTACCGCCCGGCATTTGCATCGCCATCGTGCTCATGTTTATGGCTGGGGGTTGCAATTACGGGCAGCTCAAGGCCCTGAAGGTTTTTTCTTTGCATGGTTATTCCAGCAGGGTCGTTAAGGCCAAAGGGCTCCCGGTGAATGCACATAACAGCATATGATTATGAAAAGCAGAAACCAGAGTTAATAAGGGTGAAGCTCCTTCCCTGCTCGGGAGCAGCAGTGCTGGAGGAAGAGGCTGCTTGGCCTCTGTTATCATCCAGGGGATTTGGAGACAGTCCCTCCTCACCCTTCTCTGCTGTGGGGCTATGATCACCCCAAAAATGCAGAGCAGCTGAAGTCTCCATTGATGTTTGCCAAGGACCCACCACAGCCAGCACCACTCAGGTCCCCCCATGCTCTTGCCCAAGGCAGTGCCCCTTGGCCAAGGCACAAAGCCACAGCCTCCCTGGGACTCCTGTTTGCCGTTGGCGTCATTGTCCACAGCTGCAGCGGTGACCATTGGGACATCTGACCATTGTGACATCAGTCCATGGGGACATCTGCTACCTCCAGAGCTCACCAGGAGACAGAACAACAGCAGGACGGTACCACCTGCAGCCCTCAACTGCAGGAGGGGGACCTGAAGCAAAACCAACCTCCTGTTCCCAGGAGCAGTATTTCACTTGCAACAAGCAAAGATGTATTTTGAACAACCACTAGTGAAAAAGCAGCTGAACCCACTGCTTGGGTTAAAACAGGTAAGAAACACAAAAGCTACATGAACCCCCCAAAACCCTACAGAAAGCATGGGTTCACGCATGCCTGGCCTTGGTGGGATGCTGGATTTGGGCTGTGTAAGGCGAGGGCAGGGCTGCAGCGGGCTCACAAGGCCCTCTCCATCCCTCTGGAATGAAGCACGTCTGCACGGCAGCAATTAGAAATCCTCTTCTCACTGCTCGCTCCCCGGTGTCCCTTTGATTCCTGAGTCCCGGCGGCCCCGGGGGCGCAGGGACAGCCTGTGGCAGGTGTCTTGCCTGTGACCCGGGTCAATCGAGGGCTCTGATCTCCAAATGACCCTTCCCAGCAGTGAATATGTACCCGCGCTCAAACAGCTTGCAGATGAAGGAGCAACAGACTGGAGATGATTTATTCAGGAATTAAAGGTTCAGTACCCCTTTTAAAGGCTGCGCCTCGGCACTGTCAGCCTTCATTGCACACAATTAAAGGGGTTAGCTGCCCCGGCCCGCCACCGCCCTCCTCCCTTCCAGGGGAATGAAATCAAACAAAACCAACCCCCCCCCACGCCCCCACCAAGCCCCGATCTGGTCCCTCCAGTGTATCGCTGGGGGCACTGCAGAAGGACTTGCAAATTTGGAGCGTGAGTGGCCCCGGGAAGCTGCTCCGGCTCCGTTCTCTGCCAGGGACCAGCTCGGCTCTGCCGGGGATGCTCTGCAGATGCTCAGGTTTTGTCCCCGCTCACAGGGGATGCTCAGGGTCGGGGTCTCTGCTGGGCTGCTGGCAGAGGTAGCTCCGGTGCCACCCATGCAAAGCTTGCTCCTGCAGCTGGGGCTTGGTGAGATGATGCTCCTGGGGCTCTGGACCAGGGAGGGAGGCAGGGGCTGCCCGGGAACGAGCCTTCTCTCCTCTTTATGCCTTTGGAGCAAGACTCGACCTCCCCTCCCCCAGCTCAGCACCAGCATAATTCAAATACAGCCTCGAATTTCCCTCTCACACCTGAGAGGGGAGATAAGGATAACATTTAGCATCATCTGGATTATTTTTTTCCCCCCCTCCAAGTTGCGAGGACTGATGGGGCGGTTTGGCTGCAGGAGGGGGAGCATCGCTCGCGGGCGCGAGCAGCAGGAATTCAATGAAAAGCTTCCTTCCTCTTAGAAAAGAAAAGGAAGAAATCCGCTGGCAGCAGCGGCTGTTGATAATCTCTTTCCAAGGCAGTAAATTTTCCTGCAGCTACCCCGGCAAGTAATCCGGCAGATTATTACACCTTTCAGCGGAATCAGCCTTTTAAATATGCTCTGCCTTCACCATGCATCTTGTGTTTTATGACCTGACTTGCTGTCTGAGCACACAGGGAAACACAAATTACGCTCTTCTGCGACCAGAGTAGAGGCACCGGTGACAAATTTTATACCTCTGGTAACTGGGATCCTTGGGCGCTCCAATAAATAAGGAAAATTTCCTCTTAAAGCCGCGCGAGGCTGCCAGGCTGGGGGCTCTGCACCACGACAGCCTGGGGAGGGGAAGGGACACCCCCACCCCCCAAATCTGCTGCTCTGGGAGAGCACCCCACTAACCCAGGCGATTGCAGCGCCGTGCTGAGAAGGCACACGCCGCTCAGATGGGCATAACACGATTAACGCATACTTATATACTTCTGATGGCCAGCTATTTTTTACAGACCAGTTGTCCCCAGTCTGAGCACTCCAGGCGGGCAATGCGCTTCTGGCAGGCCATTCCGAGGCAAAATTTATTGCTTTTTAAAAAAATAGGGAAAAAATGCCCAAGACTGCTGTAAGTATGTCTAAGGTCTTTGTTTTCAATTACAAATAAAAAAATACACATATTGGTTTTCACTAAATTATCCTCCTGCAGCAATGGGCTGATCGTTCCCGGTTTCCCACCTAGATGGAAGGACATAAAAAGCCCACAAAATCTCATTTTTTGCAGGTTTAAAGTTACATGGCCAGCAGAAATGGGAATTCCTCCGCTTCCCAATGCCCTTGTGCTTTCTCATTTGTCTCTTAGAAACTGCATTTGGACTAGAGCTCTTTTCCTTTTGCCCGCTTGGGAATGGGGAAGTGCTGCTTTTGGGAGGAGATGGAAAAAAAAAAGAGTTATCTATAATTTTGCAGTTGCCTGCAGGGCCGTGGGCACCAGCCATGTCATGGAGCTGCAAAACTCAAATTTAAGGCAAAATCCTCCAATATTTTCAGCGCATCCATCCCTTTGCTGCCATGCTGTTCCACGTCCTGGGGGACAGTGGCTGCAAGCGGTCCCAGCCCACAAGCGGCGAGCCACAAGCTTTCAGCTAATTAGCTCAGACTAATTAGCCCAGGCACGGTGCCGGTGGCAGGACCCGCGCTGCCCTCCGCGATGATGGGGTCCCTGGGATCCCTTCCTTGCCTCCATCACGGGGTGCTGGCGAGGGGTGTCCCCAGCAGCCGGGGCAGCCCTGGGGATGGGATGTGGGCTGGAACCCCACGTCGCACACCCCAGTCCCAGCCCCGTCGCAGGTGCAGGAGCAGCGGGAGCCCACGCAAGGGAGGAAGAAAGGAGGAATCCACACATGTCTGCCAGAGCGAGACCTTCCCGCTGGCCGGCGAATTGACAGCTGCTTTGATTTGATTAGCAGATGCTGACGAGGCATCGAGACAAGTCCCCAGAGCCATGAATAATTTCAGTCTATTTGTGTTTATTTGATCTCAGTATGGGGCTGGCCCCGCCACCTCGCCCAGCCCCAGCCTGGACCCTCTCAGGACGATGGGGAAGGGGCTGCCGGGCTCTCCAGATGGCCTCTCTGAGGCCACCACTGGCAGGGCTGGCTGTCCCCCTCCAATGTGTGCTCCAAGGAGGAGAGAGCCCTTTGCCATGCTCTTCTCCTTCCTCCATCCACACCTCCTGCACAGCCATCCCACCAAGCTGGGGGGTGAGGAAGGAACCCCCCAGCAGCTTTTGGGGATGAGAAGAGATCCCTCCCCAACCTCACAACTTTTAACATAACTCATTCCAACATTTTCAAGTCTCTTTTACCTTTCCTCTTTTAAACAGACAAAAACGAGAACTTTGCACTTTCTGGTTGCTGGACTAGAGCTGGCATCAGAAGCCATGTGCCAGAGCCACCAGCTCCCCCTGGCATCACCAAGGGCCAGATACTTGTTAGAAAGCAATTAATGCATTTCAAAGTAACAAACTGGCCATAAACCCCCATGGTCTGACACAGGTAAACCCACCAGATGTTACCTCTGAACCACTGTACCCAAACACTGTACCAGGTATTGGGTCTTCCCCATGAATGAGGAGGGGCAGGTGGAAAGGAGAGCTGTCCTGGACTCCAAACTGGACAGCCAGTGGAAAATGCCACCAGCAGAAGGGATGAAGAAAAACTCTCCTGCTGGGGTGCCCCTGGGATGCTCAGTTCCTCTGCCCCAGCAGCGTGGTGCACGATGGCACACGGACCTGGCCAGGGCTGAAGAGAGAGGGTCTGAGCCCAGAGCGAGAGCTGAGGTTCCTCTTGTGGCTCCTCTTAGGGTGGCTTTGGAAGAAAATGACCCAGGACCACGCTCAGCAGGCACAGTAGGTAAATCAAGCAGTAAAATCTAGGCTCACAGTCCCCATTTTAAACCAGGCAAATTAAACACAAGCAATTTGAATGTAATTCTCCTGCCCGCAGCACCTTCCACATCCAGTTTAAAATTGCACTGGTTGGATCTGATGACTCAGAAATCAAAGGTGCTCTGAGCAGGGCGAGAGCCCGACCCCTGCCATGGGAGTAATGCCTCTCCCATCACCGTGTGCCGATTTAGCACGTGGCGAGTCCACCAGCTACATCTCATGAAGGCTTCTGCAAAAACACTTTCCCAGTCTGGCTCTCCCCTGCTGAACAAGCACCGGCTCCTGCGCGAAGCTTCAGCTTCAAACTAACCACGAGTCGTTCTGAAACGCTTCCAAAACTGTCTCATTTCTACCTAAGAAAACATAAATCAGTCCTCGCTCGCGAACTGGAGCCAGGTCTGAGGTCTGCAACGAACCCGTGGGGATCCATCAGCACAGTTTCCAGTGACAGTTTTAAGCTCGCTTGGCCGGATCCACAAAGGTATTTGGGAACCTTAACGCTCACCGAAATCACCGGTGACTGCGCACCTCAATCCCCCTGCAAACGGGATCCCCCCCGACTCCTCCGAAGGGGGAGAACCGAGCTGGTACCTTGCTCTACCCCAGCTCCCCCCACCCTCCATCCCAGCCTGCCACCACCTCAGCTTGCCAGGAGCATCCCCCCACACTGCCCCTGCCTGGGGGGGACCCTATGCCCCATAGCACCAAAACCCCCCAGCGCTGGACACCATCTCCAGCAGCTTCTGCTGGCACCGGGGTTTGAGCAGGAGGGTGCCCTGGGCTGCCCGCAGCGAGGGGGGACAGGATGGGGGGCAGGAGGGTGACAGGAGCCAACAGCACCAATCCTGCCCTCGCTGCGTGGCGCTGGACCAGCCCAGCTCTGCTCCGAGCAAGCAGCAGCTTCAACAAACAGCCCAAAGTGATGCATGAGCTGTAGGTTTTGGCCCGAGGGAGGATAAGCACCATATTGGTGCAATTACCTGAGTTTAGACAAACCTCGGCGGGTGCCTGGGCCGGGTTCAATAGCTGGCAGATGAGCAACAGCATCTGCAGCATCAGCTCCTGGCTGGCGCGCGGGGACCCTCCGTGGGGCTGCCGGGGGGCTCGGGGCAGGCAGGGAGCAGATGTCCTCCAGGCGTGCGGCCCCTGGAGCTGTTGGAGGTGTGGGGCAGCAGAAATGTGCTGAGGCCGCAGTGCCGCGATGGCAGACCCCCCCGGTCCCCAGCATCGGCCGGGCTGGGGCCAGGATGTGACCGTTCCCTTCTCCCCAGCACCGCCGTGATGCCTTTGACAGCTCGAGGGGGCCATCGCTCCTCCAGCCCTGGCAGGAGGCACGGCTCCATGCTGCCTGATGGCCCGGAGCAGGCAGCACCTCCACGGAGCAGCAGGTTACCCCCAGGTTAACCCATCCAAAGGTGATCGTTACTCCTAACTCCTCAAGACAGCTGCCTGCAAGGAGACAAGGATGGAGCCAGGGATGCCCAGCCCTTCTCCTTGCCACCTTCCCTGGCCAAGCAGGCAAAGGAGCCATAACTGCATCTGAAAGGGGAGAGGTTTCACCCTGTGGCTGGAGAACAAAGCCCAAAGGGTGCCCAACAGCCCTCAGCCAAGAGCAAACCATCCCCATGTCTCCTCCTTTCCTGGAGCAGAGGTCACGACAGCATCCATCAGCCCAAACCCCTGCGTTCCCCCAGTTTCTGCAACGGTGGTGCCATTTGTAGCCTCCCTCCTTGGCTTTGGGGGTTGACAGTGGAAACTTCAACCTAAAACCCCCTTGTCATGGTCACCATCTCTGCACCCAGCTGGTCCCCAGTGAAGTAGCTCCCAGCTCTCCTCAAAGCACGTGCTGGATGTGCTACAGCTCACGATGGCTCCGAGCTGGAGAAGCTCCTCTGCCCTCCCTGCCTCTGTCAACAACAAAAAAACAGAAATATGGTTTGTTTGGTGTTTGTCTCGGGTCGAATGCCGTCATGCTGCTCTTGTTGGGATGGAAAATGCATCCAGTTTTCCACAGAAACAAAAAAGATTCCCCATCTGTGTCAAATTTGTAATACAGCCTGGGGGAAGATGAGAAACAAATTTGGCTCTTTTTTTTTTTCTTTGCTATCAGAAAAAGCCCCGTTTCCTGGCAAAGAGCAGAGCAGAGCTTCGCCCCAGAGCACGGCGGTGACGTGAGCCACCACCGCTCATGCAGCCTGAGCTGCTCTGTGCCATCCCATCCTGTGGCATCTGCCGAAACACCAGTAGGAACTGGGCGAAGGGAATTGGGAGAGGAGCCCCGACACGCAGCTCACGGCCTCAGAGCGGCTGCCAAATGGTTCTTCTCCCTGACAACCTGCTCCGCCACCTCCATGCGTGTGCAGGACTTTTCTCCCCAGTCTGCAGCCCATCACATGGGAGCTAATAACTGTTTCCTCTGCAGATAAGGGAGAAGCCTCAGAAATCCAGCCAAGCCCGGACAACGAGGCTTGGGGATGCTGGGGATGCTGCTGGGCGCCCAGCGGGGCAGCAGCCCGTCCCCTCCCTTCCCCTCGCGCTGCGGTTCAGCTGGTCCCCAGGCGAAGGAAATCCCCCGCCGAGGAGGGAGACGTGGGCGGATTACGCACTTTGCTGCAAAAAAATAATTAAAAAGGAAAAAAAAAAAAAAAAGCTGTATCTCCAGCTCTAGAGAAAGGGGCCGTGGAGGCATCGGGAAGGCTCAGAGGATCCAGGGGTTTCTCCAGCCCCGTGCCCAGGTTGAGCCGTTGGAAGCTCCCAGCTCCCCATCATCCGCGCTGGATGAGTCCCAGGTGGAGATGGAGGGGCTCCATCCACAGGTCTCCCTCCCCAGCATCAGCGCTCCCCTTCTCCCTCCCTCCAGCAGGAACAACTGGGAATTCTCTAAGAAAACATTTCTTCACTGGAAAAGCATTGGTTTGCGGCAACTGGAGCTGTTTGTGGGAAAGGACTGGATTTTGATTATTTTTAGCCTGGCTTCCTAAGGAAATGTGGCTTAAGCAATCACACGGTCTGTCTGCCTGTCCGCCCAGCTGTCTGCCCGTCTTCCCCCAGCCACGTCTGATCCCACCGGCCGATTCCAGCCGGATTTGATGGAGGACAAGGATCAAAAATAGGAAGTTTGCACATTTCCATGAAAAGCTGTGGCCGAGTGGCGGCTGGAGGCCCAACCACTGTCCTTGGCTCAGGGCAAGACAACTCCAGCACAGCCCAAACCCCAGCAGCCCTGTCCACACCAGCTTTGCTGGGCTTCAGGCTCCCCAGGTCCCGCTCAGTACCAGGGTATTTGGGTGGCCAGCGTCGTGGAGGAAGGAGAAATATGCTCCTTGCAACTCAAAGTCATTTGCAGAAGTTGGAAAGACTCTCAATAATCTTCTCATTAAGAAGCTCCCCAGGCAGAAACACCTTTGGTAGGTGTCCCTGACCACCACACTGGGCAGAGCAGGAAACTCCTCCCTGGAGCCAGGGACCAGACTCTGCCAGGTCTTGAGCACCAGTTAATAACAGCAGCCGGGCCAGAAGTCATAAGGGGCACAGTCCTGACCCCAGGGTAACACCAGCCTGCTGCTGGCTTCTCCCAAAACTGCCTTTTTCATAAGGAAAAATATGAGCAAACACCCCTGCACGCCCCAACCCCATGACGTTAGAGTGTCTCGCTGCCACAGCATCCCTTCCTGATGGGCAAGGGACCCTCGGATGAGGCAAAACGCCCCCTCCACAGTGGCAGGGCAGCGCCTGTTTCTTTCCAGTCATCAACTTTTATCCGCTTCCAGGAAGCAATAGGTTGATTTTCATTCCTATGTTTGAAAATTGGGAAGACAACCACCGGCCAAGGCAGTCTTTCCCTAAGAGCTGTGCCAGCTCTGCTGGCTGTGCCACCACGCTGACACCTCCACGATTTGCAGCTGAACCCCCCAGGTGCTGCCCACCCAGCCCTCAGCAGCAAAACAAGGGGCACCCAGACCTCCAGCCCCACCATCCTCAACGAGCTACCCCTCTCCCGGCTCAGAGCAAACAGAGCAATGCCTCCATCAGTGACCATGATCCAAACCAGGGCTGGGCATCAGAGACCACAGGGCTGTTCTCCCAGACCTGCTGAGACACCCCTGCCATCCCACCGGTGTTTGCTGAGGTGGTAGGACCACACGAGGTTCTGCTCCGTAGGGATGCTCTGGGCTCCATCGAGCTGCCCTGTAAAGCCGGACGGGATCCTGCCTCGCTTTTACGAGAGCGGCGGCTCCTCGGGAGCCCGAGACCACTACGTCTCCACTGAGACCACCAAGGTGGGGCAGGAGGAAATGCTTGTCTGCCCTCAAGCTGCGTTTCGCGGTGGGAGCAGGAGCCTCAGGCTGTGAACGCCGGCAGCTCCCAGCCGCTGCTGCCCCAAAAGCAACTGGTCCCCAAGTGCCGCTGCCCCTCATCCCTGGGGACTGATTTAGGGCAAGATGCACAGGCAGCCCCACAGCGGCCAACCCCCTGATGTGGGCTCTCTCACATCTCGTAACGCGGGTGAGCTCATACCGAGGCTGCCTGTGGGGATTCTCTGGTGTCTAATAACACGGCTGTGCTCCGGGTGCAGGCCTTCCTGGGAGGGCATCTCCCCAGGTCAGGACTGGAGGGACAAGGGCACTAGCGAGGTGCCCCGTGCACATTACCCCCTGCCTTCAGCTGTTTACTCACAGCCTGTAGGTTTTGTCCCTAAATTTATCAGCAGTGAAACATTTCCATAAGCACCAGAGGCTCTCCTGCCTCGGAGCCTGGCAGAGCGGGGAGAGAGCAAGCGATTCTTCAACAGCAGAGACCAAGGCTGTCTGGGACAGACACTGTCTCCCCTGGGCTGCAGCCAGACACAAAGAAACTCCCAGGAGAGGTGAGATCCCAGCTCATTCTTTTAATCCAGCTCATTTTTTGAACCCTGCTCATTTTTCCTTTGAGGCACCAGCAGCAGACAGACTGGCAGCCACCTCGACCACCTCCGTTAAGGACCTGCAGACTAATGGCTACAGCACAAAACTCTCTTGGTCCAAAGGGAGTCAGACCTGGCTGCGATACATGGGAGGACCACAGGCACCTGGCACTCTGGAGACTTGAAGTTCCCATGGGCTCCTCACTACCCCAGAGCACAGGAACATGTGGACACTTGCTCACCCAGTTACATAGTCCTGGGAATGGTTTGGTGTACCTGGCTGAGGAAGAAAGCAGTAATGCCACCAGCCAGGAGTCTGAATCTGTTCCTCATCTCCTACAGCCTCACCGTTTTGGTCTCCTTAACTAGATATTTCAATATCTGGGTGATGATGGATGGGTGGGGGGATGATGGATGGGAGCATGCAGCTAGATGGACAGATCGATCCCCGCATTCCTGGCAGCTGCTCCCAATAACCCGGCTCGAGGCGGGGAGCAGCCGGGGGCTTTGCGAGGGCTGGGGTCCACAACAGAGGTCAGGATGGTGAGTTTGGGCTGCAGAGCCTGAGGACACATGGAGCCAAACCCCCACCAGGGCATGTAACCAGTAAGACAGGCTGGATTTATGGACTGGTAACATCAAGGCTTTCAGCGACTGATGGTCCTGCTGTGAAAGAGCTTCATGAACCATCACTGATAGGAAAAGCAGGGAGGAGACCACAGCCATGGACAGAGTAAGTACAGCAGCCCAATTTGGGCTGTTTTCTGCTAATACCCAGCCTAAGAAATCATCACCAAGTGGCAGTCATGGAAACCCTGTCCTACACAACTGATGGGGACAGTGAGCACCAAGCACAGAAGATGAGCCCACCAGCAGCCCAGCTCTCCTGCTACCATCTCCATCCCATCAACCAGCAACTGCAGCCCAAGAACCAGTCCACGACAAAGGCCAGCGCTGCCGGTGCCCCAGCCGAGCACAACATTATCCCGCAGCACAGCTACACCCACACCGTCACACACGGCAACCGGTGTCTCTGCTAACAAATAGCCATGAGCAGGGCAAGTGCCAGACCCCCAACATCACACCAGCCAGGAACAAGGCAAGGATCCCACGGCTCTGGCAGGATCACCCGCTCAGCAGGGACCTGGGGAGCATGAATTTCTGCTAGCCCCGCCGGCAAAAAGCGAGCAGGGCTCTCACATGATCTTCGGTGGCCCTTGGGAGGCATGGGGGAAGCCCCCCCCCCCCAGCCCATAGCCCCTGGGGGGCTGCTGCAGGACCACAATTTTCTCTTTCTTCCCCTTTTTGAATGCAGCAGAGGAAAAAACCGGGGGCCTTTGGAGCACATTAAGCGGTGGGGAGGCCAAGAGGCGTTCCTCCCAAGGCACGTTCAGCCGACGGCCAGCACGCCTGGGAACTCCCGCTGCTCTGTAAAAGCAGGGAGGACACTGGGAGCTTGTTTGCTGCTGGACTCACGCAGGGTGGGATGTTACGAGCTGACAGAAGCATTTCCCAGAGCCCCCTCACCCGCTGATTCAGGCTCTGGGGTGCCACCACAGCCCCCACCACCACCCGTGGGACATCTTCCTCCAGCATCCTTGTCTTCTCTGCAGCTGGTGATGTGGAAAAGGCATCTGCCAGGCTGAGACCCCTCCCTGCTCCCTCCTGGGTGGGTTCTACACCCCCTCGCATGGCTGAAGCCAAAGAGGAAGGGGAAATCAGGGAGCAGTGCCACTCTGCAATGCGGCTCTGAAGCTGTCACCAAGCTTCCAGGGAGCATCGGCACAGACCGTACAGCTAGAGGGGCTCGCTCCTCCACATCATGGCCACAGACCACAGCTTGGGAAGCACCAGCTTAAAAGCCTCCAGGGATGTAGGGGATATTTCGAGGAGGATGCTGGAGGATCCAGCCAGAAATCCCACCAGGAAATTCCAGCAGGGGCCTGGGCAGAGCCAGGCTCTGGGGGTGAGTGGAGGCAGGAGCTGCCCCACTGTGGGGAGCCACGAGGTCCCCGAGGTCAGATCACACTTCCAACAGGTCCCCCCCGTTCCAAAAAAGCCACGCACAGAGGCACACTGAAACCATGAATGATGCAAATGCTGGGCTCCTGCTGGCCAGCTTTATGAGCCCACTGCACTGATGCATCCTGCTGAACGCCCACAAGCTGCAGGATCACAGCTCCATCTGCGTGGTCCCACCAGCCCATGGACCCACAGATCATCGGGATGCTGCAGCAGCATTGAGCCCATGGCACACCAGTGGCTGGTGTTATAATGACCTCTCCTTCAGCTCTGGTTTTCCACCCAACTGTGTAAGGAAGAAATGCAGAGCACATAGAATCATCTAGGTTGGAAAAGACCCTTGGGATCACCGAGTCCAACCATCTACCCTACTCTACAAAGTTCTTCCCTACACCATATGCCCCAACACCACATCTAAACGACTCTTAAACTCATCCAAGGATGGTGACTCAACCACCTCCCTGGGCAGCCTGTTCCAGTGTCTGACCACTCTTTCTGTGAAGAATTTCTTCCTAATGTCCAGTCTAAACCTACTGTGTTGCAGCTTGAGTCCATTCCCTCTTGTTCTATCGCTAATTACTTGTGAGAAGAGACCAGCACCAACCTCTCTACAATGTCCTTTCAAGTAGTTGTAGAGA
>JAOXJK010000069.1:6810387-6826637 GCA_025774025.1 Xenus cinereus
ACCAACCTCTCTACAATGTCCTTTCAAGTAGTTGTAGAGAGTGATGAGGTCACCCCTCAGTCTCCTCTTCCTCAAACCAAACAGTCCCATGTTATGGCAGATTAACCCTGGGCTGTCAATGCCAAATTAACCCCCGGCTGTCATCAGCATTCACAGGGACACCAGGGGCACTCGGGTCTTCTCTGCTGCAGTTCAGGGTAGAGCGACCCGGTGGGAAATGGCCTTTAAGCCACGGTTGGTCTCTGTGGACAGTCATGGCGGGGGCACAAGCAGAGCTCTCCTCCCAGTGACAGCAGTTCACCCAGCTGGGACACACAGGGATGGCTGCAATAGGAAAAATAAAAGCAAAATAAAGTGGAGGGTGGAGGGAGTGGGGTGTGACGGCACTGAGACATGGCTGCTTGCACCCTCCCTGCCCCTTGCCCATCTGGGTGCTCCACAGGCCATGGGCATATCTGGGATGCCGATGCTGCATTTACTCATGCCGCTCGCTACGCTCATCTGTTCCACTCCTCGACACCACAACTCAAACTTTGTCAGCAGATAAAACAGATCTATTCTTAATCTGCAAGCAGAGGCAGGGCGGTCGCCCGGCTTAAGTCCACTGAGCTTGTTTTCGTCATCACTGAAGTCAAAAACACAGAAAAAGCACACCATGTAACCAAACGCCTCCAGAGCCGGGGCAGAGCCGCTGCCTGCCGACTACAAGCCACCCGTGAGGACATGCCCACAGTGAGGGCACTCGAGCAGCTCTGCCCGAGCTGGCGGCTGCGGGTTCAGCACAAGGAATGGGTTCAGCATGGGCTGCGCAGGTCTATAGCACACACACAGAGACGCAAAATAATTAAAAAAATAAAAAAAAAATCATAAAAGAGCGATAGACTGGCCCAAGTCAGGGAAGGACCACACGTGCGTCACCCCATGCCAAGAGAGGATAAAGCTCCCATTTTCTCCGCAGCATCCGACCGGATCGCAGCCTCCCCCAGTCACGCGTCTCAATGGTGAGAGCGGTGCCCGCTGCGAGGCCCCCCGGCCCCCCCACGGCAGCACGGCCCCAATTCATGCGGGTTTGTGCCTGACTGGCAGGCGGTGCCCGGCCCCGGATGGGACCTCCTGCCTGCCGTGGCACAGCCCCCAGGTTTCCCATCCCAGTCGCAGGGACTGGTCCAGGAAAGCCTCGGGATCAGAGGGGCCGGTGCAGAGATGGGCACGGGGCGGGGAGGGGGGGACACAGGATGGGGTGTTAATGCTGCTTTGTGCTCTGTTTTCCAGGGCGGGGGGGGGAAATGAATGGAGCCCATCGCAGAGCCCCACCGCCCCTGCGGGCACCGGACGTCCCTCTGGCTGCTTCTGATTGAATCAGCCGGATTGACGGACTGATGGACAGACAGCACGGTGGCCCAGAAAGCAGTGGCTGGTTCCACTTCAGAGAGAAGCGACCACAGGGGTGGTCTGTCCTGCGATCTGGGGGTCACGCTGCGCCCCAGCAAAGGATGCTGTGTCTCTCCCTGCGCCCCCCCCCAGAATGGGTTTTCTGCCAACAGAGGGGAGGATGGGGGTCTCAGGGAGAGCGACACCGCACCAGGGTCCCACCAGAGCCCCTGGGTTAGTGCCAGGAGTGGGATACACACTGGTCCCCGCCGGGGACAGGACACAGCAGGCACAGGGATAACATCGTGCTGTATCCCACCATGCCAGAGGGTACCTGCCGAGGATGTGGACACAAGCTGGCAGCCAGGATGAATTCTGATTTAGGATGAAATTTAACGTTGGGGGGAAAAAGATAGTTCTGAAAAGTCACCTTCTGGTAAATTTGATTTTTTTTCCTTGCATGGCAATAGCTTTAAAGTAAAAAGCACAAAACCAAAACAAAAAAAAACTTTTTTAGGCATTTCAGAATAGTTTTTCCGAGTTATTGTGAAAATTTAGATCAGAAAACGTGTTGGGTAAAATATTCAATTCCCCACAGCCTGGAGAGCCTCATCAAAAATCCATTTGAAGTATTACTCTCAAATCCCTCATGGCAATGGGATATTTTAAGGTCAGTTAAACTTATTATTCACTCAAGATTTTCTTTCAGGTCCCTGCATATTTCAAACAGATTTTCCCCCATCTCTAGCCCAACTGTGTTACAAAAAGCCCTTTCCCCTTTTTTTTTTCTGAAAAGAAAAAAAAAGTTGTCAAAAGAAAAGATACTAATCAGAAACAGCTTCTGAAGTCTTAAAACCCACTACAGTTTGTACTTGTTACCAAAAAAACATTGACGCTATCTCCAGATCCCTAAATCCCTTGACTTTTAAAACACTGAATGGAGCTGTGCTTGGAAAAGAAGAATTAGCTTGAATTTGTTTTTCTTATTTGCAATTTGGTTTCCTTGAAACTGGGTATATTCACAGATAGTTTTTTTTTTCTCTCCCTTCCATTGTGCAAGGAAAGAAAGGAACTTCTAGAAGTGCAACCTGCATTATTTTTGGATTATTTATAGTTTCCAATGGAATATAACTGCAATTTCTGCTCCTACTGTCCCTTTTCCCTCCAAGGACACTTTTTTTTTTTTAATAAATAAAGATCACCCAAATAATACAATTTTTTTATTTCTGAAGTGTCTCCACCTTGGGGAGGAGCACAACAGCTCTTCCAGCAGCACACGAAAACCAAGAGGGGTCAGCTCCCAATCAATGGTACCTGCACAGGCATCAGCAGGATCTGTCCCTGAAGAAACCACACAACAACCCCGAAAGCAATTTGTCTGGAGCAAAACAACAAATATTTTAGATAAACTATAACAATATTTATCTTTACAACCATCTACAGAAAAACTTTGCAGTTGATTACAAGGATCTGAAGTAGCAAAAAGATCAGCCTTTCCCCTAAAACACAAATGTCTGTTTTCTGCTCAAAACTTCCCCAGTTTTGAAACATCAACACTGACCAAATACAGGATTTCACTTGGAAGATCATCACTTTCTTTGTATTTAAAAAAAAAAAAAAAGCAAACTCTTGCTTTGAAGAAAATTTTTGACCACAAGAAACAAGAGCTTGAATTCGCCACTGACCTGCAAAGGGCTTGTATTTGTGCTTTCCCCAAAAGAGAAGCTTTTCTGGAGAGGAGATGAATCGCTGACACAAAAGCAGCTACTCTAGTTACCAGGGACCCTCAGACAGGTGTGATTTGGGGTCCTTTGGAAAGCCAGACGCACGCCTGCACAATCCCAGTCTCACACATCTGGGAAGCTGGCTGCTGGTCACGGCAGAGCACAACTCCTCAACACAGCAAACCTCTCCTCTCCTCTCCTCTCCTGTCCTGGCCAGCAATATTGCACGGTCAGCATCTTCCATCTTATTTTGGCACTTCGAGGTCTTCTTGGAAACTTGGGAAGAAAATCAGTTGCTAACCTCACAAGAGGTTGAACGCCAGGATGGACCAGAGGGCAGAGGTTCCTGCCTGCTACAGCCTCCCCCGTCCTTACACCACCACCCTGATCATGCCCTGAGCCTGAAGCAACACCACCCCATCCACCTCCTAGCATCCCTGTAACAGAGATGAGATATTTGGCCAGTACAGGGAAGTATTTGCAGTACAGGGAAGTATTTGCAGTACAGGGAAGATCAGGACACCTGAAGGAAGAGCGGGCTAGGAAGGTCCTCCCAGCTTCTCTGAGTCCTTCCCAGCAGTGGGTAATCACCAGAAAACTATCCTGAGGTCCCATCCCTAGGACCAGTTCAGGCACCTTTATCTTCATCCCCAAAGCCCTTCAAACACATTCTCCCTCCTCCCTTGCCCCACTGCCACCTTGTAGGTGGCACCTTGTAGGGCCTGGTTTCCAAATTCTCTCCCAGGAAGGAGTTTGAGCTCAACTTCTCTGATGAGGTTAGGTAGGAGCCAGAGGAGAGCTGGTGCAAACGAGACCTCTGCCCAAAATCTGTGGCTGGAACAGCGTGTACTTGCTCCACGGACCTACTCGTGCTCTGCTTGGGGGAGCTGACAGTGATCTTGCTGGCGTTTGGCAAAGATAATCCTGTTTTCAAACTGGCCCAGCCAGGTCAGCGTGAACTAGACCGAGAGACCAGCCTCTCCCCCAAGTTCTGCTGGGCTCTTCAAATCCTATGACATACATGGGACTGGGACAGCCACAAAGGCACTTCCAAAGCCCCACCTCCCTGGGACAGAGGGGGCATCCTTCCAAATCATTGGCTGCTTCCTGCGAGGTGCTCAACATTTATACCCCAGATAATAATTTCACGAATATCAGAAGGTCACAAACAATATTAAGAACTCTACCCAAAGCCAAGAGTAACGCAGCCAACACAGGAGGCAAATTGAGCAGAGAGGAAAAGATTGCAAGTGCCCATAATCTTGCTCCAGAGAGCAAAGAGTTTAGAAATTATTAAACAGTTCTTAGTGTTTCCAGCCATCTGGCCTGCATTTCTCCGTTTATTCAATCAGACATATGTTGCTTTTATCCCCGCCACTGCCAGCTCTCCCCTGTTCTCTGAAAACATGTGCATCCTCCACTCTTTGCTCATTTTCAGCTCAGCACAAAGCAGAGGCTGTGAGCTCGGCACAGTGCAGATTTCCAACAAGCGAACATGCCCGTTATAGCCACTTCCAGCAACAGATTTCTCCCACTTGTACCTAAAAATCAGTGTTTGCCCAAAACAAGGCAGCTCTGGCAGACTGGGATGTAATTCCGAGTTGGGAATCCCACTGCTGCAAAGCAGCATCACTCCATTGAAGCCAACAGCATCCTATGATTCATGCCAGCCAGGGTCTGGAAGGAGAGATCTCCTCCAGCTATGCAGGCGTGGAGAACCAGCACCCACAAGAAGTGTGTCTCTCTGGGGACATCACAGCACATGTATGCCAAAGCAAGGAGGTCAGATTCCACGCAGGCTCTGCTGTACACTAACACACGCAATGACACTTCCAGGCCACCCCTGTCAAGGTGTAGCACCACAAACCATCTTCTCTGATCAGCCCACTCTTTGCACTTTTCACTTCCAGCTATGATTTCTTCCCTCTAACAAGCAGAACACCTGACCAGGGGGACCAGAAGCCAGAATCGCAAATAGCAGATAGAAAAGGAGAAAGAGGAATGCTGCACTGCTCCAGCAATGCAGGCGCCTACCGCCCAAGCCAACAGCATCACCTTGCACCTCTATGGTCTTCAGAGGGCAAGAGAATAAGGAGACCCAAAACTCTGTCCAAGGACGGCCAATACTGGCACACCGTGGGAAGAGACCTACAAGCCATGGAGGCTGTTCCAGAGCTGCAATCATCACTAGCAAGAAGACAAAGCTGTTGCTTGGGATCAGGCTTAGCTTCCACCAAGCATGAAAACTCCAGCCTTGGCTCTTTTGCCACCTGGAGATGACTGCTTTCCCACAGTGTGACTCTCATTCCCCACCAGCCCACAGCAAAGCACGTCTTCATCTTCACATCAGCTTTGGCTCCACGTTCCTCTTCCGTGAGGCTCCTCCAAAGACCATCCTTGAAGTGGGAACAGTCTCTTCGAGTCTGCAACAGGGCAAGGAGTGAATTATGTTTAATTACGCACTGTCCAGGGTCTTAAGTATCAGGCCAAGTGTTACCAGATGTGCAGGGATCTCTGTCAAAGCAATCCGCAGGCTTGAATGCCTGTTTGGATATTTAATATGTTGGTATCTGGGGTGTGAGGGTCAGAGCTGGGGTTTTCGATGCAAACGTTACAAATCTTTTTTACTCTTACCATCACCTTTTAATAATGCCATAAATCATCAGGCACTTCTCAGGTGACCACGAAATTGCCCATTTGTGCATCTGAGCAAGCTTATCTGGACTCTTTGTTGCCAGCAAAGGAGACCTGCTGAGAGCAAACTTCAGGGTTTTGCGTGCCCCATCTCCCCTTCAACAAGTCATCTCTTGGCATATGTGCTTCAGATGCACTGTGGCAGCGCAAGAAAAAGAAAAGTAACTGATACAGGAAGATTAAAAAAAGGTTGGATCGGTCTGTTCCTAATGCGAGCCTTGCTGCTCACAGTCCTTTGATTGCAGCAGAAATAAAAGATGGAAATTCACTGGAGGCAAAGGAATTAATTAAAAGGAGAATAAAGGAGCATCAGTCTGTTGGAGTCCTGGCATCAATTCTGAGACTAGTTTTGAAGTGGCAACAGTTTTACTCGTTCTTTAAAGTTGTTCTTCTACGTCCTGCTCGGTGACTCAGGGAACCAACGTGCAGCGTGTGCAGTGTCTGACACTAATGGCCCACGAGGGACGAGGCAACCCAGACAGCACAGGACCTACCTGCCCAGCGCCCTGATGTCCTTCCATCTTCTTCTGCTTCAAGCGTCTTCCTCCAGACCCTGGAGGAAGGGAGATTTCTGCAGAAATCAGGTCTCTTCAGGACCTCACGCCACCATCCTTCACTGAACTGCTCCAAACTGCTTTCTTCTGACCCACCGAGATCTTCAAAGCATGGTGGAGAGCCACCATCCTTCACTGGGCTGCCATCACTCATTTTGGGCTTGTAAACTTGTCTCTGGATGGTTTCATAACTCTTCAAGAAACAATTGCCAAGGTTTTGTTGCAGGTGAGAAGAACGCTAACCACCTTCAGCCAAACTACAGCTCAAATTGGGATTTTCTTCAAATACAGCTTTGCACATACAAATGGACCACGGTTCTTTATAGCTTGCTTCTCGTTCCTGAGCCCTCAGTTTTCTTTTCTTCAAAACATACTTGCTGCAAGCAAGAGCTGGGACTCTCCCCACTCCATTGACTCCGGGAGCTATGGCTCCAAGAAAAACCCCACCAAACCTCTTGAGATTCATAACAAAACCAATAGAGTTCCCAGCCCTGCCCTCCACCTAGATTCTGCTTTAAAAATTTATGTTCAGCTGCCATGCAAAGAGCAGGGTCTGTCACTGGGACCATCTCAGCTGAGCTCAGGAGGGTTTCACGGGCAGATTTCTTTCCAAAGGGCACTGGTTGCCCCTCCTCTTCATCCACAAACTTGGCTCCATCTTCACCCAAAGAGAAGCATGGGGTTTGGGGACTGTTTTCCGGTCAGAGCTGGGCACAGCGCGCGCGCACACAACCTATTGTGCAATTCATCAGCCTATGAAGTCATGCAACCAGAAACCCACTAACAACAAGGTGTACGTTAACACTTACAGGCAACTGGCTGGGCTGTGATGGAAACACTGACATGAGGCTCCCACAGCTGGACACAGCTGGCGTTAGGTGGTCACCAAACCTTGGCAGGACCAGTATATAATTTAAGCCCAAATTTGCCTTTATTTTAAACCATGTTTGCCTGGAAAAAAAAACCCAACACATTTAGAAGAGGTCTTTCCCCATCAGAGTGATTAATGCTAAAAAGGAATCGCTCATTCAAGGTTCCTGTTCAGTAATTCAAGTTTTATGAACCTTTTACACAGCAAAGACCTTATTGTGACAGAGACCTAAGTCCCGTGAATACAGCAGGCCCTCACATGCTTCCCGATACACTTTGAAGCAGAGAAATATTAATTTTTAATATACATAACAAGATCAGAACACGGCTATCCCTTGTTATCCGCCTTGTAACAAGATCAGGATCAAACCAAGCAGACTCTCAGGGAGGACGCGGTGGCTGGGTTACACCGGCACCGTGTGTCCTTCCCATCTGCACAGCAGGTAATTAGCCAGCACGCCATGCTCGCAGCCCATGCCTGGGCTAATTATGGTGAGCTGCTGGGACTCGTGCGGGCTGTACCGGGCTCAGCAACCCCATCTCCTCCCCGAGGCTGATGGGCTCTGATGCCACCTCTGCTCCCCCAAAGGATGCAGCTGAAGCACCAGAGATGAACTCCAACACCCAGCATGGGGCAATGCCCACCCTGCCATGACACCCCGAGGTCCAGGGCAGATCTGGGTGATAAAGGCAGTGATTGTCCCTGGTGGTCTCCTAAACCAGCCCAGGCACCCTGCAGAGACAGCGACCTGCAGCAGAGCTGGGGTGTAGGGGAAGCTGAGGACACCCTTCATCACTGCCTGGAAGAAAGCAAGAGTCCTGGCACAGGAACCCAGGGAACCCGATCACAGAGCCAGGGGACAAGAGTGACCCAGAGCCGTCTGCACCATGCGCTGCTGCAGCAGGTTTGGTCCCATTCCTACACATAGTCTCTTCCTTTGACCAGGGCACTGGGATGCTCCCACCATCACACTCAGACATTCACCTCCAACGTGTGTGCTGATCTGGCAGCAGCACATGCCCCCCCTCCAGGGCAGGATCAAGCCCTTGGGGATGCCTTTCTCCCTTCTCTTTCCGGCAGCAGCCCAGCCCCTTCCCGACGGATCCTTTGTGAAGGAGAGGCACCAGCGGCAGCTTCGCGCCGCCCGGGTGGCAGCAGAGCGGATGCAGGTTGTCACGCTTGGGTCTCTGACACCGCAGGGGGATGTTCAACTCCCTCCCTCCCCCCAAAACGGGCTTTTCATGGAGACAAATGATCCCTTCCCTCAACAAAACCTAAATTCTCAGCCGAAAGTACTTGGCAGCGGCCCCTTGAAATTTTTCTCATGGCTTGTGTGGCTTCGGAACATGACTTTCTGAAATATAAAAGCGGCCAGAGGGAGAGGCTGATGCTCTTGTTGAAGAATAACACACACCCCCCCAACCCAGCTACGTGCCCCGCGGGGCTGTCACTCGCAGGGATGGAGCTGGCAGGTCCCAGCCAGCCAGGTCCAAGCAGCCGGGAAAAGCTCTGCCCAGCCACCAGGAACCCACCCGGCCCCGGGGCATCACTGCCGTGATGAGGCTGTGGTGGCCAGGGACCAGAGGGGTGGCCAGCAGCCTCCTCTCACTCCCCAGCATCTATTGACAACTGGCAGTGATGAGGGACCGGACTGACGAGCACCTGATCAATGGCACTTATCGAGCCCCGGTAATTGGAGGATTTCTTTCGCTTCCACTCTTATTGACGTTTTCCTCCCTGGCAGGGTGTCCGTGGGGGTGCGTTGTCACTTGGAATTACAGAGGAGCTGAGCGGCCCAGGCGGGATCAGGAGCAACAGCGGGGCAGGCAGTGTGAGGCATCTGGTGGGAAAGGGCAGGGGAAACCTTCGAGGCACAACCAGCACCCACAACCAGCCTCAAAGAAGGAAAAAAAATTAATAATAAAGTAATCACACGTAGGAGTGCCGAGGTGGCAGAGGCATTTCAGGATCCTGCTCCATCAGTGTGGAGAGGCAGCTCTGCCTTTGCCATGAGCAGAGAGAGGGAGGTAGGACCCCCCCTGCTGCTGGGTCCCCCCCTCGCTGTGCCGTGGTTTGCTTTGGGGGCTTGATTTCACCTGCAGCAAGAAGCGAGCATCCCCCCAGGCTCAGGAGGAGCCATCCTGCCCTCAGCTGGGTGTGGGGAACAGAGGGGAGCAGGCAGGAGCCAGCCCTGCCCAGGGCCCCCCCAGGACTGGGGTTTGGGATGCTGGGGGCTCCGGAGCAGCTGGGAAGTTGGGCGATGAAGGAGGGCTCCGCCAGCCCCCGCCGAGCGGCACCACACAGCGCTGGGCAGGAGGCAGAAGTGTGATGTGGCCTCTGGGGATAGGACCTGTCACTTTTCTTGTCCCTTTCCATCAATCACCGGCAGGTCTTTTTTTTTTTTTTTTTTTTAATATTTTGCACAATACTCTGCTCACCGAAAGCGGCTGCTAATTCACCAGTGGAGGTAGCCCAAAGGGTGCAGGAGGGGGGGGCAGGTGAGGAGATGGTCAATTCTTCATTCTGACTGTAGAAACACCTCCTGTGCACCCACGGGTAGGTGTGCACACAGACGTGGCCACGCACACAGGCGCTGTTTAGGGGCTAAGTAATAAATCAATAGCAAAGTGGTCAGCCTTTCCCTCAGCAAGGACACTTAACAAGGTCACATCCTTATTCTCTCCAGACTAATGAGTGGAGATTACTAATAAGACCTCAGTGACAAGTGACTATATTAATGTAATTCTCTCCTGCTTGTAATCAATTTTGTGTGTTAAAATGCACAGCGGTCTTGGCCGCCTGGGATGGCTGCATCGTCTCCAGCGCTGCAGAGCCACTGGCTGGGCTGGGAGAGAGGAGTTTTATTCCCTTCATGTCCCCACAGGCCATGAGGTTTCCTCAGCAGAGCACACTCAGCCCTAAATCACTAAATCACTCCCAGGAGGAGCCCAGCAGCACATCCCTCTCCCAAAAGTGCTCCTGTTCCCCTCAGCCACCCAAAACATGACTGTGCTGGCGCTTTAATAGCCCAAAGAGCAGAAGTTTTCCGCAGCTGCTTACGAGAAGCTAATTTCAGCCATTTCACCCCATATCTCAGTCTCAAACGGTGCTGGTCCCTGCACTCCGCAGGTGCCAGGGCAGGGTGGTTTGTGCCACCAGGAGACCCAAACCCAGCAGCACGTGCTGGAACAGGGATGCTCCTTTTGGTCCGCGGCTCTAGATCACCTTGGACGTGGCAAGGCTGGATGTGTGCGGGCAGAGTCCTCCCTGCTCTCTGCAAACACCCGCAGCACACGGGGTCGAGCACCGACAATCCCGTGCCCTGGGATCACCCACAGGTTCAAATTCGGGCACAGAGGCAGCGTGCCCGGCTAACCAGGTTACCGCCCCAGCGGCCTGACCGACTGCAATATTCCCCATTTGCATTTCAAACGACTCTTCAGATCAAGAGTGACTCACTTAAAGAGATGCATGAATAATTTTGAAGACGTTTAGACTCCTGTGATCTGCGAGCTGTCTCTGCGCGGAGGGAGGAGGAGGAGGCGAAATCAAATGAGTTGCTGTGGATTTTCCACCCAGGACCATCACCACCACCACGAGAAGTGAGCGTGTAAAACCAGAGCAGCCGTACACACACCGTGCCCGAAGCACCGACACATCGGGATCTTAGACCTTGCCAAGGGGAAAGCCCCCAGTTGCACAGCCCGGATGAGACTCAGGACACAGGCTGTATTACCAGACGTGGTGCCCGGGAGTTTAGGCAGAGCCCCAGTAACTAATGGAGAGGTGCAGAATGAGACCTGCCCTTCTCCAGACCCTCAGCGCATCCGTGCGAGGCTCCAATTTATTTCTGGTGTGCACACCTTTTCTTTATTACGGCACAGAGCTGGCCCACCCCACTCAGAGGGACTAATTCGCACAAGCCCAGGGTGAGACAATGCTAGAGAGATCTGAGTCAGATCCTGCAAACCCTGACTCACGAGAGAGCAATGCATGGTGACCCCCAGCCATGTACATCCTCCTGCCAGGAAAGACTCATCCTAAAACCATCACCCTGGTGGTGCCCACGCCGGAGCAGACCTGCCCAGCCTGTGTCTCCCGCCTCTCCGGCTTCCAGCCACAGCCCAGGCTTTCAACCAAGAGCTTTTGAAAGACCTGAAGAAAGCCGCCCATAACATCCCTCCGCTCCTCACTTTAATAAATTTCTAAACAAACACACCAGAAAAATGTGGTGGGAGGCAGAGAGGGAGATCCGAGAGCTCCGCCGGCTCCTCTGCTGACCACCCCCACGTGGATGAGCAGAGGATTTTTCAACCCACTGGAGCAGGGCAAGGAGGGCATGACTTGGAGAGATGGCTGGCACGGTTCTCTGTACCTTGGAGCACCTCAGTCTCCCACCCCAGCACACGGCTTGGTCCTCACTGGTGAGCTGAAGTGTAGCATGAGAGCAAGGGGAGGAATTAAACCACGCCACCTGAGATGCTCCATGGAGGAGGACAGCAGCAGGGACAACTCGCTGGGGAGAGAACAGACCACCCCAAGAGCTCCGGGCTGGTGGCCAGGCGTTGCCAGCCTGCCCAAGGCCCTTCAGCCATCCCAAGAGCCGGGGTGCGGGGAAGGAGCTGCCAGGCTCCAGTCCCACCCAGCTCCCAGAGCCCCCCCGGCTCCCGCTCCAGGTCCTGCAGGACACGGGAGCATCCCTCCAACGCCGGCCGGCTCCCTAAGCAGGCGGATTTCCAAAGCCCTTTGAAAAGCCATTTAGAGCTAAGTCCTGGTATTAAACCTGGCCTTTCATTAGTCAGGTTTTCAATCTCTGCCCGAGCCTGTTTCAGCAAAAAGTTTTCTAAAAGGTCAGGAAGAAGCTTTTAAGCATATTTGCCAATTAACTATTGTAACCCCCTCCTTGACTCGATGCGAGCTGCCCACTTCCGTCTCAAGGGATGGTAATTACTGTTTTATAAATAAGCTTTGAACTCTCTTAAGTAATAGTCTCTCCTTGCATAAAAGCACCCTCTAAATCCACTGGCCTTTTCCACCTTCTGTCACTGCATCTAAAAATAATCTAGGAAAAGAAGCCCATAATACTTTTAAGAAGAAACTCTGTCTTAACTCTGTGATGACTATTTCTCCAGCCCCTCAATAATTCAACTAACAGAAACCCTGCAGCTTTCACTGCTCTTTGTGAACTTTTCATGATATTTGACATCTTTTCAGAAGTTCTTTGGAGTTACACGGAGGTGATAAAAAAACCTGTCCATGTTTATACGTTTAAATTTCAGACCCTGAGGTTACAAAAGAGTAACCAGGGAAGCACAAGAAAAAAGGCATGAATGAAGAAGTATTTTCCAAAGGTACTGATTCACATAATACTGATTTATTTTTTTTTTTTAAACCAGCCCCATGATTTCTAGGTGCCCAGCTTTATATATTTATTTGGGCAGCCTGGGACAGCAACACTGGCAGACTCGAAATCCTTTAGAAACTCAGGTTACTTCTGCACACCCCACTGCACAGCCTGTATATAAAACCACCATTTATTTAAAAGAGACAGCGGCAGAGAAAGCATTCCTCAGGCGGGAAGACCATGACTTGTTCCACTCCGCAAGTCACAGCTTTTATCCGAAAAAATCACAGCCAACACTAACATGCAGCTTTAATCACTTTAGCCTGACACTATCTATGTAACAACACATGGAATAACCCGACTCAATTTTGCCTTGCAGCCGAGCCAGGCTAAAACTCAGGCTCGCAAACCTGCTTGTATCAGCAAGAAGCACTCCATCGGCTTCGGCGGGCTTTGGATCGGGAACAAAACTCGGGAGCTGCCACATGAAAGCAAGGGAATAACGTCAGCGTGAAAAGTGGGGGACAGGAGGGCCAAGTCATGCTCCTTGCCCCATCGCCGACTCGGCGCTGGTGGGAAAGAAGTCCCTAAACAAGGCAGGCACAGCCCCTCTCGCCTGCCCTCCCTAATATCTGCCTAGGATCCCTTTAAACGGTTTCAAATGTTAATTCCTCATCGTGACAGCAGAAACTATTTTTAATCCCACGTGAAAGCAGTTTGCAGAAGACCAAACTTTGCACGTATTACAGATTGCTTCCCAGGTCCAGGCAGTGCTGTGTCTTAGGGAGCAGTAAAAGGGGTACCACCATGGCGGGGAGACCTGGCTGGCTGGCACGGACGTGCACAGCACTTAAACCCTCTCCTAAGTGTAGAGCTGGGACTAAAACCTTGAATAAACAGCAAATGATATAAAAGGGACATAGAACCCCTCTACACGTGGACACATTTTTAATATCCAACAGCAAATCCAAAGTATCGTGCATTAAGTAAAAGCATCAAAATATCTTCTTCATATTTACAAAAATCACAGCTTTTTCTCTGGTTTCCTGCATTTTTTCTTTGCATTTTAGGAGTTATTTTCCAAACATGGGGGTGAGGATAAGGGAAGCTGACACAGAACGGCCTCATTTGTGTAATAAAAGTTTGAAAAAAGAGAGATCACAAAGTAATAAACCCAAGAAGCTTGCTGCAGGACCGAGTTTCTGCAAATGCACCGAGAAAAACAAGGGCCACTCTCAGCCGCAGAGCCCTGAAACACGAGTCCATCAGGAGAACAGATTAGCTGGTATCAATGAATAAAGATAATGTCCCGGAGCAGCTCTCCGTGCATCGCCATCTGACTCCTCGAAAGATCCTTTTGTCTTTTCCCACCTATGTATTTCTTAAATGTGACTGTGAAAAGCTCACCCTGGAAGGGGATACAAGCTCCGTGCCAAAATGCAGCCTGGTGACTCCAGAAGAGTAGCTGAAACGTGGGATTTTATTCAGCAGCTCGTGCTATAGAGTGTCTCGATCTGTCTGTGCAATCACAACACACACAAAAAAACCCCTCAAGGCATCTACTTAGCTCTACTTTTCAACTGCCAATAACACTCACAGCAAAAGTCAAAAGAGCAGCGCTGGAGCCGCGTCCTTTCCCTGCCGCTCAAAGGCTTCGGGGTTGCAAGGTTCGGAGATAACAAAGTCTGGCTCAAGAAATCCTGGATGCCTTTCAAGAACATTATTAGCTCCCATGAATGGATTTGAAGGAGGGGGGATAAAAAAAAACCCCTGCATCGTATGGAGCAGCACTCTGCTCTACTTCCCCCAGGCACTCACACGCACTCCTGAGGCTGCGATACCCCCAGCACCGTTTAATGCCTGCACGGAAGCGCGGGGTAATGAGTGAAAAGTTCCTCCCCCCACATGTAAACCTGCATGCCCTGCATCTGATCAAATGGGGAAATGACAATTAAAAAAAAAAAAAAAAAAAGCTAAATTCAGGCTCCAAGAGATTCAGGGCTCTGGGATGGCTCGGCAGCACCGGAGGATGCTCAGCGGCGACGCTCGTTTGCCGTGTGCCACCGCAGCCGGCTGTGGGGCTCCAGAGGGGCCACTCACCAGGAGGCATTTGCCAACTACGGCTACATCCCATGGTACTTTTTACTGCTTCTGCCCCAAACTGTAAGAAAGTAAGGAGTTGCCTACTATTCCTATGAAATCCAGTGTGCACCATCATCCAGGGCAGCCCAACATCTGCTTTCCTGCAGCGTGCGACACTCAGGGACGTGACGGGCTGTTGGGAGCCTCGGCCCGGCCCCGTTTCTGTGTAACTCTTCCTTTGGCTATTGGAAAAAAGCAGGAAGAGGAGACGGAGAAGAGGGACTTGGATCATAGATCATACAAGGAAATACAAGGGCGAGAAAACCTGTCGTATTGAGCTGACGTTGCTGCAAAGTTTTGGTGGATGGAGACAAGGAAACCGTGGAGACAAGGAAACTGTTCTTTGGGTAAGTTGCATCAGGCTGAGTGCCCTCAACAAGAATTCCCCAAAACTCCCTTTTGTGCAAACCAGCATCTGCCAAGACCACCTTTGTGCCCCAAACCCGCCGTTACCCACCACTTCTCCTGCCCCCTTCCCCACAGCCCCAGCACCGCCGAGGCTGCGCCGGGCTGCGGTGCGAGGCGGATGGAGTGGTCCAAACCTCTGAGCAACGTGGGGCGGCTGCGTGGGAAACGAGCCCGGCTCTGGCAACCCAAAAGGGCACAAACCCTTGCAAAGATCTCATCTACGTCTCCAAAACACGGCCAGCAGGGCAGGGCAGAGCAGCGGCCGCTGAGAGATGCCTCTGGAGCCCACAGCCCTGCTTGCACAGGCATTGTATGAAAAGCAAACACCCCGAGCACCCCAAACGCCACCTGTGACCCCGACACTGCTCCCTTTGCACGGGGAAGTCTCTGGGCTGAAAGCGAGCGCTGCTCTGCAGCCACAGAGGGCTTTCCACCCCTTCCACCTCATAGTGACCCGGCCCACAACTGCAGCTCTTCCTCAATTCACACAAGCAAGGGCAGGATTTGGCCCCTGCCGTCATGCTGAGCATCTCTTCAAATATTTACGGTTAAGCTCTAAATATCACCACCAAACAGCACAGATTCAATTAAGTTTTTACATTTGCCTTCACCTATGCACCCATAAAGCAGACAGACAGACAGACAGACAGCAAGGTCCCCAGGCTCCCGAAGAGGACACTCGCACTCCCCAAGCCGCCTCGTGAGCGGAGGAGTAGACACACCAACATCACTTCTTTTTATTTAGGTTTACTTTAAGCAGTCCTGAGTGCCAAAAAAAATTAAAGCAGTGTTTTGCTTTAGGATAAAATGTCACGTCATGCTTGGATTATCCATTAGGTAATTTATGTTGAAGTCTAGAAAAGGTGTTTAATCTTCCTATAATTAGCTAAACCTATAGCAACTCAAGGAATTTCATATGAGATGCTTGCTGCTTGTGCAGAACATAATGGCATCTTTGCCAGCACATGTAACAGAACAGTCACTGTATCTGTAAGGCTGAACAACTCAGTGCTTCGCTCCTCAGCCTGAGGAGACCCCACTTCCTTCAGGCAAGTTTGGTGCATACACCTTGCCACAGGCACTCCTGACAAAAACACGTTAGCTGTGTCCCCCTTTCCTACATTTTCCAGGGAGCAGAAAGA
>JAOXJK010000069.1:6829531-6854636 GCA_025774025.1 Xenus cinereus
GGTGCCAGCCCCCCCGGGGCACCCCCGGCCGCCTCCCGCCCGCTCCGAAGAGCGGTGGAGGGGGGGGGAAACGCTCCCGGCCTCGGTGCGCTGGGAAAGGATGAGTTTTCCCGTGATTTCCCATCCGATTTTCATCTCCCCCGCCCCATTTTTACGATTTCTGGGGTGTTTTCAGCCGCTGGCATCACGCAGAGGGGAGGGTGCGGGATCCCAGGCAGGCGCCGGGCTGGAAATAAGGAGCCGTGGCCGCGGTGGTAGCACGGTGCCACGCAATTAGCACCCGGAGAGGCAGCGCTAATTAGGCTGCTCCCGCTGCAGGCGTGAAAACACAACCCCCGTGTGCGTGTATTTATTGTCTGAGGCGGGAAGGACGGTCCTGGGTTTCTACCCGGGCCCCTGCACCTTCCGAAATAAGCCCAAAAGCAGCAGTTTAGGTGTTGGGATTACAAATGCACGTGTGTAATAAACGGTGGGGTGGGATGAGGTGGTTTTCCTGCTGGGGAAACCCCATTCCCGAGGACCCGAAGCAATGTGCATCCTGGGTGCTAAAAAAGTCCCGTCCAGCGTCCCATCGGGGTGACACGTGGGAGCTGGACCCCGTGGCAAGTGGCCGTGCGGGCAGCTTTCCCCAGTGCTACTGGCCAGGTCTGGGCTTCGTGTGCGGCAACGGCACCATCCCAGCTTGCTCCTGCCCTCCTGACGGCGTGTGCTGTCACCAAATGCAAAACAGCCAAGACCCAAACCCAGGGTGTCCGTGCCTGGGGGCTCCCATGGGGCCATCACGCCCGGGACCTGCTGTGGCTTCATCCAAATGCTCCCAGGCTCCACCTTGCCCCACACCTCAAAACACTGAGGCTGATTTCCCATCTTGTACTAAAACCTTCCCTTTTTTTGTACCTGAACTCAGCAGTGTCTTAATTAACCTATTAATATCATTATCTCTTTTTATAATTAGATCCCCAGGGTTTTCCAAGAGCTGGAGCGTGGAGGGGAGGGGGAGATCCATGGCCTGAGACCAGAGGGGGTGCAGAGCTGCACAAACACAGCCTCCTCAGGAGGCAGCGATGCTCCTGCACGGCTGCGTGGTGCCACGGCTGCGCCGTTGCACGCTTGCACGATGGCACGGCTGCAAAACAGCACGGTTGCGTGGTGGCACAGTTGCAAGAACGCACGGTCGCGTGACAGCGCAGCTGAATGACAGCCGGGCTGCAGGGTGGCAGAGTTGCAGTGTGGCACAACTGCAGGGTGACACGGCTGCAGGGTGGAAGAGTTGCAGGGTGGCGGGGCTGTAGGGTGACATGGCTGCAGGATGACAGGGCTGCAGGGTGACAGGCTGGCAGGGCTACGAGGTGACACAGCTGCAGGATGGCAGGACTGCAGGGTGACATGTCTGCAGGGGTGTCAGAGCTGCAGGGGTGTCAGAGCTGCAGGGTGGCAGGGCTGCAGGGTGGAAAAGTTGCAGGCTGACAGGACCGCAGGGTGACACAGCTGCAGGGTGGCAGGTTGGCAGGGCTGCGGGGTGACACAGCTGCAGGATGGCAGGGCTGCAGGGTGACATGTCTGCAGGGTGTCAGAGCTGCAGGGTGGCAGGGCTGCAGGGTGACATGTCTGCAGGGTGTCAGAGCTGCAGGGTGGCAGGGCTGCAGGGTGGAAAAGTTGCAGGGTGACAGGACCGCAGGGTGACACAGCTGCAGGGTGGCAGGTTGGCAGGGCTGCAGGGTGACACAGCTGCAGGGTGGAAAAGTTGCAGTTTGGCAGGGCTGCAGGGTGACACGGCTGCAGGATGGCAGGGCTGCGGGGTGGCAGGGCTGCAGGATGACAGGGTGGCAGGTTGGCAGGGCTGCGGGGTGGCAGGGCTGCAGGGTGACAGGGTGGCAGGATGGCAGGGCTGCAGGGTGACAGGTTGGCAGGGCTGCAGGTCAACAGGGCTGCAGGGTGGCAGGGTGGCAGGGCTGCGGGGTGGCAGGGCTGCAGCAGGACGGGGCTTTGTGCCCTCTCGTGGCTGGTGCTCGGAGGCTGCGCTGGGGCTGCCTGGCCCGTCCTGCACAGTAGCTTTTCAACAAGAGGAAATAGCTGCGCGAGTGCGTCTGGAGATCCCTTCCAATTCGCAACGCCAAGGTTCCCCAGGGAAAAACGAGGAGGAAAGATTATGACGAGGAAGTGAATCTGTTATCAGGAGCAGTCTGATAAATAAAAACCCATCCAAAATCTGCTGCGCGGCACTTGCCAGCTCTTGTTGGGTTTACGTAAGCGATTAGAAATAGGAACTGTTTCACTCCGGGCGAGCGCGGGTGGGAACGGCTCCAGCTCCCTGTTGGGGTTGGGGGGGGAGGGAGGCTGTTGTTGTTGGAAAATGCCAATTTGTCAAAATGGAAACATTTGGCAAGAATATACCCGTTTTGACAAACTTATGTCTAAGCACAGCCAGGGAGGCTCTGGAAAGGCAGGCAGGGGAGCGCAGCACAGCCCAGCCACCCTCCTCATCCTCGGCACGGGGGGATCCCTTGGGGGTTGTACAGGGCTGGTGCTGCCCACGGCAAAGTGGTGCGGCGGTGCCTTTCGGCACTGCCAGCTCCCCGCCACGTGCTGTGGGTGCTGCCACGGCTCAGCGCTTGCCGCTGCTCAGGCACGGTCAGAGGAGCAGCATCTTTTTCTTCCTCGCTCTCAAAATTGGGGAAAAAGGCTTAAAACGTGACCTTGGGGCTCACTGCTGAGGCCAGGCGCCCGGCAGCGAGGAGGGGAAGCATGGAGCTCTGTGGGTGCTCGGTCTGTGCCCAAGGCTTCCCCAGCCCCGGGTTCGGATGAGCCAGCGGGTGGCCCTGCAGGAAGGTCCCCAGCTTCACCCAAGATCCCACTGGACAAGGACTGGCTCCTTGCCTTCTTGGCAGCTCAGGCAATTAAGGACAACAAGCACTCAGGTGCAACTTTTTAAACCAAATTAGGACATTTTGTTGGGGGGGGGGGGGGGAAAGCGTTCGGAAATGAGCAGCTCTACGTTCCCCCTACTCTGTGCCCTCGGCAGCCATCCTCACGTCTCTGTGGCTACCCAAGAAGGGATGTGGGACGTGAATCCCATCCAGCGGGGCTGGTGCCCGGTGCCTTTCTGATCCCCTGTCCGCATGGTGTGCTGCATGTCTTCCCCCCTTCGTTAGCACATCTTCGTCTGCGGCTCTGACAACACAATCTATGGGAGAACGCAGCTTTCCCAGAGTTTGGATGAGAGTTTGGCTGGATGGGGCTTTGAGTGACCTGGTCTGGTGGGAAGTGTCCCTGCCCACGGCAGGGGGGTTGGAACTCAATGATCCTTAGGGTCCCTTCCAGCTCTAACCATTCTATGATTCTCTGCACCCTCGGGTGGCACCTGCAGCCACAAGGGAGGCTGGCAGCAGCGGCCCCACGGGCACCCCCGGGGCACAGCCGGTCCCCAGGGCCGCTCACAGCACACAGGAGCCACCGGGCTGCTCTGGCAGAGGCAGATGAAAGTGTTTGGGGCTGTCACCGGCGTTATGGATGGGCTGCGAGCGCTGGCGGGGAGCGGCGAGCAGACACTGCGGATGTGGAGGAAGCCTCCATGTTTCCGACCTCTGATTGATGAGATGCAAGTGCCGGCCGTTTCACTTACTATATCACCGATGTCTCAGCCCTCCGACTGGGATGAGGATGCTTTGAAGCCCGGAGACGGTTGTCTCCACTGAAGGACAAGAAGGGTCATTTTTTTCCCTCTGAGATCCCAGCAGGAGCGAGCAGGTCCTTGGGAAGCCCCATGACCTGGCTGATGGCTCAGCAGCTCCCCAGGGTACTGGGGATCTCCAGCAGCCTGGGGGCAGCCGGGGCACCGTGGCCACATGGATGAAGATGCTCCGTGGACCGATGGCTGCCAAGGGGAAGAGGTGAGACAAATCCAAGCTGACCAGGAGGTCCCACGGCAGTGATGCCCAGCGTTGATGGGTGAGCAGCAAAAGGGGAAAACAAAGCAGCAGAGAAGCCTGAAGCTGGCCAGTGCCAGTCCTGCCAGGCTCGCAGAAGGCACCAGGGAGTCACAAGTGGTGGCCCGGCCTGCAGGATGCTCAGCAACAGCGGTGCTTCATCCAGCGAAGACCCACCACCAGATTTCCAGTTTGCCTCAGGGCCACCTTTAGTCGGTGAGAGGCCAGCCTGGCTGGCTGCAGGGGTCCCCGTGCTGCTGGGGGCCACCTGCTGTGTGCTCCCCAGGGCTGGGGATGGCCTCAAGGTTTCCTCCTGCCCTACCCAGCTTGGTTTGGTCAGCGATGACATGAGCTCTTCCTCCAAACTGACTGGGTGCTGCTGCTGCGGCATCCGAGGGGGTGAGCAGGGACCCCCAGGTGGGATGGAGACACGTAGGGAAGCACCGCTCTGGGGGATGCGTCCTGGTCCTGTGGAGCCTGGCCCCTGCATCCCCTCCTCGCTGGCACAGGGCAGGCAACCAGGGATCCCTGGCTAGCAATGGGGGGGGTGTGTGCAGCTTCCCAGCCAGGCTGCAGATGTCCCCTGTCACTCCAGGGGCTGCAGGGTCAGGATCTGCAGCCTGCCTCGGCAGATCTTGTGGCAGAGCATCACTGGGAAAAGTTTGGCGAACGTCTCAAAGGGCCATGTGTCTGCACAGCAGCAAGAGCCCAATGCCAGACATGGTTGCCCGCATACGTGTGGTTTGAACTGGGGTTTTTTTGGGGAAGGCTCCCTCCAGGCAGGCGCATCGCCCTCTCCTCTCCAAACGCAGGGCTGTACCCGCCAGTCTTCCTCAGGGTGGCTGAGCCCTGAAGGGAGGAGGCACCAGGACAGAGCAGGCTCCCAGGGCAGCCATCCCTGAAACTCCTTGTGCCCCATCCCAGGGCTCAGCCATGGCAGAGGGGTTTGCCAGCCCCACCACAGGAGAAATCCTGGTCCTGGAGCGGGTGAGGTTCGTGCCTGATCTGGGACAGCCAAATGACAAGCCCCACCAAGGGCCAAACAGAGCAACATCAGTGTGGCACAACAAGAGCTCAATGCTCCCCTTGTCTGCCCTCTCCCCCACCCCAAAACCGGTGGGTCTGAGCAGGATGGGACCCCAGATAACCGCCCAGCCACCCCAGCACCGTGACCCAGCCTCTCCTCCAGAGACCTCCCCTCTGTCCCCCGCAGCAGGCAGGCAGGAGCCGCAGCGTGGGTGCTCTGGGATTTCCCGAAGTTTGTTATTACAAAGAAAGAAAGAAAAGGGCTCAAGGGATCAGCGGGGATGAAAAATGCTTTAGAAACACGGGAGATCATTTAACAGGTCACCTCCTCAGTGGAGTTTGCCAAGCTGATAAAGGCAAGCGAACTTATTAAGGCGCGCACAGCTTGATTCGAAACGGCTGCTCCCAAACAGCCAATTACTCCAGGCTGTTCAAATCCAATTAGGAAGGCTGTTTCCCTGATTACGCTGGTGTGTTTTACAAATACAGCACAACTCCTTGGGTTCAAAGAGCAATCCATAAAAAGGAGCTCGGTAAGAGGCAAGCCAGTGCCTGCAGCCAGGGGAGACGAACCTCATCCCCGTCCCTGGGGATGCAGGTGTCCCTGTCCCCAGGGATGCAGGTACCACAGGGGATGGGATACCTGAGCCCCAGGCACGGTGATGCTCGCTGGAAGAGCAGCCCTGTGACTGTCCCTAAAGCAGCAAAGCCCCCAGCCAAGGAGAAAGGATCTCTGAGCTGTGGTCCTCACCAGGAGCTGGGGCTTGGGATCACCCAGGTGCAGGATGCCACCAGGGTCTGTGTCAATGCCACCCCTCTGTAGTCCCCTCCAGGATCTCAGCAAAGGCCACCTTTGTCACTCAGCTGTGCTGACCTGTGACGTTCTCAAGCCTTTCCCCAGAGACCTGGAAAGTTTTGAAATTTAACCACTGAGTGTTGAAGAAAAATACAGCCATCCTCAATGTAACATTGCAGGGGGATATGCCCTGATCCTGCCAGTGGGGAGAGGCAGGTTTTAGAGGGAGAAACCCAGATGGGACCATCGGGGCTCTGCCTGAGTTTGCCAGGGCCAGCAGAGCTGGGATGGATACGAGGACAAAGGAGGAAAAATGAATCATGTCTTTTGAACTGGGATCACGGGCACTGCAGTGAAACAGAGCTGATCCCCTCCGGACCCAGCGGGGTTCCCATCACCTGAGGCAAAGGGAACACCAGAAAACTCATCACTGTGCTCAGGCAGAGGATGAAAAATTAACTTGCAAACTCCATCCTCGGTCCCAGAGGCTGATCCGGGCTTGGGGGGCAGGAAGGGCCAGTCCGGGGCCGAGCAGCAGCTCCAGCACCTTCATGGCCGTCCAAATCCTCACCGCAACCGCTCCAACGGGTTTGCTTCAAAATCTGGCGTGTGGCCACCTCTGGGGTGTAGCGCAGCCCCTGTTATTAAAATGTGTGACAGCAGCTCAAGATGGAAAGTGAAGTTGTACATTCTCCATCTGAAACTCCGGGAGGAATTTCAAGCAGGGGAATGCAATTTCCAGCCTGGAGGAGAGCCAGCAGCACCAGGGCGAGATTTTTCTTAATATGGTTTTGCAAAACTCGAACACAGAAAATTGCCCGTAGCTATAGCAATACCAGCAAGCTGGAGACAGCCCCGCTCGGGGAGGAGGCGAAGCATTTGCACAACAAAAACACCCACCAACTCCAACAAGCCTGATGTCCCCTGCCACTGCCGGGACCACCAGCCACCTTAGCTCCCCCCTCCATCCCGATCTCTGCTGGGATTTGGGGGCTGAGCCAGGCAGAGGTTGTGTGGACCAGGGCAAAGCCATTCTCCTGCCCGTCTTGGGAAGGGGGCACCATCCCAGGAGCGAGGGTTTCGGCAGGGGAAGCAATGCCTGCAGCGTCGGGTGCTGGCAGCCGCCTTGCAAAACTCCCCACGGGCCAACAGGACAGGGCTGCACCTTCCCGTGGCGCCGCAGGCTACCAAAATGGCCACACCACTTTTCACAGAAGGCAAAAGCTGGTGCTGGCAGTGCCGATGGGAGGACATGGCTTTTCCCAGGCCCTCAGCGCTTGCAGGTCCCCGCTCCCTCCATCAGCACAGGAGGGACATGCGTTCAACAGCTCCACCTTATTCTCCTAACAGCATTTTGGGGCAGCGGTGGGGGTCCCAGCCACAGGACCCCCGGCCGCCCCCTGCCTCCTCACCAGCCTGAGAAGCACTGCCTGCACACGGCAGCGCAGACACGGCTGGCTCCCAGCCAGTTGGAGTTACAAAAGGAGCCTTCCCCCTACTCCTGCTTTTGATTTAAATAATCCCAATAAAGGGATAAAGCAGCCAAAACCCACTGATTTTTTTAACGCTTCAATTTAAAAAATAATATACATGAAACGTGCGATTTTTATTAGAGCAGGCAGAGTTGCAGAGTATCAGACAGCCCTTCGCTAACCAAACCTCTGTCCCTGGGACACAGCTATTAACCCTGCCATCCAGAGCTCTCAGACATCCTCTGCACAGCATCCCAGCTCTGCTTTGGCCCTGCTTTCCTTCTCATTTCCCATGCAAACACAAACTCAGGGCTGGCTGCAATTATTCCTTTATTGGTGCCCTCCTGGGCGAAGACGCAAGAGTGACAACGGTTTCACATCATCCTGGGAGCGAAAAATTACAGGGATGGGGAGGAAGACAAAAGCAAAGGTGCTTTTTGTTGTTGTTGTTTAATTTGCTGTGACCCAGCATCTGCTCACACAGGTCTGTGGAAGCAGAGGGATTTCTTTACCCTGGTTAGATGTGTGGGGCAACAAGGCCATTTCCAGCTGAGAAAGTCTCCTCTTGAAGAAGCCAGGCGATGCTACACAGCTGGATGGTGAAATATCATTGTTTCTCGGGCAGGGAGGGAGCAAGGTCTCGGATCCCACCATTAGCCCCTCGGTATCAGCCTCTCCAACACCCCTCACATCCCCTGCAGTTATTCCTGCATCCGCTACATCAATCTGCACAACACACGACTGGCTGACTGACCGATCAGCCGGGGCTACTTGACAACTGCTTACCTGCTCTTTGCAGCCTTAGTAACTCGGAGGAACCACAATTATATGTTCATTGCTGATCTCATTTAGAGTTAATTACATGCCAAATAGACATATCTCTAACGTGCTTGGAAGCATCCCAATAAAGGCTCCGAGCAGCCCATCAATATGTATGTGAACGCGGGTATTCGTTCTGCCGGTTGTTTCACCGCCCGGTGCTCGTTTGCAGGTCTAAATCAATAGCATCATCCCATTTGGGTCAGAGGAGGAGGAGATGTGGCATCAGTTCAGCTCTGAGGGAGGAGGTGAACACAGGGGAAACCTCTCCTGGCCGCAGTGGGTGAGATACGACCCATGGCAGCACCAGAGTCAGCCCCAAACCCATCATCTCTGGCAGCAACATGGCTAGGACGGAGCTAGTTTGGCAGATAAAATAGCATGTCACACTGAAGTTCCTAATTTCTTTTTTAAAATCCATCTACGACAGGCTAATCTTAGGGTTGCCGCATGGTTTAATCCCTCTTTTTTAGCCTAAAAATGGAGCTGACTCCATTTGGGTCATGCCCCCGTTGCACTTCCCCCCTGCTGCTGGGCTGGGGGCTGCCAGCTGCGCCAAAGGCACTGGGACAGCACTGGTGTGGGACTGGGGAGCCCAGAAGGTGCCCCAGCATGTTGCAAAATGGTGGCAAGAGAGGGATGCCAGCCCCGAGCCCTCTCTCTCTGGCTCCGTGGTCCTAAGCCCTCCGGAGAGAGCCGGGAGGGCTGGAACCCGGCCGAGCTCTCCCAGGCTCTGGGCAGGCAGGACCAGCTCCGTGCTGTAAAAGACAGGCACAGCTTGTCACCTTGGAGGGCAGAACTGGAGAATTGTATCCTAAATGCTGGCAAAAATCAGCCGGTAAGCGCGCAGAGCTGTTCCCAATCAAGCAGGGGGCCGGCACAGCTGGGGCGCATCCTCACCACTCGCTCGAGTCGCAGCCGGCGAGCTCCGCGCCGCCGTGCCCAATCTCTGCGGGAACCAGCTTTTTTTCAAGCAAATTGGTTTACAAGTTTCCTCTTTTTTTTTTTTTCCTGAAAAAAAAAAAAACCAAACCCAAACCCATTTGGGGGTGGGGGGTGTTTTTCTTGTTTGCCTTTATAAAAAAATAATGTCACCAGGCACAGATGGCCACATTTACGAGTCTATGGAGCTCTGGCATGCCCACTGCTAACTCCTTGCACAGGTGGGGGGTAGCTTTCATTTGGCTCTGCTGCAGCCAGATATTCAGTGGCCAAAGGGAGAGGAAGGTGTGGGATGGAGAATTGGAACATCTGGAGCGGAGCCGAGCAATAATGAAACGCGAAGCAAAGTTTTAAAGAAAATGTCTCAAGTGGATGGAGGGGAAAAGCAGAGTTCAAAAGGCTCCCTGCTGCCAGCGAGGAGGGAGGCAGGCTCCCAAGTGTCCTTCTGTCAGGCGTTTGGTTGAGTTTTGGAAAGAGGAAAAAAAGAAAAAGTGTGGTGTTGAAGGAGGAGGCAAAACCACTGGATTAAACCAGCTGGCCAGCTGCACCCCCAGCAAAACCTACTCCTCCGCTGCGGGCAACGCAGATTCCAGAACTTAATGCAATAAAACCTGAATTTCAGAAGTTTTTCAGTAGTGGCAGAGGGCTCAGGCTGTGACTTTGGGTCAGAATCCTGACTTTTATCCTGCACCAGATGGGAATGGTCCCTCTCCTTGGGCCAGCCCGGAGCTCTCCCTGCATCCCACAGTTGATGCCGGTTGGTCCCTGGCACTGGGCAGTGGCTGCAGGTGCCCCTGCCATCACACAGACTTCATTTCCCAAGCAGCCCCACCAACATTATTTAAGTCATATATAGGGGTAATACATTTTCTTTGTCTGTTTTCATTGTCTATTCCAGTCTTCATTCTGCAAAACCCCTACGACAGCAAAATACTGCACCATTAAGAACAGCTAATGAACAGATAATGAATCGGGTGATGAACATAACGAGCTAATACTCTCATTCCCCCAAATAGTGGCATGCATCACATGCACTCATGAATCACAGCTGCTGAAATCAAAGCCCGAGCAGCCGACAGGTCACACCGGAGCCATGCGCGCTGAGCACACCACGACCTTGCTTTCCGGGTGAAAAACACCCGCTTTCTGGCAAGAGGTTGGGTCTCACCCGGGAGCGAGGAGAGGCGAGTGGAACGGAGCTGCAGGGAGCATCGCTGCCTGCCGGGAGCTGCCGCCGGCGCGAGGGCAGGGTCCGGCCCCGGCTGCCATGCCTCGCCCAGCAGGAGAAGGCTGGTCCCGCTCATCTCTCATCATCTGCGATGCACATGCTGAAGCAATCAGCGGGGAAAGGCTGGAAAGTCTCCAAGATGGGAGAGGGCTCAGGGTACACTCGCCTTCCCGCAGCCCCGGGGCTGCAATACCTCCCACACCAATAAACTGCAGGTGCTGGGGGATTGCGAGCACTTGCCCACGCACTTCAATAGGATTCGGATCCTACCTCCCCAGCCCCTTACCGGCTCACACACAGCAGGGAAAAAAAGCCCCATTTAGAGACAAAAGCCTCCTGGTGGTGAGGATCCCCTTTCCCGGGGACAGTAGGCATCTGGTTCCTATAGTGCAGCACCCACATGTGCTGCGTGACCCCGCGGGCCCCATTCCCTCCCCGAAAAGGCAGGTCAGCGCTCGCCGGCTCTGCGGGAAGCAGCCGGGGCTTTGTCTGGAGCCAGGCCGACGACAGGAGCTTTCAGGCAAATCACCCAGGCTCTGCTGTGTCTGGGAGAGATGGAGCCGGGACCGAAGCTGCGGGGTAACCTGAGGCTGGTCAGCCCGAGAGCTCCGCTGGGGGAGCATCAGAGAGAGCCACCCCAGGGGTCCTTGGACCACCATCACTTCACGTGGGCTCGTGGTACCCACCAGCATCCCATGCCGCAAATCTTGATCCAAACATTCGGGTGCTTGTGCTTCAGGACTCTGTCACTCCCCACACCACACCCCCAAGCACACTCGTGGGGGTCACCTGCAGAAGCCCCCATCCCCAGTCCTGCCTCTTCCACCCAGGACCTTGTTCCTCCACATCCCAACAGCACCAGCCCCTGCCCCCATGTGAACTTCATGGATAAGCCCTCAGAGCCCCATGGAGAAGGATAGAGCCAACAGCCCTCACCATAGGGAGTGCAGGAGCATCCCCACCAGCTCACTGGGCTGCAGCACCCTCCCCGCAACCACTGACACGTGGTGATGTATGTCCCCACCTTGGATCTCCCCCATCACCTGACCCAACTTCTGAGCACAGATAAAACCAACAAGAAAACCCATAAATCTATAAAGCTGGGAACAGGTTTTAGGATCGCACCTGGGGGGTGAAACCCAGCCAGACGCCCGTCTGTACCGCGCATCCCTCCTGCAACGGGGATCGAGTCCCCACTGCAGCACCAGGAGGAGACTGGAGGAGCCTGGCATAGTGGACCAGCACATTCTCCAGGCACCTCCTCCTGCTGGGGGTCTCGCACAGCCACAGCCAGGCTTTTGCATCCCAGGCTGCCAGGATGAGGCCGAAGAGCAAGACAGACAACAAGCCAAGGGCAGCTGGGGGAGCTCAGACATAGGGGCTGGCCACATACAGCCCCCCGAACAGGGACAGGTCTGGGACGAGCCTGCTGGCTCTGCCCTGGCCACGACTTCCAGGACATCCCTCTCCCTTGTGTCAACCCCACTTTTAATTCTCACAGCTATCGGAGCTCCTCGGAGCATCCTCTGCCTCCCTGAAAGAGCCAGGGCTGCCCGATGGGGTGCCAGGGGACACTTCAGTGCTGGGAGCCCTGACGGTGCTCACCCACCCCATGCAGCGCCAGATGCAGGGCCAGGACTTGGGGCTGGCCCCCCCAGCCCTTCTCCCGCTGCCCCCCACAGCAGGACCAGCCCACGGGACCCACCATCCCGGGGCTCATGTGAACGCCCTGTGGTCATTTTTAACCTCAGATCTTTGGCATTATTAATAACATACATGTGGGTCTCACTTCCCCTATGGGATAACATCTGGGGGATATTCATCACGGCCACCGCGGGCTGCAGCCCCCCGCTCTCCCCACGGAGCGGGATGGGTCACATCTGAGCACCAAGCCGCTTGATGTGGAGTCATTAGCATGCACAGACTTCCAGCCCAATTACTTGACAGATGAAATCAAGATCCGTTGGCCTTATTGTTTGCATCTGGAGCACTGCATCCGCACACACTCCTCCTGCCTCCTCCTCCTCCTCCTCCCCCCAGCTCGGTCCTGGCTGCACCAGCGCTGGCTTCATCTGGATGTTGTTTACCATGGCTTGGTGCATGGGAACGTATCAAACACACCATAATAAAATTAATCCTACACAACAGCAATTATCCACAGCACCTTCAGAGGGGAAAAGATGTGCCATTTCCCAGCCCTTCTTTCTGTGCCCGGTGGTTCTCTTCCCACGAGCAGCTCTCGCAGGAGAAGGTTTGCTCTCCTGGCGAGCGCGGAGCAAAGCCCAGGTGGATCACACCACAACCTGTTTGCAGTTCCAGTTTCGCAGCCAAGCTGCTGCTGTTCTACCCACCGACTTTACACAAAGGAACAATTATGCTTCGTTTCTACCCATTAACACGTTCGACAGCATTGAGCTTGCTTAAGGAGGGAAGAAAAAAAAAAAAAGTTGCGTCAGAAATATTTGAGGTGCTGAAGTCAGCACGCAGGTGTTGGGAATGACACAGTGCCCGGCAGCGTGCCAGTGCCAGCCCAAGCAGAAAGCCCCTAATCCTGGTGATTACAGCCCATAAACACAGGTGTGGGGATGGGGCTCACACCCCAGCACACCCTGGGCAGCACATGGGTTTGGCTTTGGCCCAAAGCCTCTCCGGGAGCTGTTAATTAGGGGAGAGGAGGTTAATTCTTGCCACGTGTCTCCCATGGCGCTTTGTTCCTCTCGAGGAGCTGGTGCTTCACCAGGGTCTCTGCTCCGCTGCAGGACGGGAACGTGGCATCTCTCCAGAGGAAGCTCTGAGTCCTCCTGGACCATTGCTGGGGAAGCAGCGGGGGTCGGCCATGGGCATCCTCACTTGTCATTGTCCCCAGGGCAGAGGTGCTGGTGCCCCTGTGGTGGCTCAGCCGGCATGCAGGAGGGTGCCCGTCCAGCCCCACGGCCAGCACAGAGCCACAGAGGGGATGAGGGGCAGCCTTGGAGGCAGGCACCAAGCAGCAGAAAGAATTTGGGTTTCTTTTTTCCCCCCTGTAACCCATCTGTCCTTAATTTCTTTGGGGGTTTCACTCCAAATTCTTCAGATTCTATGGCAAATGCTTTGCAGTCCTCGGCTCAGCTCGCCTCAGCGGCTGCCCGGCTCGGGGCTGCCTGCAACCAGAGCGGAGGGAAGGGAAAATGCCAACCAAAATTCACCAACAAATAACCCGTGTCCAATCAGCATCACCAGCGGCAACACAGAGGTGGTGGGAGCCTTTACTGGGGGCTGTGCCAGCCCATCCCTCCGTGCAGCAGCAGGGGACGATAGATTTTGTGGCCAGGGACACCAGACTGTGCACCAGCACATTGCGATGTGCTGTGCTCCACACACAGAGCAGGGTCCTGAGATCTGGTCCTTTTTTGCCAACGCCTGGACCAAGTGGTGCCACTCCTGCCTGGGCATCCCTTCCCTTCCTGCAGGCCACAGCCCCTGGAGGCACAAGTCTGCCTTGCCAGAGCTCTGGTGGGAGGTGCTTCCATTTGCTCTTATCCTTTGTAGCAACAAATTACTTGTTTTCCCCTAATTTTGCAATTACAAGAGGGTAGCTCTGGGCTACAAGCAAATGTAAATGTCTCGGGCTGGGGAGCAAAACCGTGTCTCACACGCACCCATCCCCACACGGAGCAGCAGCGCTGTATGACGCACATCGCAGTCGCCGCTAATTAACCGCTAATTTTACAGACTTCTTTATGGTTTGCAGTCATTTAACCTTTCCCATGGGTTGGAGCCCTGCAGCCAGAGCTCTCCCAGTGGGCACCAGTGAGCTCTGCAGCAGCTCCCTGGGGAGAGCGGGGCGGCAGCGCTGGCAGCGGAGCAGGACACACGGCGCCAGCCACAGCTCCGTCCCCAGGATGCTGGGCACAGCTCGAGAAGCATCAGGAGGTGCTTCCAGCCTGGCTGAGGTCGAGCTCGGGGTGGTCACAGCCCCCCCTTGGGTGCTCCCACCTCCCCAGGATGCCAGCATCTGAAATATCTTCCCCATGCTATCGTATGAAGCAGAAATTCAGATCCTGCAAGATACTGGGTAAAAACTATCCTGCTCCAACAGGAGCACAAGCCCACATATAAGTTCAATTTAGGCCCAGTTTTGGAGATTTAAGCAGTGCCTTGGCTTGACAGGGGCTGTCTGCGAGAGCACGTTGCCTCCCCAGAGCCTGCATCCAAGCCATGGGTTTGATAAGTATCAGGATACCGCGCTGGCCTCAAATGGAGAAATTAAACGAATACCGTGCATATTTTGGCGATTCACGCACGTGAGCAGCTGTAATTGAAGACACGATCTGTCTCGCCCTTCAGCATGTATCGGCAAATTACAGCTTTTCCGTACTTCCTTGAGTTTAATCTGCATCGAGGCAGAGGGGCTCGCCTCGCGTTCGCCCCTCGTAGGGAGCCCGGCTCCCAAGGAATCTCTTAGAAACGAGAAACGCTCATGGGTTATATCTTTGCCCGTAGTGCCAGCCCCTGTGCCAAGAAAGCCCAGACCCAGCCGGGTGTCTCGGCACGTCTGTGCGGCTCGGTGCAGCCGGGATGTGCTGCCCCGGGGAGCCTGGGTCTGCAGGAATATGCAGCCACTGGGGTTTTTCTTTTCCCCCCACAAATACGGTACCTCCAGGGTAACCTGGAACAAGGCAGACAGCAAAAAAAAAAACAAACCCAAACTCAGCAAATCGCAGCCCCATCCTGCCCATGCAGCACAGGAGCCCCAGTAATGTCCCAGCTTTGTCACCCCAGGGAGCCCAAAGGCTTGGGGACACCTCCTGTGGGCAAGCTGGGCAGCATCAACCACTGTGGTCCAGAGGGCAATCCCCTTGCAAAGAGCCCCAGGGACCACAGCAGCCACCCTCCCGTAGGAAATCCAGCTGAGAGCTGTGCCCCCCACCTTCTAATGCCTCCAGCTCCCCCGGGAGCCCATCACCATCCACATGGGGTCCCATCAGGGATGAACACAAGCTGCAGTAATAAAGTTTCCCAGCAAAGACCTGCTTGGGCTCACAGTTCTCTGGAAGACTCATGCACCCACAAAACAGGGTGTTCGTTAGGGGTTGTGGGCAGGGGGTGCAGGGTCCCTGCTGAGCAGCATCTCCCATGATCCACCACCCAGACCGGGGGCTCCACACTGCGGCTCCCACCCCGCAGCCAACATTTCACCCTGGTGTTTATTAGCATTTATGCGACATCTATTGTTCAGTTTTTTAAATACACAATAAAGCGCACAAGATGAGGATGCAGCTCAGGGCTGACGTTCAAGCCAGGTCCCATGGCTTTCCTTTAAGTTCAGTGGAACCCCTTGCAGGGCTCTGGAGGGTTTTGGGGTCGTGTTCACTCACCAAACGGGGCTGTTGGGAGGAGGGTTTGCTCCTGTTGACTCCAGCAATCTCTGCCCGGAGGGTTTTAGTGTCGCAGCATTGACAGAGACCCCAAAGCAGCCTCTGCCCTGAACTGCAGCTCAGCCCATTGCAGGAAGGGGCAGAACTGGCTGTTCCCTCCTTTAAGCCCTGCTCTGGGTGATGCCTGAGCCAGGTGGAGCAACTCAGCCCCATCAGTGTCCCCGGACCCAGCCCATCAGCTGTGCAGGCAGGATCAGGCCCACAGTGCCCCTTTTCTGATCCCCCAGGTACCAGACAACCCCAGAGGTTCAAAAGCTCTTTGAGCACCCAACCTGTGATCCCTCGGTGCCTGTTTCCATCCAAGCACCGTCGGAGCCCGAGCGACACAGACTAGATGGTCCCCACTGGTGTCCCCTGCATCCCACCAGAATGGCCGTGCCTGGTTGTCACCATCCCTCTGCTGTGCTTGGGCTGGACAGGAAAAACAGTCAATCTCCAGTACTGCATCTTAGGAGCCATCAGTTAAATGAGCTCTTTTAATTAAGTGCAATCTAAGTTATGCGGTAATGTCAGGAGAGATGATAGAAAACACTCCCCTTGGCCTCACCAGCGGAGAAGGATGTATTTCATGAGCTTCATTAGCCCGTGACCCGTGACGGACCTCGCCCCACGTGCCTGCTCGTGCACGCTTGTGCACACACTGCACCCATGAACCCTGTTCACTTCAAGCCAGACTTTCCAGGAGAAGCACAGGCCACCCAATTTCTGTCCTGCCATCCAGGATGGGTGGGCGGAAAGCACCGCAGTTGGGGTTAGCTCATCTGGACAGACGGATGGACACGGGACACAGCAGCACCTCCTGCCTGCCCCGCGCATTTCCTGGGCATCGCATCCCCGTCAGAGCCTTGAAGCTTCACCCGCCAGAGCCAGCGGCTTAAATTAATCTGAGATTAACTAGTGTGATCTCTTACTTTGAATTTTATGCCTGTGAGATTATTATTTTTTTTAAAGCGCAGAGAAGTGAATTTCCAGCAGAGCTGTCGTGCTGCTGGCAGGCCCAGCCACGGCCATAAAATACCAGCCCCGACTCAAGACGTCAGAGGGGAACAAAGATAGACTGTGATGCAGAAAAGATGCACGCATTTAAAATAATCTCCGAAGAATGCAGCACAGCCCCGAAGACACATGTCTCCAGTGTCTCTCCCGAGCTGATCTTTTCCTCTTTAAATAGACTGTGCCGCTTATTCCCGCACGGTGGCTTTCCACTCTTCATTTTGCATCTAATAAGGATGCAGTTCAAAACCATCATCTCCTCACGGTCCCTCCAGGAAGCCCCTCGCCGGGTTCTGCTCGTCAAGCGTGAGGGCTCCTCGGAGGTGGCCTCCGTGCCACCGCTGCGGAGCACCCAGAGCGAGAGCCCGCAGCCCCGGAGAAAATGTGGGTTTTGCAGAAATTCTTGGCAGTCCTCCCACAGCTTCCCTACTCCTGAAATTAAAGGATCGAGCCGCAGCAACCCCTCCATCTAAATTAAAACGAGCTATATTTACTGTTCATGCTAATTGAATTATATTAACTCAGAGCTGGATGATAAGCAGAGCCGTCCCTTACAGTTCCTGGGCTTAATATGTTTAGCATTCAGACAAATGCACGCCAGTGTGTCATCGTGTTCAAAGCAGAGGAATTTGGTCCTGGGCTATTTTCATCCTGCCCTGACAGGGCTGGTCAGGAAACTCTGGGAGGTTTCAGGGATTGTGGTGAGGAAGCACTGGTGAGTCCAGTACAAATGTGGCATTTCTTCCTCCGGCACCGGGGAGAGGAAACCCTGCACTGGTGGTGCCAGACGGTGATGGCAGCAGCAAGATGGGCTCAGGGAGATGGCGGTGCCATGTAGGCACCGAGCAGAAGGTGGTACCAGGGTCGGGAGTGGCTTCTCCCCCTGATCCATATCCCCCCGATCCATATCCCCCCAGCTTCACGGGGCTAATGGAGGGCAGGATCCAGCTTCATCCTGTTCCTGCTGCAGGATCCGGTCCTTGCGGTGCCATCCCCACTGTCCCCATCCAGGTGGGTGCAGAGCCAGGTAGGGCCCTGGGAGAGGCACCTCCTGCACCACCCACCCAAAAGCTGGGGCACTGAAAAGGGGTCCAGGCTGGGGCAGAGCACCATGAGGCGACAGGACAGAAATATCGCTGGAGAAGGAGAACATGCCATCAGCCCATATCCCATCGAGAGGAACTTAATTCAAAAAAGTCAGGCAGGAGGCTTCAATAAGACCAAAGGACCCTGCCAAGAGTCACACTTCCTATATTGAAGTGCATAAAAGCTGGACATGTAAGACATGAAGAAAGCACTGTCAGGGTAGGCCAGTGCCAGCCAGCAAATATATAACAGTGGGAACATGAAATATTAATCACCAGTGCATAAAACAATAGGAAAAACCTGCCTTTTGAGGCAGCCATCAATCCTCACTCAGCAGGGAACATCAAGAGACGCTAATACCATACAGGTTCTGCTTAAATATTTGCCTTCCTTAATGCTCACGCAAGAAGCATTTGCTTTGAAGTTGAAAATAGACTGTAAATGTCTTTTGTGTGAGATGAAACATGATAAGACATGAAACCAGGAGGCTAAACTGTAGTTAATCACGGTGGTTTTACAAGCAACAAATCATTATTGTAGACAGTAAAGTCTATCGCTTAAAAGCGTGCGCCACGAGGCTCAGCGGAGAGAAGAGCCCTGGCTGGGCATCACCTGCCACCGGCGGGTTTTTGGGTTGTGGTCCACTGAGGTGGCCACTGAAGCAGCCGTGGCACTGGACCAGTGCTCGTGCAGGGCTGGACCGAAGCTGGCACAACCCAAAGCAGCTTTTCCCAGCAGGGCCTTTCCTGGGAACACAGAGCGAGGTATTTTGGGGATGGTTCATCCATTTCCACTCCGGAGCGCAGTGATGGCAGGAGCTGCTGTGGGCATCCCTGCAGAAGCACCACCGTTTCAGAGGCTGGCACAGGCTCTGGCTGCACCCACAGCTTAGGATGGGGGTGATTGGTCCCACCCTGGGCAGACTCCGGGAGATCCATGCAGGGAAGCCATCCCCAAAAACTTGGGATGCTCTTGGGCTGAGGATGGAGACCGTGGTGGACTTGGCTCTTCAGGCACAGGAAGGGCAGCACCACTGTCAGCCCACGCCATATCCCGGCTGCCAAGCGCAGGAGCGTGCATGCACGGCAGCACGCACAGCCGGCCCGGGACAGGTATCTCCCACATCAAAAATTAAGATCATGATTAGAAGCGATGTGCACTTGGGAGCGTGAGATAAGACCCCAAAGCAAGCATATAAGTATGACTGATTAACAAATAAACCCTCACTAATTGCCTTAAAAAGTCGGATCTCGACAGCCGGGGAAGGAAAAAAATAAAAAGAAAGATTTAAATTTTCCTTGGGCTAAACATTTTTCCAGCCTGCTCAGACTCGCTCTGAATGTTTCCAGTCATTATCTCCCTAATTAACGAGCACCGCAAACCGAAAACAAATTTCCCCACCTCGTGGCTCTGGGAGGTTCAACCGGATTAAACAAACCTCAGGAACCAGGACAGCGGCATCTCAGGGTGGGAGGCAGCCTGGAATAGGGAGAGATGAAGTTATTATCGGTGAACGAAGTGGAATAAGCCTTTAATTTTTTCCAGCTGTTGCTGGATGTGCTGAGGGACAGGTGAGCTCCCCAGGACAGAGCGGAGAGCCGGGCGATGGGGAGGCACCTCACCTCCTGACAGCCCCCTGTGTTTCAGGGAAATCAGGGGCGTGTAGTGGCTTCTTAATGATCATCACCCTATTTTCTGTAATTGACACAAACCCAGCTCCGGCCCTTACTGCATTTTTCGCAGCCCCAAAACTAATTCAGAAAATCCCTTTTAAGCAAACTGATGCTCCGGAGCCCATCACCGGTGCAGCTCAGGGTCGTGGCTGGGGCCAAAGTTGCCCCTTTGCCAGGACCAGACTATGCAGGGGCACGCAAACCGGGCAGTGCTCCCTGCCCCAAGGGATACCCCAATGTGCAAAACCCCAAAAGTGATGCTTTGGGGTCTTGGTGCGTGTTTACAGCCTGAGGCACCCTCCTGCCCACAGCTTGCCATCCTGCCCACACGGGGGAGCCTGCAGGTTCAGCTGGAAGGGGAAAAACTGTTGATCAAAGGGTAAAATTAAATAAAATGACACAAACAGAAAAGGAGCCGTCCCTTCAAGACCGGGCAGTCCGCTTGAAGTACAAGTGAAAATTTCAGGTAAAAGCAGCCAGCCTGACCAGCCAGCATGCTCCTACAGAGGCGCTGGCTCCAAGGAATAATGGTAATTAGAGCTTCCTAATGCCTCCAGGTCATTTTCTTTTTCCTTGCGTAACGTAATTTCTATAGGTCTTGTCGTCTTTATTAGGAGAATTAATCTAAATCTCGCTGTGCTTTGCCATCCGCTGGAGCCATCCCGAGGAGGGTCAAAGAGGCAGGTCCTCTTCATGGCATGCAAATAAAAAAATTAAAAAATTAAAAAGGGAGGTCAGCTGGAGGCTACGGCGGAGGAAATTAATGATTTTTTAAACAACGAGGGAAGTTTGCGTTGGCCTGGTAACGTAATTCAATTTCTGTCATTAAACCCGCATCGCTGATGTGGGGCCGCTTTTACCCAACTAAGCAAAATCCTCTTATTAAGCCAGAATTGTCGTTAGCGTAATAATAAAATGAGGATGAATGGCAGAGGGGAAGGACTGGCCGAAGCCCAGAGGAGGAGATGGGGATGCCCCGTGCCACAGAGCAAGGGAAGGGCAAAGGAGGTTTCCTCCCTCCCCAGGCACACGCAGTGGTCCAGGAAAGGATGAGGGAACCTCCTGCTCCCCGAGATCCTGGGGGTGCTCGGGGGACCTGGGAAGGGGCAGGGGGGTGGGATCTGCCCTGCAGGGTCACATCCTGCTTCCTCAGCACCAGCCAAAATCCCTGCTAGCATCAGCGGCTCCAGCCAGATTTCCAGGAAAATGTCCCATCCCTTTTTAAACCACCTTGAGATTTTTTTTTTTTTTTTTTGGTTCTGTGTGATTTTCCTTCTGGCTGCTGCAAGGATGGATGCACAGGAAGGCAAAGCCCACCCCACCTCATCCTTCCCTCCCTGCAGAGCCTGGGAAAGGGTTCGGAAAAGCACTTGCACCCTCCCGTGCCTGCGTCCACGAACTGCAAGGCAGCGTGGAAGCGTGGCTGGGTCCCCCCGGGGCTGGACAGCCCACGGGTGGGAGGAATCATCGGCAACCCTTCACTGCTGGCACTCTCGGAGAGGTTTCCTTCCACCGCAGCATCTCTTGAGGAAACCACCCCAAAAATACCTTCCTGCCCAAGCGCTGTGGGCGCGGGGCAGCGGGGCAGGAGGTGGCCCCGGGGATGGATGGTCCTGTGGTGCTCCAGGGTGGGAAGTAAAAGGGGCAGCTCCTGGGCTCGTGTGGAGGTCACCAGGTCCAGGGCAAAGCAGCAGATCAGGGGATTAATCGGTCGAAAAGCAGCTTGAACCTTCAGGCTGAAACCTGATTAGTAATTAGAGCCGGAGGTCAACCCACGCACGGGCAAGGTGACGAGGGCGACGCCACGGGGCACGAGCCAGCAGCAGGGCTGGGAGAGAGACATGGCACTTGGCTCCTGTGCTCCAAAGCAGACTTTACCCCCTTGGAGGAGGGACCTGGACTCTGGCAAAGTCCAACTCAAGTCTCCAGCCTCCACCAACCCGGTATCCAACCCTGATGGGCTGAAGAGACCTTTGCAAGGCAGAGAGGGTTGTAGCTTCCCGTCTTGCAGGCAGCTTCGTGCAGGGAAACTATCACGAGACAGCACTAAAACTCATATCCCCTCTGCACAGAAAATCCTGCCAGCCCAGAAGGTATCAAGAACACACTATGAAACAAGCTAAAATCAGCTTCAGCTGGGCAAAAATGATAACTGGAGTGAAAAGGAAAGCATCCCCAGTGAAAGTTTTGACCTCAAGAATGCCCAAAGGCCTCCAATGCCTCAGCGTCCCCCTTTCACACGGCAAAACCCGAGGCAGCACTGACAGATTCAGGATAAAACCACACGCATTGACCTCAGGGCAACCCTTTGGGTTGTGAGACCACGCTGGATGCAAGACTCCAGCTGCACCAGGGGACTTGGATCCGTGGCTGGAGACAAGAGACATCAGATGAAGCCTGCTCTCAGCTTTCCGGCCAGGGCTTTGGAGACACAGAAACCTGCCCCACTTTCGTACCTGCCTGGCACGCATCCCACCACTGCATCCAAAACTGGGAAAACCGAGCAGAGAAGGGATCCCAGGCCAGATGCACCAGGGTGCCATCAACAGGTTGTTTTTTGTTTGTTTTTGTTTTTTTTTTTTAAAAAAAAGAGGTTATTTCTCCAACACAGTGAATCAGCGCTTTATTTTCAGTATTGAAAGAGGTACAAGACCAGCAGTGAGCTCCAGGTAAGGAGCTGGTGCGTTGCACTTTTTATCGGTGCCCTCGTAACGGTGGGGTTGAGGCAAAACACGAGGAGAAAAGTCTCTCGTGCCCCGAGGACAGCTGCACCATAACAGCAGCAGCTCAGCCCCACCAACCCACCCACACACCGCACTGGAGTTGCACCACCGGACCCACGGGTCAGCAAAAGATTTTTTGCCATCTTCCAAAATCCTTGCGCACGGATTTCAAAGAGGATTTGGTTTCTGGGCAAGGGAGGGAAGGCCACGAATCAGCTGCTGAATTAAGGAGAAATCAGTGCCACGGCCCTTCTGAGCGCAAAGGGAGCGGCCGATGCGATTCCTAAAGCCTGAGTTGTGCAAAAGTGCGGCCCGTGAGCCCGCTGCTGGCCTCCCTCGCACTAATGCACAGCGAGGAGGAACCATTAGTGCCCCGGGAGATTATAGCACAGTGATAAACCTGGTGTAAGGCCAAGTCAGAATCAAGCCCAGAGGACGTGGGAATTCTAGAACTGTCTCTACCGTGTGCAAGATGGGCAGAGGGGTAAAATACCTGGATGCTGTCGGGCGGGATCATAAAATCATCCTTGCCCTAGCATCCTGGAAGGGTTTATATAGGGCAATTCATACCATGATCCCAGCCCAGAATAGCACCAGAGATTAACCCAGACTCTGACCTCAGCTAAGCCAGCGTTACTCCCTGGAAATGCCAGCGGAGCCACTCTGGATTGCACGGGTGCCGTGGCGGAATGGGCCCCTCCTGGCTGTGCTCTGGAGAGTGTCCTGGCTTGGCTGAAGTCAACAGCAAAACCGCCGCAGAGCTCAGCAGAGCCAGGACAGCAGGCACGGGTGCTGCCTTAACGGAGAAAGCCGAAAGGACCCAGTAGTAGCTGCTACCGGCAGGGATAAGGATGCTGGGGAGAAGAGACGGTTGGGGAGGGGGAAAGGGTGGGTAAAATTAAGAGCTGTAGCCTTTGCGTCACCCCAATTAGTGTGAAACACCCCCAGGCACAGGTGACACAACCCGCCACCCAGCAAGTGCAGAGCTTCAGCTTTTCCCCCTTTTCCCCCTGCCTCCCCCATGCTCCTCCCGGCATCCCGAATCGGAGCAGTCCTGAGGGGGAACCGGCCCCGGGAAACCAGGAGCTTCTTTGGGGTTTCTCTTGCTCCCGGAGCCTCCTTGGCTGGAGGGTGCCCCCCAAGGTGTGAACGCTGGATCAGCCCAAGAGCAGTGTGCCAAGTAGAGCAGCTCGCTTACTTCTCCTTCAGGTCGTTGTCTGCTTTGCCTAAAAGAGGGGCAGAAAAAAAAAATAAAATATCAGGGCTCGTTTTTCTTGCTCCAGAACCCTCAGCCCCTTTTATAGGGCTATTTTGCTATGTCCAGCTAACATCTCTCAACCATCACAGTCCGACGAGCGGGACAGCGAGTTGTGGGCAGGATGTTGCCATGAACTCGGCTTCCAAAGTTTTTTTCTGACTCGGGGGGAAGCAAACAGCACGGCAACCACCACGGCAAGAAGCCCTGCCCTGCCCCACAGCTCCACTCCCTACCCGTAGGGCAGCTCTGAATAGAGCTCCCACTTGATTTCCCCAGGGGAATGAGCCAACAAACTCTCCCAGCCCTGTTTTTGGCACCGCAGGAGCTCCCTGCCCTTCCTTTGCACCACCAGCAGGAACCCCCCAAGGCTCGGCCGCCCCTCGGACACGCTGAGACCTGTGGCCACATCCAGGAGCTCCAGGACACTCCGCATTTCACCCTGGGAGGTCAGAGAGCCCCCACCGAGCCACCGGCCGAGCAGACTGACGCACATGAGATTTATTTAGGATGCAAGTGGCTCCTTGGCTTATCTGAAGGGCCAGCTACGCCGCGCCGAAAGCAGCGCATCGCACACGGCGTGGCCAGGCTATCAGCAGCTCCCCCCAAAAATAACTTTGTGGGCCAAAACAGCTGCCAAACCCCAGCCTTTACCTTTTGGGACAAATTTCAGCGAGCTGCTGAATATTCAGAAGCGGGACTGCCCCCTCTTCGGCCCGTCGTTGAGGAACTCGTGGCCCAGCCCGTTGCCACACTTGCCACAAGACACCTAGAAATGCAAGGAGAGGGTTTGATAGAAAGCGGTCTTTCTCAGCAGACGGGCTCATGAAAAAAAAAAACAAACACCAAAGCCCGTGGTTTTGGGGGGGTTTTTTTGCTGCTTCCTGAAGGTTTCAGAATCGTCACCTTTAAAGCCCCCGGCCGCTCCTTGCGCTTGGCCACGCTGTCCTCGTGGACGGTCTCGGTGAAGGCTGGCCACGGGGACGAGTGCTCGTACTTCGCACGGCTGGAGAACAGCTCATGGCCGCACTTGGCACAGACGTAGATGCCTGGGGAGAGCGGCAGGAGAGGGGTCAGTGCTGGGGGGCAGCCCCCCAGCCCCGCTCCCAGCCGACCCCCAGCAGCGATTTGCCAGTGACTGGGGGGTGGGGGGCAGCGGTGGGGACACGTCAGCAGGGTGACATGGGGACACACATTGGACTTTGCCCGTGTGGGCCACTGCCTGCTGCTGCTGCCGGACCCCCAGGCCCAGGGGGGCGAGTGGGAGCTTTTGGGACACGGGGCAGGACCCACATCCCCTATAGGTCCTCCTCTACAGGATGGGTCCAAACCAGCCCCTACAGGGACCCCCCCCCAGTCCCACCTTTGCAGGCAGCATCTTCCCCATCACCCCCCACCCGCCCCATGCGGGGGGGTCCCCTATCAAGGAACCGCAGAGAGGGGACCCCCAGCCCAGATCCCACGGGTGGAAGACGCCCCACAAGAAGCACACTCACCTCCCCACCCCACGGGAACCGCAACCCCGGCCGAGCACACCCCCTGCCCGCCCCACGGAAGGGGAGGGGGATCTCCCCCGACCCCACGGCACCTCCCCCCAGCGCCCCCGGCCCCGCTCACCCGGCTGGAAGTGATCCTTGAAGACCTCGCCCCCGAGGAAGGAGCAGAAGGACATGGCTGCGCCCGCCGCCCCGGCCCGGTTCCGCCCGCCCCGGCCCCGCCCCGGTCCCGCCTCCGCCGCTGCACTCCCCC
>JAOXJK010000069.1:6855299-6879314 GCA_025774025.1 Xenus cinereus
GGTGATGGAGGTTGGGCAGCTCTTGGGACGAACTGGGGGGGTCCCCACCCCCCGCGGACACGCCAGGGTCTCAGCGGATGGGGTGCAGGTTCGGGCTCAGCGGGGACCACCCGTCCCACCACCCCAGGAGCACAGAGCCAGGGGTCACCCGTGGGGACCCCTCCCCACGGAAGCCAGCACGGGGAGGCAATGCTGTGTCCCTCCCTGGGGTGCGTGGGGCTCCCGGAGGAGGAGGAGGAGGAGGAGGCAGCAGCCCAGCATGCGGCAAGGTAAGGGCTTTGAAGGTGAACCGCAGGCAGCCGGCTTCTTGGCAGGCTCCAGGAGCTGATGAGCTGCATGCGGCTTCCTTTTCCTTCCAAAAAAACAAGCGCCACGAGTTTCTTCTTCCCGAATGTTATCTGAGGACCCTCGGATAAGCCTTCATCCAGTGGGCTCTCACAGAAATCCCACCTTCCTTGGTGCAAGAGGAAAAATGCTGGAGCCCTTGGGACAGAAGCCGGGGACTGTCCCGAGGAGCCAGCCCGGCTGTCGGAGCCCTGCGGCCCGCAGCAAAGCGCTTGGATGTGTCCCTGCTCCCTAATGCCAACGGACGTGTCCATCACCCAGGAGCTCATCCCGGGGCTGTGCCCGGCGTGGAAATCCCTGCGTGGGGCCGGCGCTGGCGGTGCTCCTGCCCGCTGGATGCTGCCGGTTTGAATTAGGTCAGGCTTTCGTCTCGGGCAGGCTCAGCTCCCCGCTCCAGCCCCGGGGATTGATGATTTGTGGCGGGCACCCCGGGCAGGGGGAGGAAGGGGCTCTCGCTGCAGCACCGAGGGGCGGCGGGGAGCCGAGGACGTGCCGTGGCACTGCATGGAGAACAGGTGACATGCTGTTTTGACAGCACCTTCCTTATGATCCACCGAGATCAGACGAGCTGGGTGTCGGGAAAAGGCTCCAAACAGACTGAAGGGACGTGTACACCTTCGGGGCGCAGATTTTCAGCCAGTGGAAGGAGCCACAACAGCCGCCGGGACCTTGTGTCTCGGCAGCATCGTCCACCCAGCCTTTTCAGAAAGTGAAGCCTGTGCCAATGAAAGTGATGGGTGAACTGGCTCCCCAGGGCTATGTCCTGGTGAAACCAGTGCTGAGAGCTCTCCTGTGAGCTGTAAGGGCCATGCCACAAGGCATGCAAAGGACTTGGGATGGCCCAGGTTCCTTTTGCTCCATGAATTAGTAGCTGCTGTCAGCAGCAGCAGCCTCTGTGCAGAGGAGAGGTGGGCAGAGGACAGGGACAGCTGAGACATGGGGGTGAAGCAAAGTCCGTAGCAGTAGAAAGGCTTAGCTCATCCCTGGGACAGCACAGGGTGACGGGGAGGCTCTGGGAGCGGGTGCCTGGGGGACCAGATGAGGTGCTGGGGCTGGGCGCTGGGGCCGGCTGGCTCTGAGCACCCCAGCAGACACGGCTACCATGGAGCCATTCGTGCAGTGCCAAAGCCTGCCCCGCTCCTCGCTCCCCCGGTGGCATGAAGTCTGCTCCAGTATCCACCAGTAAACCCCTTGAGAAGGAGTGATGTCATGTGGAAGCGGGAGCGAGTTACGGAGTTGGGATCCCGCGCTGCTCTACCCATTCGTTGCCCAAAGTTATGCCTGGAGGTTGCAGTGAGACTTTCTTCAAAGCCCCGCGCTCCTTAATCACAGGATAATGCAGAGAGCTCTCCAGTTACAGCGCTAATAACCACAGCAATTTGGTTTCTGTAGCAGTATATTGTGAAGATAATTAGATGAGGGATTTCCAGCTCGTTTGGCTGGGTGATGAAAGCCTCCTCTGCGCCCAGGCGGAGCTGTGCCACCGTCCCTGCCAGCCCTCTGTTCCAGCCACCAGCACCTCTACTTAACTGGAGAGGGCTGCTGGAAGTGAACATTTCAATTAACTCTCCCTGAAATTAACTTTTCACAACAAAAGCAAACACCAGTTGGGCAGTGCCCACCTGGGAGTGGGTGGCTCAGGGCATTGATGGGGCAGACCCCATCTTCCCCTTCTGGGGAAACTTTGTCTTTCCGAGCCGTTTGTAGGTAATTGCACCCGGGATTGAGCCAACGCCGGGGAGCACCGCACCGTGACACGCCACAGAGGCTTCTGATGCCTCGGGCTTGTACAGGGAGTGCTTTGGGGGGAGATGCTCAAAGACACCAGCCTGGTCCAGGCTGCAGCTTGTCTCTGTGTCAGGTCAAATCCAAGCCCTGAATTTGAACCAGAGCTGAGAGCAAGGAGCGGAAATTTGGAGCCTGGGTCCAGCAGAGAGGCTTGCTGATGTTTATGGCTTCGGTGTTTTCAAGAGCAGCAAGGGGGGGTCGGCAGTCATTAGAGATCTTGTGTCTCCCTGCCCAGCTGGGGCACTCGCAGCTCTGGAGGCTCTGCAGAGATGTGACCTTCCTGGTCTGAGTGTCCCAAGCACTGCTCCTCAAAGGGACATCCCACACGGCACGGATCCGTTCTGGGTACCACTGGGGCTGGGCTCGCAAAACTCCACAGGGCAGGTGCTGTGCGGAGGCTGTGGGGAACATCCCCTAAGAGCTCTTTGCTGGCATCTCTGACCCCACTGTCATCCCCATTGCTCCATCACCCAGCCATGCCCACCCAGCTACCCCCAGAGCTTGATCAAAATAGTCACAAGGACCTTCATATTCAATTTATCCTATAAAGCACAAAAATATTCCCCCTGCCCTGCATGTCCCTGTGGTCACAGGCTGGGGACAAGCTCTGTGCTGGAAGGCAGGTCAGCGCTGGCACTGAGGAGCTGGCTCCAGGGGCACCTCTGGGCTCAATATTTGCTCCCTGAAGCCTGAGCCAGCAGCAAAGCCTTCAGCAGGGCTGCTCCCTGTGGACCCTCCATCTCAGGGTGCTGGTGCTCCAGCTGTGGCACCCAGCAGGGTCCATCCCCAGTGTTCCTCACCCACGCTTCCCAGAGGTGGCTGCGTTTCAGCAGCGTGTCTCTAGCCCCCGCTGTACTTGACGTCCCTGCCAGATGAAAACTCCCATACAAACCCAGGCTATTATTATCTCCGTCTTCCACTGTGCTAATGGTCTCTCAGGAAACAGTCTTCTTTTTTTTTCTTTCTTTTTTTTTTCTTTTTTTTTTTTTTTTTTAGCTTTTAAAACCCACAAATACTGGAGCAGTGGTAACAACAAGCCAGGCACAGAGTAAGAGAGCCCCGACCCCTCACCAAGCTCAGCAGAGCCGGTGTCCCCCTAAACCAGCGGGGACAGGGAGCGGTGGCCAAGCAGGACCAGCCAAGGACCAGCCCCAGGGATTTCTGGTAGGTACTGATGAGGGCTGGGGAGGGCAATGGGGAACACTGGAGATACTGGGGATAGATGGCTGTGGCATGGGGCCACTGGGAAAACAGCATGATGAGGGGCAAGTGGGGGTCCCCCACCCACTGTGCTTGCCTGGGAGGTGTATGGGGCTCTGTGACATCAGGGAAGGGGTCCCTTTTCAGGCCCAGCTCTACCGCTCATTTTCTTCTGCTTGCTCCATGTTTTGGTGTTTCGGTGCTTTGCGCAGTGCCCTGGACTGCTCCGTCTGTTGGGTGGTGCCGGTGGTGCCGGCAGTGCCAGCAGCCTTGCCCGTGGGCTGGAGGGCACCAGCCCCACAGCCAGGGTTTCTGCAGGTGCTGGGTACCACCAGGGTAACCACCCACTGGTTATTTGGGGTTAACAAGTGGCTCCTGCAAATCAGAAGCAAAGCAAAAAGACACAAAGCGTGAGATTATATAAACGGAGCTGGAGGCAGCTGCGGCACAGCCTGTAATTAATTCGTGGCAGAGAAGTGCTTTGAAGATCCAGAGCGACACGGTTGCTGGGTGTAAGACAGCCCAAGGGCAGCACCCGCCGGCAGCAGGGTCCTGCTCAGCCCCAGCTCTCCTGGGACGGTGTCCCCGCTCCTGCTGCAAGGATGCTGCGAGGGGAAGGGGGCAGTGGTGGAGCTCGAGCACCCCACGAACCCTCTGGGTGCTGGGTTTGGCCCCGCAATGGCCCTGCAGAGGCCGTCCTGCAGCCTCCATCCTCCCTCCCAAAATCACGCAGGGGGCGCAGCTCAGGAGGTGGGCCACCATCCGGCTTTGGCAGGAGTGCAGCAATGGAGGGATCACGGTGGAAACTGGGGACGGGACAACACTTGCCATGGCCAGGAACACACTCAGGGCTGCAGAAACTTTATGTGTTAACAAAACTTTTGTGCTCCTCCAGTAAAAACAGAGATTACAGACCCCCTGCTTCCAGAGCATCCTCACACTGAACAGAGGCCACGGTTTGGGCTTGCTTAATTTCAGGTTCATAAAACGCATTAAGCGAGGGCCAAAGCACTGCTGGTTAAGCAAGAAACATTTAGAGGAGTCAGAGAGTCCTGCCTGCTGGCGCAGCATCCCTCCTCACAGCCCCCGCAGCTGCACTGGGACCAACATAATGCCCCGGTGCGGGAAAATCCTGCTGCAGACCTGGCTCACAGCTCCGGGTTCTCAGAGGCCCCGTTGCTAATTGCCTGGCTGAGGTTTATCCTTGTTATACAAGCGGTTCCCCACACGCTGTCACTGAGCTCATCTTACCCTCCTGCCTTCTCCATCCCATCCCTGCCGGGAAGCACAGGGAGAGGCACGAGCTGCCCGTCTGCTGGCAGCTCTGTGGCCCCAAGGACATCCTGAAATAAGTTGGAAGGCGCCCAGCCCACGGCGATGGGGTCCCCAGGGGCACCCTGCTCCTGCTCGGTGGCTCGTGGTGGTGCTGATGGGGAAACACAGAACAGATGAGCACTGTTTGAGCAACTAAAGGTATTAGAAAGTGTACAAAGGAAAACAAAAAAACCAAGGGTATCACTTGTGATCCCACTAAAGCCAGCAGATACCTGGCTATTGTTAAGGGATGCATATGGCATGGTCATTTTCATTCATTCCTTCTCCAGAGTACCAATAAGTCGATAAATAAATCTGATTTTCACTAAAAGTCCATGCTTACAGAAAGTTTGAATGAAACGAGATAGAATGTGAACTTTGACATAAAATGCAGGAAGAAACATCAAAGTGTTTCAATCAAAACACATTTGAGGCTTCCTCTGTAAAGCCAGTTACATTCCTTCAGTTGCAAAGGGCTTTTCCAACAGTTCATCAGAGTTAAACTCGCTGGTCTTATCAGTGTCATTAAGATAAATTTATTTTTAATCATTCAGCTTAGTGTCCTCGGATCTCTACTGCAGTTGAGGAAATATTTTGTTCAGTCATAGAAATCAAGAAGAAGTTTCTGTGCCTCACCTCTGCAATCTGAAAGATACGGAAGCCTTGCCAAGTTTCCCTCACCAAATGACTAGTGCGGCATTAACCTCATGAAATGTTCCGGCTTGGAGAGAACTGTGGATAGAAAGGATGGTTGCTTCAGGAGCAGTGTGGTCCAGTTTGGGGCTTGGTATTACAAAAGTAGAGCTTAAGAGGGGAAATTCATCTAGGCAGGACCAGGGCAGGGACATGCTGTGCCTTGAGGCGGCACAGAGCTGAACAGCTTCCTCCTATTCCCTCGGCAGCACCGGCACCGTCGGCAATGCGAGCGATGGCAGACCAGGCTGCGGTGGTGGCGGACGCCTCTCCAACCCTGGCACCATCCCCGGGCTCACCTCAGTGTGGGGACACTGACGGGCTAACGCCCCATCCCACCGGCACCAGGGAAGACGGTGGCAGCCGGGATGGCTGCGGGCTTATTTTCGCCGTGGATGGGGACACGAAGCCTCTCCCCTCACCCCAGTCTGGGGGGATGCTCCTGGCCGACCTCCCGCGGGTCTCCCAGCCCCGGCTGAGCCCAGCCAAGTCCCGTACGGCCCCGTCCTCCCCCAGCGTCTCCCCGTCGGAGAGCCGCGCCGCCCTGCTCCGGCTGCGGGATGCCAGGCTGGAGGACACCAAGAAGCGGCTGTCGGAGGCCGTGCAGGAGCCCCTCAGCCGGCTCAGCCGCCTCATGGCCGAGGAGAGCAGCCCCATACAGCGGGCGAAGGCAGGCGCTGGGAGTCAGGAGACGGGGGGCAGCCCCAGGCAGGTGGGGGGCAGTGGGGCTGGGGGACGCCAGGTACGGGACTGGAGCCCCTGGGAGCCCACCCTGAACTGCCGCTACGAGATCTGCTCCTACGGGGACGTGATCCAGGTGGTGGAGGTGGCGCGGAGGGACGCTGAGCCCCAGCTGCCACCCCCCGAGGAGCCACCCCCAGCACGGCCGGGGGGCACAGTGCCGGGCAGGGCCCTGGCCTCCATTGCCCTCCTCGCCTACGGCTACTTCATCCTGCCGCTGCCGCCCTACGCCGCCGGCCTCTGCCTGGGGCTCCTCTGCGGGCTGGTGCTGGGCTTCCTCACCGTCCTCCTCCTCCTGCCGAAGCCTCCACCGGTGGCACGGGGACCACGGGGCCGCCTGCGCCCTGAGCTGCTCCCGGGGGAGCCGTGGGAAGCTCCTCACCTCCAGGTAGGAGAAGGGAGGTGCGGGATGATGGGGTGCTGGGTGGCAGCTGGAAGGGAGCCCAGGGCTCGGGGTGCAGCACTGAGGGGGTGCCGAGCCCACGGCGGGTGCTGCCATCCCATACGGCACAGCGGGAAGCAGCCGGCTCCATCTCCTCCCACCCAGGGCTGGATGAACCAGCTGCACGTCTACGACCCTGAGCTTTTCCACCCCTCGCTCACGCACTCGGTGCTGGCCACACTGGATGGAACCACCCTCAAGCTCTCCTACCCCAAGAGCAACATCCCGCGCCGAGCCACCTTCGAGGAGGAAATCCTGGACACCATCTTCATCAGCCACCGCTACTACGACCTGACTGATGCCAAGGTGAGTCCGGCGATGCCAAGGAGACTCCCGTGGGAGTGGAGGACTCTCACCCTCGTGGGGCCACCCAGTGCTGTGGCCTCACCGCCACTCTTGGTGTTGCAGGTCTTCCTCTGCCCCCCCAGCCTGGCCAGAAAGCGGACATGGAACAAGAAATACCCCATCTGTGTCCTCCTCCCCGACCCGGTGGACATGGAGTGCAGGAGCAGTGAGGACCATGATATGGAGCTGCAGAGGGATGAAGGGACGAAGAAGTTGCTGGGCCAGGACGTCCCAGGGGAATGCAAGGAGAGATGCCTGTACCTCTTCGGGCGGACAGGGAGGGAGAAGGAGGAGTGGTATCAGCACCTTGTGCGAGCCTCCCGTGGGACCCCCAGCAGCAGCCATGGAGAAGCCAGGGCAGGTGAGAAGCAGCCATCGTGGCCTCTGCTCTGTGCCAGGAGTGCTCTGGGGTGTCATCGCAAGTGCATTGTGGCACGTCACCATGTGTCCATCATGGCCAGACAACACGACACCTCTCATGCCATCCTGACCTGCTCGTTTCCTCATGTCCCCAGGCATGGGACCAGCTCCACAGAGCAGTGGCAGCAGCAGCGCAGGGAGCGCCGAGGACATCCCCTCTGCCATCCCACCCAAGGACCTGGAGGGAAACGTCCAACAGATTTTCTTGGATTACAGCACCTACATGGCACGATTCGTGCCAGCGCAGGCTGGGGGCAGCCTGGACCAGAGCCCCTCTCACGGAGCACTGGGCAGCCCCACGCCCCCCAAGGTGAGTGGGACAAATCCAGCGCTGGGAGTGGAACACGAGGCTAAATGGGGGCTGATGGACCCTGTGTGCAGCCACATCCAGTCCTGTGGTTCGTCTCCTCCCTCCCGGCACCGTGGTTTGAGCAGCCAAGCCATAGTGCAGGGAGCCAGCGGGTCCTACCACTCATGGGGTCACCTCGTTCCAGGGGCTCGTGGCTTCTGTCCCTCCACAGCCTGGCGAGGACACAGCCAGGAGCAGCGAGGTGTGCATGGCCTGGATGAACGCACTGGTGGGGCGCATCTTCTGGGACTTCCTCCGGGAGCGATACTGGGCCGAGCAAGTGTCCAACAAGATCCAGAAGAAGTTGAGCAAGATCAAGGTGAGAGGCAGGAGCATCACAGCACCTGGAGGAGTCCCATCCAATCCCAGAGGCCCTATGGAGGGTGCCAGGCTGCAGTGACCATCCCCATGTGGTTTCCCTCCATCAGCTTCCATATTTCATGAATGAGCTGACGCTGACAGAGCTGGACATGGGCACCTCCATCCCCTCAATCCTCAGTGCCTCCAACCCCACCATCAATGACCGAGGTAAGAGTCCTGCAGGGTGGCAGGGACCCCAGGGCTGGCTCCATGGCAGCTGTTACTGACATGCCAGCCCGGTCCCCAAAGCAGGGAGGTTTCGTCACGCATGCAAGCAGCCCTCAGTCCCTGCGGTGCTGACAGGGGCTCACCCTGTCCCTCTCCCCGGCAGGGCTCTGGGTGGACATGGAGGTCACCTACAGCGGCTCGTTGCAGATGACGCTCGAGACGAAGATGAACCTCTGCAAGCTGGGGAAGGAGAGCGCTGCAGAGGAGAGCGGCCCGGCAGAGGCGGGCGGAGAGGGGTAAGGAGACTGCATGGCTGGGTTTCATCCTCTTCCTCCTCTCGCCTGAGCAAGGTGAGAGGGTGCTGGCCCCAGGGCACCCCCATGACGCTCCGTGGGGCTTGCAGGGCCAGGCCACGGCTGATCCTGCTGGCAGACAGCGACGCAGAGTCATCCAGCGCCGGCTCCTCTGAGGAAGAAGACATCACCACTGCAGAGCCTGTGGGAGCCCTGGGGGAGCGGGTCCCACCGCCCGGCACCGAGGGGTAAGGGGCTGTTTGGGGACCATGCCATGGGGTGGACGGGGAGATGCTGGGGGAGGCACGGCACTACGCCGTGGGGCCGGATCCCCAGGGGTGGCACACACAGGCACCCCACACATCGTGGCAGCCCTTCACAGGGACTCCTGTCCCCGTGGGGTGCCCACAGCAGAGGGTTGGGGGGTGCCGAAACCCAGCACGGCTCTGGCTCTCACCCCGCTGTGGAGCTGCGGCTCCCCTCGCTTTAGCCACGTCAGCGGTAACAGCACCAGCCGGAAGATCCTGCGCTTTGTGGATAAGATCGCCAAATCCAAGTACTTCCAGAAGGCCACAGAAAATGAGTTCATCAAAAAGAAGATCGAGGAGGTTTCCAACACGCCGCTGCTGCTGACGGTGGAGGTGCAGGAGCTGGCAGGGACCTTGGCCATGAACATCCCCCCGCCTCCGACGGACCGTGTCTGGTACCAGCTCTCTTTCCTCCCGTGCATCTTCCCTCCAGCTCCCCCTGCTCCCGGTGGCTCGGCCAAGGAGCCAGCTCTGGGGCTTCGAGAGGTGATGCTTTCTGCCTCTTTCCCCTCACAGGTACAGCTTCCGAGTCCCACCCCAGCTGGAGCTGAAGGTGCGCCCGAAGCTGGGCGAGCGGGAGGTGACATTCCTCCACGTCACCGAGTGGATTGAGAAGAAGCTGAAGCATGAATTTCAGGTGCCTGTCACAAAGGTCTGGGACCATTAAAGGGCTCAGCAAACCCTGCTGAAGCATAGGCATTGCTGCCATCAGGGATAATCAGCCCTCAGTTTGGGCTAGGGCTGTTTCTACAAAAAGCCAACATCTAACCTGGTCTGTCCAGCTTGGGACAGTCAAAAAACATGACATGAGTAACCAGCTCCAAGCGCTGGTGGTCTGAGCACTAGATTGCTTGAGGAAAAGCAATTTCCTCCAAATATGTCCAGCCCTGCCCCAAGTGGGGGGATCAGGAATGTCAGCAAGTCCCAGGCAGACACCCCCCTGAGAAGGGCTGAATTCACCCATCCGCTCTGGTTTGAGGATGTTTGGGAGATTTACCATCACAAGGTACCCGCTGGTTTGTTTTCTGCCTCTCACCTTTGAGACCTCTGGACAAAGAGCACAAATACCTCCAAAGAGATGCCATTTGAATGGCTTCAAAGCGCTGGTCCCTGCCTTCTGCCATGACCACCCTTGAAGCCACCCAAAGGTGGGTAGGGTGAAGAAAAACCGCTCCTGCTCCTCCCCACCCTGAGATATCCAGAGCTGGTAATCCTGTAGGGCCAGGCACAGTCAGCTGCTGACGAGGGGATGGGAGCCTGGGACCTTCTGTTCACAGTCCCAGTCTGACCTGAGCTCCTGTGGTTCCTGCCAAAGACACTTTCAGGCAGGTGTGTCACCAGTCGGGTAGTAGTATTCAAAACCACTCACTTTTTATTCTGGATTCCTCTTTGCAGAAAATTTTGGTGATGCCAAACATGGACGATCTCATCATTCCCATCATGAGCTCTGGCCTGGATCCTCAGCCACCCACTGGGGGACTGCCCAGGGACCTACCAGCCAAAGGGGAGAAGAGGCCTTGAAGCACAGCCCCACAGGGAGGGCAGAGACACTGCACAGAGCTCAGGGACCTCACGGGGACACGGAGCCAACCAGGGCCTGGACACTGACTGCACCCTTGGCTACGCCGTGGGGTCTGAGCTTCTCGGTTCATCTCATCCTCAGCACTTTTTTAGATGAGCCTCCTCCTTAAATACTGCAAGCACACATTCAGAGCAGAACCAGACCCAGGGCAAGGGGTTTGCTGGAGACCCTAGAACTTCATGTACCTCCTACCAGGTTCCCAGGACTCCTGGTCAAGGGGGCAGCGCTGGACCAGCGGAGGACCGGGTTTCCCACTGTCTGGTTCCCAAAAAAGGACACAGGACACTGAGACCCGTTCTGCACTGAAGGAGTTGTGATCACCACTGATCCAAGACATCGCAGCTCCATCACACCCTCCCCGCAGCTGGACTGCACGGAAAACATGGGTGGGAAATGAGTCCAAAATCCAAATAAATCCATCACTGCCCAGTCTTACCTCACACATCTTATCGTACACAAGTTCCCACATCTGCTGAGGATGCCGTCTGGGATCGTGGGGCTTTGTGCAGAGAGAAGTCCACGAGTCATACTTTCAGCTTATCAAAAGGAGTGTCTGGGTGTGCACGTGTGAGAGGTGGTCAATGAGACTGGGCAGGTAACAGGGAAGCCCTGTATTCCCAGCAGAAACTGGGGCAGAAGTGCTGGTACCTGCTCTGCTCTCCTCTGGAAGAGAGGAAGGGGAGTCCTCACTGTGGTTTGGGTGGAAAAAATTCACTGAGCAAGGGAAAGGGAGGATCCAGCGGACAGAGCAGACTGTCCCAGTTAGTCTCTGTCCATATGGGCCACCCCAAGTGCTACTTGTCCCATCCTCACCTGCTGAGGAGCCTCAAGGACACACTGCTGCCCACAGGCGGCACTGAATACAGATGAGACACCCCTCCAGAAGGAAGACAGGCAACAGGCATGGCTTGAAGCCTTTTTATTGAAGGTTATGTAGCCTTGCATATCTCAGTCCTTACAACTCTTCCTGCCCTCCTGGCTTCCCTTTCACCAGGTGTTTCTTCTGAGGGCCCTGGAAGAGAGCAGAGAGCAGAGATATCAGTGTTAGTGGCAGACAGACCTGGCCTACAAGGCTGCATCTGAGCTGCATGGAACAGAGCTGCATCTCTGCTCCCTTTCTGTTGTGCAAGGCTGCTCCTTCTCTCTGCTCCAGCTGGGAGTCCTGTGCCACCATTCAGTGGCCACCCCCGGGGCCTCCCTAGCCCTGCAGGAATCAGGAGCGGAACACGGTTGCCCTTGCACAAGGGGTTTGTTTCTCTGGACATCACAAAAGGAGCCAGAAAGCAGCAACGAGTGACCTGCTCCGAGCCAGGTGGGCTGGCCTGCAGTGAGCCCACTGTGGTGGAGCACTTCTGAGCTGCTGTAGGAGCCCTGGAGGAGGCAAAGCCTCCCACAGCCAAAGGCACAGATCCTCATCAGCCAACTCAAGAGAGCTGGAGGGGTTTCCACCAGCAAAGAAATGGGGTTATCCCAGACCAAGTAAGTCTTACAAGAGCAGATGGCAAGAATTACTTATGTGTCTCTGCTTCCAGCCAAATGTTAAGTTTTGCCACAGTGTACAGGGGGGGAAACTCTCACCCCACAGTAGAAAAGGACAAACAAAACATCTGCAACCAGGTAGAACCACCTCCTGTCACTAAGGTCCACGTCACAGCTACTGAGGACTTGCAGCGACAGCAAGAGCAGAACGCAGAGCAAGCTCCTAACGCTGAGATAAAGGAAAACAGCTTAACCTCTAAAGAGCTCTGCAAAGGCACCACGTAGCCAATCTCCCCTCCCAGGGCTCAGGAGGCTTAGCCAGTTTCACATGGGATTTCTAGCTGACAGGCCAGATCCAGACATGGTTTACATCCACGTGGTATCCAGAGAGTTGTTTTCTTTCATTTCTGCTGGCTGAAGGCCTGGCTTACTTAACGCTTCCTCAATTTCACATTCAGACTTGTGCACCAGCCTGGTGTAGGTTGCAAAACTATTCAGGAAACTCTGCTTGTTTTGGATTTATTTAATTCTTTCTTTTTTTGGCCCTAGGTTTAAGAAAAATACACTGCTCGGCCTTTTTGAAAGCTTCCTGACAAAAGAATCACAAATTTGTGACTGAATTTGACCCAACCTTTTCCTCTTAAGAACATTAAAGTTATAAATCATTCCAAACAAATCAAAGAAGTGCACAATTACGGGTGAAAGGGACCATATGTCCAAGGCAGTGCCTGCCAAGTTAACTGCTTGTTTAAAACATCCTGTGGTGAATGGAAACTGGTTGGCCATATGGTATATTATTTGCTAGTTGGGTTGTCTTGGATCACTCATGCAACCATCGTGTTCTTCCTTAGCATAATATCTGCTTGTATGAATTGAATTCATGCCTGTCTTTTATGCAAGACAGTCCTGATCACTCATTTGGCTGTTGTTATATCGAGAAGCAGATGCTTGGTTGGAGTCAACCAGTTGCTTCAACCCCAGCTGCAAGCACAGCCCAGGAGCTGGAGCTGGCACGGAGCATCACTCACCATGAAAGCCCGCTTCTCCTGAGCTGTCTGGAAGCGGCCATGGCCAAACTTGGAAGTAGTATCAATGAATTTGAGTTCAATGGCTTCCTGAGACCGACGGCTTGTGTGCACCAGAAGGGACTGGAAAAGAGGAGTTACAATGCATCAGGCTTAACTTTACAGCAAATCCGGACATCTGCTCTGCCCGAAGCAGGGCTGAAATACCCTAGGTGCATCCATTAGAAAATAGCTCCATGAAAATCTGCCTTCTCAGAGAAATGCCCAGTGGCAGGTGATGCCTTGGATTGCAGAGCAGCTCTGAAACGAGCCTGCTCTTCACTCAGCATTTCATTTCCTCACAATCTGCTTATGACCAAGGTTTCCCATCGCAGCCACACGGGCTTCCAGCTTCTGTCTCCAGAGAGAGTACACCCAACCGCACACTCCCACAAACCATCTGACTGGGAATGGTCTCGCTGAACACCTTGCTCATGTGCTACGTGCCCTCTGCAACCTGACCAGTCTCCCTGACCAACATTTGGAGGCAGTGGCGTTCTCCACGTAGTGAATCCCTTTGTGGAGAGCTACAGCCCATCTCTCTCCAGCGCCACTCTCACCTTACGGAGGGTGAGCACACGCTTCTTCGTGCCCACGACGCAGCCTTTCAGCATGAGGAAGTCATTGTTGACCTCCCCATAGTGAGGAAAGCCACCCTGTGGAGAGAGGCAGAGAGAGGGTTGGCAGGCAGAAGAGCTGGATGGGAGCAGACATGCCCACAGGTGGCTTTTTCTAGGCAAGGAAAAGGCAGTGACTGACTGTCCTTCCAGCTAACAACACTCTGCACCCTTCAGGTTGCCTGCTCAGGACCACCAGAGCATGTCAGCCACACTGACATCGTCATCCCAGCTAAGGAACAACCCTCAAGAGCTGGAGAACCAGCAACCCTGCTTCCTAGCCTGGAGCAAGCAGAACTGGCTAGACTCCCACGTTAGCAGCTTTTAATATGCAAAAGTGAATTTTTAAACCAAGTAACAAACATTTATCTGTTAAGTATCAGATTTTTATTGTCACATATAGTTCCTCTTCTTTTTAAACAAAGTTGTCGGTTTCTGCCCAGGTTATCAGCTGAAAATTAAATGTTGGGGTAAACCAATGGGCCTAAAAAAACATGACACAGATGGTTTTCCATGTCCAGAACATGAGGAAAAGAATCACTGCACTTCTTTCAGTGAACTTCCTTCAAATAATTTCCTATGCAGTGATCTCCAGCCAAGGAATTACTTCCCTGGCTCAGATTCCTGTAGCCAGCGGGCAGTCACAGCCCTGTTACGCCCTCAGCCCTTACCAAAGGTGTAATGGTCTTCTCCGTAACATCGTAGTTCGTTGAGGCATTGTTCTTCACCACTTTGCCATCCTCCACGTGGATACCGCGGCCAATGCGGTAAATCTAGAAAAGGGAAGGAAACTGAGATGGCAACTTTTCCACCCCCTTAGTGAGGGACGTCACAGGGACAACGCGTTATCTACCAAGATGTGCCCCCCTGTGATGTGTCCCTTGAGCAGGGAAAAAGCACCAGGGAAGACAAGGAGAACAACAGCACTGCAGATCTCTAGGGAAACATCTGAGAAGCTGGGAGGAACAGAAGCCACCGTGCAAAGAAGGACGATGACAGCACAGAAGGCAGGCAGGCAGGAAGGCGCGGTGGTGCTCTGAGGGAGCCCACCTGGGCCATACCTTCTTGTTGAGTTCCGTGCGGTGGTGGTAGCCCTTTTGGCCAGCCCGAGCAATGGAGTAGCCAACCCGGGCTGGGTGCCAGGCTCCGATGCAGGCAACTTTGCGCAAGCCCTTGTGCGTCTTCCTGGGGAGCTTCTTGGTGTGCCAACGGCTTGTCACTCCTGGAAGTGTGACCGGACAGAGCAGTGAGAACACCAGGGAGATTCAGGGCTGATGTTTGAGTGCTGGGGAGGGGAGAGTCTCATCACTCTTCTGCAGTTCTTGGAAGACACCACGTTGGAAAGAGACCAAGAGCTGTCACCACCATGAGGGGCCAGAGCACAGAACTGTTCTCACTTCCCATGGATCCGATCCGACTGTGATATGTTTCTGCTGAGCACATCCACGCGCGTGCACAGAAACACCCACACCCCTACACACGTGGGGTTTGTGAGAAGTGCAATGGCTTAACGTGCTCACAGTGCCTCTGAGCCTCCTGGGAAGACTTTGGGCACAGCAGAAAATCTCTTACTGAGATTAAGGAAACCATACTCCTCTACAATGGAACTGCATGTCATAATTGAGGTCCAGAGGCTCTTTGCTACTCCCTGTGCAATAAGTTGGTGCTTTCTCAGCATGGCTAACGCTCCCCTCCCCAAGAACTACATTAGGGGCAGTGCCATAAGAGAAGGACAGAACCAAGTCCCCGGCAAGGGTCTCCCTCCTCTGTACCTTTCATCCCATGCCCCTTGGTCACGCCAATGACATCAATCATCTCATTCTGGCTGAAAACGTTATGCACGGAAACCTGCTTCTCCAGCCTCTCACGAACCCAGTCAACCTTCTCAGCCACCGTCCCACCATTCAGCTGGATCTCCATCACGTGGGCCTTCTTCTGCCGCAGTGGGAGCAGCTTCATCTGCATTAGACAGTGCATTAGGGCAAAATGTTTTCCCTCAGCTCTCACGCATGAACATGAAGGGCTGCATAACTCACCACTTGTGAGGGGCACAGGAGGTGAGCAGGGCCAGCTCTTCACCACCCCTCCCTGCCACACTGTCAATCCCTTTCATAACAGCCAGCGACCTGGGACAGCAGGCCTACACACCTCTTGGACCCAGCTCCTTGTCCTTGAGCTCAACCACCCCAGTGCCATTCAAGGAACATTCAAATGTCACTCCACCCATTCAAGGCAGAAGCCGATGCACACCCTCTCCCCAGGGAGCACGGGAGCAGGCCAGCCTCGTCTTACCCCAAGAGTTAAGCACAGTAGTAGTAGCCATGGAAAATGCCCCAGAGGAGCCCATCACCAGAGCACCATCTGAGGCTGAACACTGTCATCAGCCAGGATGTAGCTCTGTGCTCTGAGACAGAGTCAGCGCCTCTCTTTTGGTCATGTTCCACCTCTGCATCCAGACCGAGCAGTTATTTCTAGTTCCCACCAAGAGGTGCTGCCACTCTCTCCCAGTCCCAGATCCCTGTGCAAAGCCCCTGCCAAATCACCACAGCGGGACTGTCAGGGTCCATGCCAGCCGCAAGTGAAACGTTCAGCCAGCTTAGCTCTCCAAAGTAGCCATTAACTCCAGGGATCAGTATGAAAATGTGCCCTGTGTACCCAGCAATCAGCATCTGGCAAAACCGTGCCTCCCCATGGGTTATTTTTGCCCAAACATTCGACACCAGTTACTAATTTGAGGTGATCATGGGGCCTAAGGTCCCTTGCTGACACCGGGCTCACCACCTGCTGAGGCTCTGCACAAAGTCTGCTCTCCTCCACGGGGAGTGTGGGCTCCCCAGCGCACCAGAGCCACAGCCCCCTCTGGCAATCCCCCCGCAGAGGACAGTGTTGGTGTCAGGAGGCAGCTGGAAAGGTCAGCCAGCACCTCCCATCGCCTGCATGCCCTGTCCCACACCCTCTGACCAGCGTCTGCCTGCTCAGCCTTCTGCGACCCCACCAAGACACCCCTGTCATCCCAGCTCCCAGGCCCTCACCTTGCCCCCCAGCTGAGGAAGACCCCAAGCCCCCCTGGCCCACCCCCCGGGGGGAGGCTCTGACCTGCGTGTGCGCAATGACACGAATGACCTTGCAGTACTTTTTCATAGCTGTAAAATCCTTCTCCAGCTGCTTTTTGCCGTCCTCATCCTGCCATTTCTTGCAGTACTTGGTGAACGCCTTCTTTTTGCTCTTGTGCCTACAAAAGAAGTGTTTATCATCCAGCAGAGCTGAATGGTGAAGTGCTTCTGCACTTTGCTGTGCCCCGAGACAGTGCAGCGTGGGGGGACCCATCACCTCGCCAGACACAAGGCACCTGTGGGTACCCAAACCCCTCCCTGGCTGCTGGGGCCACGACACAAGGCTTTGAGGTGAGAAGAGGAAAGTGAATAATGAGCTGTGAAAAGGGCTGGTAATTCAAACCTTTTTGCAGGAGGAATCCAGTTGTCTCCCACTGACTGGCTCAGCGCCATCAAAATACAGGCGCAAAATCAGAGCTAAGTGGAGAAAGGAGAAAACAGGCTCCGACAGGGATCAGAGGCATGTGGTGGGTGGATCTTAACGGCGCTTTTACAGGAGACACGATTCCTACAGTTATGAAATTCATGTTTCCATTTTCCTCTCCGCTGGTGTGGGATTTGGGGTGTTGAAGTTTACAAGGGCCAGGGGTCACATTCTGCATCAATTTTTCCCCTGACAGATCTGATTTTACTCCCCTCGTTTGCTGCCTCAGCTCAAGTATTCCAGTTTAATACGGAGTAGATGGGCCCAACCTACACAAAGGAAAACGAACCTGCAGCACATGCTGCCATATGATATTGTGGAGAGAGCTAGCTTAGTTCAACTATTAGAATAAATTTACATATGCATATGCTGATTCCCAGCACCAAGCTGTTTGCAGTATCTCTGTGCATGACTAAATAAATAGCAGTTTCACTCCACCTCAGGGCCAGCTGCAAGTAGCTGAGCTGTTTGCCATGGCTGGGCATCACAGAGAGTCTGCGGGGAAGACCCGCGAGGGACTCCCCACTTGCAGTGCCCCAGGGACCCTCCCCAGCCATGGAGACACGTACCAGTTTTTGTAGAAGCGCCGCCTGCACTCATCGCTGATGTGCTCAGCAAAAACAGTCTTGAAATTCCTCAAGCCTTTTGGTGTTTCTATGTACCCCACAACTCCCACCACTACCATCGGTGGGGTCTCAATGATGGTCACGGCCTCCACCTCTTCTCTTTTGGAGATCTCTGCAAGATAGCAAAGGGAGATGGTGGTCAGCGTCGTTGTAGCCCATGCCATTACAGCGAGCAAGCAACATGCTGGGGGCAAAATTGCTCTCTGGTCTCACAACCAGCCTCAGCCCTTTCATCTCCCATGGCCGCAAGCCCTGCTGGAGTCCCACACAGGGTTTGATCCCCAGACATGGAACAGGTTAGACCCTGTGGCCCCGCACACTTTAACCCATCTGTCCTGGGCTGGGGGAAGCAGTACATTCGATGGTTCTTGCCCTGGAGTTTGGCTCCAATCCCGTGGGCATTCCAGAGGGTAATGTTATAAACTTCCCCAGCAAGACACTCCAAACCCATGGTTTGTCAGGTAGTTACCCTGCAGAGTCCTTCTGCCAGCAGGATCCAACAAAACACCAGTCACCATACTGGTGTGGGGACTTCCCAAGAATCCCCAGATTCAGCTCACGCTGGCCATGAGGTGGCCCTTGGCCATCCAAGATCTGGATGGCATTACAGGCGACAGCCCAGAAGCTGTGTGCTCCACCACCCATTCCCAGGAACAGCCTTTCCCACCAACAAGTCTGTTCCCTCATGTCCCTCCTGGATCTGGCTCCCCGCTTCCATCAGCCAAGCCTTACTGAGTCCAGGCCTGTGCACCTCCCGCACAGTGTGTGTCATGCCAGCTTTGTAGCCCAGGAAAGCTGTCAGGTGGACTGGTTTGCTGGGATCATCCTTAGGCCATGTCTTCACCTTCCCTCGGTGGCGACGGCTTCGCTTGTGGGGGAGGAAGCCCAGGTGGCCATGCCTGGGAGCAGAGAACTTGCGGTGGGACTGCAGAGAGGAAGAACAAAAAAGATCAGCTTCACTTTCAGGTCCCAGAAGATGCCAGGAGTGAAAGAACAGTGGGAAATCTACCCTTTAACATCAGTGAATGCTGGAGGGATTCCGGGCTTTCCTCATTCCCAACATGAGAGAAAGAACTCATCACAGGAAGGGATTTTTTTCAGGTTTTCATCATGTGCATGGAAGAATTTAGTAAGTTTCCGGACAAATGAAGCCAATTAACTAAAAAAAAACTTGAACGTGATCTCCCTTCTTCTGCTTGAGGACTTTGAAGGAGAAATATGTTCTTTAATAGGTCTGCCCTTCTGTGATGTTAATTAGAATGATTTATTTTGTATTCTGCAGCACCAAAAGGGCCCGCTCAGAATTCACGGGCTTTGTGTCATCAAGGCAAATGGCACCAAACAAGCACAGCTAACGATCAGAATTGGGAAAGGATGCCCAAAGGAATCAGTAATAAGAACAAGCACAGGTTAAATATGCACCTTGAAAACCAAATTAGAAGAGCTAAATATATAAACTCCAAGCGCAAGGTCATGCTGAGTCAGGCATGGGGAAAGCAACAGCACTTTAGAGACATGGACAAGTTCTCACACAACTGACTTCAAGGCAGGGGAACTGGGGGGTCAGCCCAAGCAGCGAAGGGTTAGATCTACATCCACTGCAACTCCTTCCTCGCTAAGATCAGTCCCGGCACCGGGTTGCACTTTCCACCAAGCGTATTTTCCAGCCCCAGTGGAGCTCTGTCGAGCTCAAACCCATTTCAGCTGCACTTAAGGTGGCTGGGAGCCCAGCCCTGCCGCCTGTTCCTCCACACACAACCGAAAGGTAGCAGAGCCCAGCCGTACAAACCATGGGACGTCTTCAGCCCAGCTCAGCCGCAGAAAGAGGCTGTCAGTAAGTGCCTCTCCTGTCTAATACTTGAGATGGTTCTCGGTCTGAAGACACAAATTTAGCTGCCTGCTTCACCCGGGGCTATATTCATTTCGCGCTGGGCCAAGCTGGCAGGTTTGGACGTAACAGTTGCGATGTGGTAAAGGTCAATTGCCGGTGTCTCAGTTTACACTTCTCCCTCCAAAACAACTTGAATGTGAATGGCAGGAATTACAGAATCATGGAATTGTCAGAGTTGGAAGGGACCTCTAGAGATCATCTAGTCCAACTACCCTGCTAAACCAGGGTTGCCCAGAGCACATTACTCAGGACTGCATCCAGGTGGGTCTTGAAAATCTCCAGAGAAGGGGACTCCACACCCTCCCTGGGCAGCCTCTTCCAGGGCTCTGGCACCCTCACTGTGAAGAAGTTCTTCCTCATATTTGAGTGGAACCTCCCATGTTCCAGCTTGTGCCCGTTGCCCCTCGTCCTCAACATCTCTAAAGCAGCAGCTGACGGCAGACTTGGAGAGCTGGCTGCACCAGAAGGCAGCTTTGCTGAACCCAGAACAACCTTCTGCTGAAGCCTCTCCTGCCATCTCACCTACCCCTGCTGGACCACTGATCCCTCCCACACAAGCCTGCCCATTGCTTGCTGTGAAATACACCACCGAGGCACATTTCTGCTCTTCCTGCCGATGCTTTGGGCTCACACTGATCTACCAAAGGTTAGGGAACCCAATGCTTTTGAAGGACTTGGAAACACGTGATTTAAAAGAACATAAATTAATTGAAGCAACATTGGTCTGAGCCCTATCAGGGCAGAAATCAGACAGAGGCAGGAGGAATGTCCTCGAGCCTGTTTTTTTTACTTGTGGCTTCCTCTGACTCACAGGCTGGAAGAGGAACTGGTCAGATGTTTCAAATGGAGACGTTACATCACTGAGTTTTTATACCCTCCACGTGCATGAACTATAAGTAAGTGGGGACACACGTAATTATTCCAGCCTGTCCCTGGGACCTTCTCCCTATAAACCTGCAACTGCAGAGCTCCCAGGACACCTTCTCATGCCCAGGACCATCTGCCCTCAGTGAGACTGCTGTTAGTGAGTTAAAACCAGGAGCACCGGAAAATAATTTTCTTGAGGGACACTTCTCTTCTAGAGCATTTGAAATGGCACTCTCAGCCTTGATGTTTGATGCAGTAAATATTTCTCCCATGGACAAGTTGTTTTAAAACGGAAAGCAGTAGCATAAAGAGGTAATAACACCCATCTATCTCCAAACTGGCCTAGATCCCAAGGACTGTAGGAAACGGACCTACTGGTGGGATGAGGATCCTATTCAATATACAAGCCCTCACCAGGCTTTTGCTTGCCTGTTTCTCCGTGGCTTCTCCAGGTCACACAACGAGTTAGTTCCCTTGGAGGTTTTCCTCAGCTGCTGAAAGGAAGAGCACAGAAACAGGTAAAGGGACGTTCTCGGGGTTTTCAGGTTCATTTGGGTCCCAAACACGACACCAGCATGTCCGTTGGTCCCACCCCACCACCTCTCACTGCCTGACTCCCCGAAAAGGAAGCACTGTTTTACAGACGGAGAGCAGAATTAGAGACATCCTCCCCTCAGAAAGGCTGTGACATCCCTAGGTGAAGGCTTTTGCTCGGGAAGAAGCATCACAGACCACAAATGTAGGTTTACAACATTGCAGCATCCTGGTTTTTGGAGCACACTGCAAATGCAAGTTTTTTTATCAGAGACTAGAGATTCAGCCTGTGGATAAATATGAGCCCACCAGCCTTTGATTTTCTAGAAACTTCCTGTTAATTTTTCTATTTTGATTTCCTATTCCATTTCTTCTGCTATTTTTTCATCTTTCTGCAGTGTAACCAGTTGTGATGAACAGAGAGTTCTAACCTCTTCCCATTCATTACATGGGTTTGTATTGTTTTACATTAACTTGTTTCCCTCTGTTGTTTTTGTTTTGGGTTTTTTTTTGCTTGTTGGTTTGGTTTGGTTTTTTTTTTTTGTTCTGGAAAGCATACCCCATCCACAAAGAGAAAGATAAAGCAAGTGCAGCATTTTTACCCTCAAATCCAAATTTCTTGTCCAAATTTCTACTGCTGAGATGCCTGGACCTTGCCTTCATCCTGGCTACGTTTTCTACTGCTCAGCTCTGGAGCAGCCAGAATTAGTGGCAAGAGCCCAGACCCAGCGTTCACCACCAACCAGGAGAAAGAGGCCATCCCATTCTAGGACGTCTCCCTGAGAACAGGCAGACAATTATTTGAAGCACGGGAGGAAAGAGGGTGAGAAAACTTCAGCAGCGGCAGCCTGTTTTACAAGCATCTACAAGCCTCATTTATAAAAAAAAAGAGATTACTGCAGGAAAATTCAGTGTTCACAGCCGGCTGGAAAAATCCCTCAAACATAGTTTCCTTTGACTCTCCTTTCTGCAACAGTTGGGACTCGGTCTGAAATTCAAATTAACTTTCATACCAGCCTACAATTCCATTTTGTGCCCCAAAGCAAAATTTCCTGCATAATTGTGTGTATTTAGGTCAGTTCTCCATTGTTCACTTCTGCAAAGAAAATAGCTGATTTGCAAGTGGAGAAAATTCCTAATACAGTTTTCAAAAGCACTTTTGCAATTAGAGATTGTGCTCCTAAATGAGACTGGAACATAGGCATGAGTTTGCTTGGGTACTGTCTTGAGACTTTTAATGTCTGTTTGTAGGGTGACTCCATTTAAACATAGACCATATTTGACATTTAGACAGGAATAAACCAGTTTGCCAAACTGTATTTTAAAAAGTGGCTATCCCATTTTCATACTTCTATGAAATATTAACCGTAAGTATGCAATACGTGCAAATATTAATCTAATTAAAATTTAATCTAGAGATGTAACACTTACCATCTTTTCCTGTTCTAAGGTTTTTTTCACTGCAAATTTTTCCTCTGCTTAATTAGTGTGAATTTCTTTGATTTCTGAATATCTGCTGTGAGAAGGACTCCATTAGTATCTTCTGTTTATGTCTGACTGTAAAACACCAGCCACATGCGTGGGCAGAGCTGTATAAACATTTTACCTCATGCAGATATCAAATTAAAACAAAATATTCTGAGCTGAGCCTAACGAATAAGAAAGCTCTCTTGAACGCTCAGTTAATTGGTTTGGAGCAGGGATCTACGCAAAGTGATGCCTTTAGCTCTGTACCTTGCAAAGGAGCAAGGAACATGACTCAAAAGGTGTATTTTCTATACATCTTAGAGAACCACGGTCTGGTCTTGTGGCTTCATATATATTTTTCGTGAATGTGATGCCAGAACAGATCCAAGCAGTTTGAACACATCATCCAAAGGCCCCATCAGGGCTGTAATTTGGGCAAGGACACCAAAGAGTGGGCGGTGGAAAGCCGAAAGCTGATGCTATGTGTAGATTTCTAAGCATTAATTAAAAAATCAAATCAAGTCTCTACCTTCCCCCTGCCCCCTTAGCCGCTTGCAAGGGACAACAAAGCACGACAGATCTACCTCAGGACACTGGAAGAGAGGGGGGAAAAAGAATCAGGTCAAAGCACACAACGTACAAATCCTTGGGACGCCGTAGGGCACAGCGTGCAACGACCTCAGACTGTTTTGAAAATCGATTACAGAAGGCCTTCAGCTGAATGGAGTCAATGACCCTATCTGTGCACGGCAAAAGGAAAACAGCTATGTCTTCTCCGAGCTGATACGCACGAGGGTTTCTGGCCCGGCATCCTCATGGTGGCCAGCCAAAGGGGACCTATGGAAACAGCCCCTCCCAGCTCTTCTTCAGACCAGGAGAAGAAAAGGTTGGCTTTCTTTTCATAAAGATTTGATCTTCCTGAGGTCAAAATAGACAAACTCCAGTTTTCTTCCTCCCCTTTGAAAAAAACATCACCAGCTGTGCGAGGGGTCAGGACGTAACAGGCAAAGAACGTGTGTAATTCAGGAACTACAACTGCCTAATGAAATATACGTCAAAAGAGACAGCTGGCCTGAAGGCTTGGGCTGCCCAGTGTCTTTGTCTTAAGGTTTTTCTCTAACTAGAAGTACGGGAGGATCAGGACTGGTGAAACGGGGTGAGTTTTACCTCGTATATCCGATTGCCGATGTCTTCTTTTTTGCACGTAAGCTCGCACGCTTCAGGATTTGAACCACCGTCCAGTTAAAGCTGGTCTGCTTAGGTGGCATAATAAGCCACAACCGACACGTGAGCGCGAAGGGTGGATTGAGAACTGGCTGTGTGACAGGACCCAAAGGGTAACGATTAATGGAGCAGGTTCAAGCTGGAGGCCTGTAATCAGGGGTGTCCCCCAGGTTTCAATACTCGGCCCAGTCCTGTTCAACAGATTCATCAATGACCTGGACGAGGGGACAGAGTGTGTCCTCAGCAAGTTTGCTGATGATACCGAACTGGGAGGGGTGGTCGAGACTCCAGAGGGCTGTGCCGCCATCCAGCGTGACCTGGACAGGCTGGAGAGCTGGGCAGAGAAGAACCTCATGAGGTT
>JAOXJK010000069.1:6879414-6893704 GCA_025774025.1 Xenus cinereus
GGGGGGGGTGGCTTTGCAGTGCAGGTCCCCAGTGAGGCCAGAGCTGCAGTACACATCTGAAATGGGTAGGATGGCGGGGGGGGCAGGTCAAGCCTTCCTCTGCCACCTCCCTTTCCATCGCAGCCCCTGGAGCTCAGGGAAAAGGGAACACTAAGGACATCCCAATGGCGATTCTAATGTCACCACCAATACTGGTGACGTACAGCAGCCTCCCAAAACACCCAGGACGTGCCCAGGAAGGCAGGAGGAGACCATGAATACATGGGACTAATTCAGATACACTTAGCAATACCAGAATACACTAGACCCCCCAAAAAAGGGCACATCGACCACTTTGCTTTGTTCAAAGGGCAGCTCTGCCTCCAGCCCTACACGTCACAGCTCTGGGTCCAAACTGTGAGCGCTTCACCAGTACAGGGATACAGGGAAGAGATCCTGAAGTACGTGCATGATCTTAGTTACGGAAATTCAGAAAAACTAATGATCGGTCCCCCCCCACCCTCGTTACCAGATGCTCACATATATCATTCCTCAAGGAGAGAAGAAAGTCAGACAACTTTATGCAGCAAGGTCAACACTCAAAAGGAGAAGAAACCCAAGCCCTCTTTCAACTTTTAGAGTTGAGGCAAAAAGAGAAAAGGAGAAAGAGCATCTGAAAAGGATGAAATATGTACAGCACCCCAGAAGCACGCAATCTAACCCCCCCCCCCAAAAAAAAAAAAGTCAGCTAAACTCTGCTAAGAAACCAGTTACACTTTGACTGAACGTGCAAAACCACCCTGCACCTCCTGAACTTGCTTTCTGCTGGGATGCTGTCAGTTTTCCATTAACAAAAGAGAGGAGGGATTTATAAAACAGCTGCTTCTGTGCAGACACGATATCCAGCAGCATGTCCCAACACCTACCCCCTCGGTCCTGCTTTATCGCCTCACCCACACCCCTTAAGTGGCTCTTTGTCAGGCACCCGAGTGTTGACATATCCTGTTCTGCAGAATTATGCAAAATGGAAAGCAACAAAAGGTTGGGCTGCACATGTTTCTGTGGATTAGCTGCTATCATCCTTCTAGCCAGGAGCAGTACTTGTACTGTGTATTTTACCAAGGTAATTCCCTTACACATGCATTAGGCAGAATACCCTATAAAAGTTAGCAACAGCTTAAAGCACCATAACAAACAGTGGTTGCTCTTGCGCTACCTGGTGAGCTTGGAGATGCACAGGTTTTCATAAAGATCTTCTTAATAGTGCTTAACTTCAAGTGAAAAAGCAAGCAATCACCACTTGGTGCAGAGCATTAGGTAAATTAAGGCAGGGCAAGGTGGGAGCAGGCAACGGTGGAAGCTGCTCTTCCACTTTGTTTCTAGTTTAACACCTCCAAGTCACCTTCCAACATATCTCATAGGGCTTCAACCGGGCTGCAGTTCAAGGTTCATCCCTGTTCCAGCATCCCTTCTCGATGCAAGCATCAGAATGTATCTTTGAAGAGCAGTTATTTACCAGCAAGCAGATTTTAAGATGCATCATTACGTGGTACCAGAGTCTTTCCATCAATGTGGTCAGGGTAGTCAACTCCTCTCACCATAACCAGACCAGGAAACGTCTGACCCGGTGAAAAGAAAAGCGTTCCGCCAAAACCCTGGGTCGCAAGCACTAGAAGCTCAGACAGATGTCCCACAGGACTGCTGTGGAGAAGACCTCCATGGTCATGTCACCTCGCCACGCAGAGGCAGCTTCAACCACATGGGCTCCCCCTAAAGCCTGGGCTTTCCCGTGGACCCATCCCACCGCAGGGCCAAGGCCACCAGGCATCGGCCCCACCGTGAAACCCTCCGATATAAAAGCAAGCAGATTTGAGGACCACATACGAATAATGGGATAATCCCTTTCGTAGCTGCTCTGCTCCCCATTTCACTCCCACCATCTGCTCCGTCACGAGCCGCTGGGCACAGGTTTCAGCTGAGGGTGCCAACATCTTGGGTCATGTTCGGCACAGGGGGCACATCAGCTGCCAGGCTCAGCCCAAAACTCAGTCTCCACTGCCCGAGCCAAAAAAAACCCCAAACCAACCTCTCCCCAAAACTCTAACACCGTTGTTCCTAAGTTGTTTTTTCTAAATAAGGCTACTATAAAGAAACCCAAAGTGCCTGACAGTAAATATAGAGAGAATTTGTTCTTAAAACCCCAAACTATCAGAAAAAACAAATTTCCAATTAAAGTCCTGTGCCTCTGGCACATACTGCCAGCTTGTCATGTTACCAAAACCCTCTAATTTTAAGTTTAAAAAAACCCAACAAGTAAAACGCAAACAAAACACAATTATCAAACTCCAGGCATTCAATCCTGCACCTTCACTGATTTCGCAACTTCGCTCTTCTTAACGATTCAGAGACTTAAGCTCCAAACCCCAGAATAGGGGGTTATGTTAAAAAGCAAAACCAAGCAAAATGAGAGGGAGAAAGCTTTATTTATGCTTTGCAATCGGGACTTTGGGCATGACAAATCCCTCTTAAATCTGAGGAAAGTGCTCTGTTAGCAGACACTGTCGCAGATAGAGAGATGCTCCTTCTTTACACCTTCTCCTGGCCAAACAGCTTGTGCAAAACTAATTCTTATTTTCTGTAGAGCAAACATTCAGAAGCTCCATTACCTGATGTCTGAAGGGCTGGCTTTCTGCTTGAAAAATCAACAAAAATATAATAAAGGGATTTAAGACACAAAACACGAACTTTTATATAGCCTGAGGTCATCTTTGCTTTCTCCTGATAGAGGGACAATGCTCATCTCAAGTGTATTGGGTGGCCGGGGCACACAGTGATAAAGTGGAGAGCAGTAAGCACAAAAATAAAAATTCAAAAAATGAGTATTAGGAGGGGAAAAAAAATAAGCTCATGCAAATGTAAGCACAGAACAGTTCCGCTGGGGAATCAGCATCCTCGGTTGGGGCACGGGAGCCCCAGAGCCTCTATTTGCAGGACCCAGTCCAGCAATTTTTGGGGGGTGAGAAGGAATTAGGTATTGCATTTAAACAATTCTAACTTACACCCACCCATTGGCAGATTTACAGGCCTATTGCTTGTTTTTCAGCCGGGACGAGGGAGCAATGCAATTTCAAGAACTGTTTCAAACGGTTGTAAGGAAAAATATGCACATGGGTTTGAGACGCATTTCGCCAGCTTGAAGTCATATGTTGCCTAAGAGACTTTACAATATAATCTGGAGAAAGAACAGCACATAAACACAGTGCCTACATAAGCAAAGAGCCTGGAAAAAAAAAAAAAAAAAGAAAAAAGAAGAAAGGTTACCGAATACTCTGGCAGGGTTTGAAAGAGATTCTGTATCAGCTGACAATCCTTCCAGATTAACACAGATAACGCACTTGAACTTTTCAAGATTTATTTTGCAAACAGCGAGAAGCAACCGTTGGATGGAGGAGCAATCTGAGCTTGATCTAAAAATACTTAAAAAGAGAATGAACCAACATGGAAAACTACCTGCTGCAGAGTGACAGAAACTTTAAAAATAATTTTTAAAAAATCGAGTTTGTGCATAACCTGCCCAAGAGAACAATTTCCACCACCATTCCTTGAGGCATTGATGCACGCAAGCTTTTTTTTTTTTAAACTTGCTTTTAGTTCAGTTCTTCTCATGTTTTCATGTCCTCTGTACAGGCAGGTCCTCACCTGTGGTTTCCACCCTGATACAGGAGTGATTTCAAGAGAAAATGCCATTTTAAAGCTACCAAACTGCCCAGCAGCAGGCAAAGACCTGAAATTTCCAATCCACTTCATCAGTACCCCAATTTTCATCCTATGAACCTTTGGGACAGATCTCGTTTTTAACTATTTGTAGCTTCTTCAAACCCAAACCTGTCGCCGAACATCCTCTATGGCAATAGCCCACTAAAGAGGTTTTGAACAAACACCCTGGGGTTTGCAGAGCATTTCCCTGCGGCTGCAAATCACCCTCCAAACCCAAACCTTCTTGGGCATCAGAGAAGATCTGAGGAGAGACCTAGACACGCTACGCCCTACCTTTTGGTGTTTTTTTTTTTTTTTTTCAGTCTTTTGACTACCATAACTTTCTGCAAGTGAGACCGGCGCAGTCCCCGAGGGGTCTACAGGGAGTAAATAACGGCAGCCCTGACCTTGGGGAACACATTCTCACCCATTAATCTCTGCAGCAGCTCAATACCAACACATGGACAACTCAGAGCCTTGGTCCCAGACGGTACAAATTAGTCCTAACTATGCAAATCACTGCCATAAAACAAAACAAAAAAATAATTCAAAACAATAGAAGAGAATCCAAACCTTACCAAGAGACCATTTTTTTTGCAATATAATTTTTTGTCAAAGCTTGCTCCATAAATCAGAGCAGAAACGGCCTGGGTTTGATGACTTCATTTGAGGATGAACACATCGAAGCCTCTTCTAGTGCAAAAAAAAAAAAAAAAAGACTTTTCCAGAATCACCTTACATGTTGGTGTCCTGGGGTACCAGGGAGGGGATACCCAGTCCTGGGGCCACCAGAGTCCTGGGAATGGAGGAGACACGGTGCAATTCCCATCCCCTTTGCTCAGGGATCAGTTGCAATTGAAAAGCCTGATTTTACAAACCATATTTCACATTCCCCCTGGAACAGCCAATCCATACCTGACCCTTATGCGTGCCAGGAGGAAGATGCCAGAGGACAGGCAGAAGCGGAGAGGGAGAAGGGGCATGCAAAAAAACCCAACCCCAAACAACCCCAAAATAACTCACAATCCTTTTCCATTCAGCCTGACCCGATGGTTAACCTGAGGCACTGGAGCAAAACATTCCCGTGTTCAGCTAAAATGAGGCACGACCCCAGATGAGGTGCCGCTCAGATAACCACAGTGGTGTCCACCCCAGCAGCAATGTCACAGCATGTGGAGCTCTGTGCCACCTCCGTCCCACCTGTCCACCTGGATGCCACCTCCGTGGGACCCCGAGGCTCGGAAGAAAGGCACAACACGGGGCTGGGCAACATCCCGCTCTGAATCACGACGTAGCACTTGCCACCGCACGCAGATCTTAAGAGGGAATAAATATCTCAGTCCAAAATAGTTGCTAGAGAGTGGAAAAATGGAACTGGTGGCTCTGAAAAGCCAAGTCACCACCCTGCCCCACAAGTGCCCTCCCAGCAGCAGATGATGCAGATTTTTGGGGCACCCACCCCTCGCACCCGAAACGGTTAAGTTTCCCTTCGATGGCCTTCTGCGAGCGAACGCTGAGCTCTTCCTCAAGCTGCTCCGGCAGTTTGGGATGCCTTTTTTTCATTAAATAGCTCATTCCAAGTTGAGAGCTTTCCGTAAATTTAATTTGAGCTAATCATTTTCTTGCCAAAGGAGAAAAACAAATCAAAGGTTTATTTTAATGCTATTGAATTCAATGCCTGTAAATTTAATTTCTATCTGTACTTTTGTTTAAACATTTTACAGTGTTAATTACAACAAGCAATGCAAATTAATCTTCCAGTGTAATAAAAGGCCTGTTATAACAGATAATAAATGGCTTTGAACCATAAGCTCATTAAGATGCTGTTGAAGTGCGTGCTCTGACTCACAGGTTAAGATCAAAATCTTCATCCTAAAACCAGGATGAGGATCTTTGTGGCAACTACAAGCTGCGAGTGCTGACGCAGAATGTTGCATTCTTTCCAAAGGAAGATCCTGGAGCAAGTGGATGGTCTGAAACCCAAGACATGGAAGCCCAAAAACCTCGACATCTGGACCTAGGACTCCAACTAAGCTATTTTAGACAGGTACCACGAAGCGCTACTCACTATTTCTTCTTAACCGTGACTATTTTAATCACAGACATCATCACGGACATCAAGGAACTGTCAGAGTTGGAAGGGACCTCTAGAGATCCTCTAGTCCAACTCCCCTGCCAAAGCAGGGTTTCCCAGAGCACATCACTCAGGACTGCATCCAGGTGGGTCTTGAAGATCTCCAGAGAAGGGGACTCCACACCCTCCTTGGGCAGCCTGTTCCAGGGCTTTGGCACCATAAGGAAGTTCTTCCTCATATTTGAGTGGAACTTCCCATGTTCCAGCTTGTGCCCGTTGCCCCTCGTTCTCTCACTGGGAACCACTGAAAAGAGTCCGGCTCCATCCTCCTTCAACCCACCTTTTAGGAACTTGTAAATGTAGATAAGGTCTCCCTTCAGCCTTCTCCAGGCTAAAGAGTCCCAGCTCTCTCAGCCTTTCCTCGTAAGGGAGATGCTCCAATCCCTCAGTCATCTTTGTTGCCCTTCGCTGGACTCTCTCCAGTAGTTCCCTGTCTCTCTTGAACTGGGGAGCCCAGAACTGGATGCAGTATTCCAGCTGTGGCCTCACCAGTGCAGAACAGAGGGGCAGAATCACCTCCCTCGGCTTGCTGGCCACACTCTTCCCTATGCAGCCCAGGATCCCATTGGGCCTCTTGGCAACAAGGGCACATTGCTGGCTCATGAAAAGTTTGCTATCCACCAGGACTCCCAGATCCTTCTCCTCAGCAGTGCTTTCCAGAAGATACACCCCTAACCTATATTGCTGCCTGGGGTTCTTCCTCCCCAGGTGCAGGACCCTACATTTGCCCTTGTTGAATATCATTAGGTTCTTCTCTGCCCAGCTCTCCAGCCTGTCCAGGTCAGGCTGGATGGCGGCACAGCCCTCTGGAGTGTCAGCCAGCCCTCCCAGTTTGGAATCATCAGCGAACTTGCTGAGGATACACTCTGTCCCCTCGTCCAGGTCATTGATGAATACGTTGAACAGGACTGGGACGAGTATTGACCCCTGGGGGACAAAGTAGCACAGCTTCCTAACGGGGCACCGCACACCCAGAGCTGCCAACACCTCTGGGAACCCGGAGTGTGGTGCAGCTGGTAAAGACAGCCTAAAAATCCCTCCATCAGCCCAGGGAAGAAGGACTTTGTGATTCTGACCGGAAAATTTGTCGAAGGCAATAGATGTGGTGGTGAGGGCGGGCTCTGCTGCTCCTCCAGGCCAGGGCGTGAGGCGTCTGAGCTAGGCCGCGACCACGCTTGGGGGGGGACACGGACTACAACTCCCAGCATGCATCGGGCAAATCTGAGCATGCGCAGAGTGGCGCCCTCTGACCCCGCCGTTCCCCGCCGCCGGAGTCGTGTAGGGCGCCGCCATCTTCTCCGCGCCGCCCGCCGGGCCCGCTGCCGCCGCCACCATGCCGGAGGACAGCGACTGGGAGGCGTACAAGGTCCCGCCGACCCGCACCCCCGTCTCCGAGAGGACCACGTCGGTGCCCAACCCGGTCACCTTCTTTCAGACCGTCTTCAACTATGTCGTCGACGCGCCCGTCACCTTCGTCCGAGGTACCGGCGGGCCGAGGCCCTCCCCGCTCCCCCCGCCGTGCCGGGGCGGCCGGGGCCTCCTCGCTAGCGCCGCTCTGCGGTGCCCGACGGCTGCGGGAGGCGGGCCTCGGGATGGCACGGAGGCCAGGGGCAAAGATGCAAGGACAGCGGGTCAGGCAGGGGGAGGTGGGGCACACAAGGGCAGGGGCACCGGGACGCCGGGACGCACGGGGAGACGGGGGGCTGACAGGGACCCAGCATGGACACTGGGACAGATGCAGGGAGAGGGGACACAGACAAGCACACAGCACGGATAGAGGGACAGAGAAGGCCACAGCATGGACAATGGGACAGACACAGGGAAATGGGGGACAGAGAGAGGGACGCGGGATACAGACAAGGGCGCACCACAGACAGAGGGACAGACACGGGGAGATGGGGGACAGACAAGGACACAGGGGCCAGGGACACCGTGCTGGATGTGTACAGGACCCACTGCTGCAGCACAGCCCTGGAAGGCAGCAGCAGCATGGGGCAGTGAGACCACGGCAGGCACTGGGGCCGTGCCGCCCCTCGCTGGCCAGAGGACTGACCACAGAACTGTCCCTGCAGAGTGGATCGAGCGCCAACAAGCCAAGAACAAGTTCTACTATTACCACCAGAAGTTTCGCCGCGTGCCCGACCTGAGCGAGTGTCTGGAGGGCGACTACCTCTGCTTCTTCGAGGCCGAAGCGCAGTGGAGGAGGGACAGGTATGGCCATCACCGCTCTGGCTGGCTTGAACCCACATTTCTGTGGAGTTTGGGGTGTTGAGGCAGCACCTACTGCCCACCCCATTACAGAACACCCATTTCATAGTCCTGCTGTCCCCCTGCAGCACAGCTGAGCTGAGCTGGGTGGCATTAGGACACATTCTCCTCTGTAGGAACCTCCTGGTTCCTACAGCACTGCTGCAGGACAGGCCACTCTCTCCTGTTAAAACCCAGAGCTCACCTTCCACAGGGTGTCATAGCCCTGCGTTCAGCTTTTCTGTCATCTCTTGGCTGTGGTTGCATCCATCATCATCTTCCCCGCAGGATGGTTGATCAAGAAATCGTGGAGATAGTGCGGGAGAGGCTGGGCGCATGCAAGCAAAGGGAAGGACCCAACCAGTTCCAGAACTGTGCCAAGGAGGTGGAGCTGCTGGCACAGGTCACCAAGGCCTACCAGGACAGATGTGAGTACAGCAAGAGCCTGCATGGGCGCCTCTGCTGCAGCTGTGACAGCATGTGGGAAAAGAGGGTCTTAAACCACTTCCCAGACTTGGAATCATAGAATGGTTCGGGTTGGAAGGAACCTTACAGATCGTTGAGTTCCAACCCCCCTGCCATGGGCAGGGACACCTCCCACCAGACCAGGTTGCTCAAAGCCCCATCCAGCCTGGCCTTGTACATCTCCAGGGATGGGACTTCCACAACTTCACATGGAACAGAAGCGTATTTCCTTTTAGCTGCTTAGGGGCACTCTTCAGACATTTACTTTCTTTTTAGATGGTGATCTTGGTGTCCATGGAAATGCAAGGACGTGCCTGATGAAGCAGAAGCACAGGATGATGGAGGAGAGGAAGGCACAAGCAAATGCATCTCAGTAGATCTAAATGGTTAGCACCTTGTGTGGTGCTTGTGTGGAATATATAGTGCATGTTGCCTCTGAGCTCTGATGCTGTTGACCTCTACAATAAACGTGCAGCCCAGACACCTGCCATACAACCAGAATCTAGACTCGTTCTTTGAAGAGATCTGCAAATATTTACACAATTCTTCCCTTTTCAGCTCTGAATTTCAGTTGATTTGTTACCACCCTCTGAACCAGCCCCTCGCTCCAGGCCCCCCCTGACTGCCTTACTGGCATTTCCCCTCAGGAGCTCTCCCCCACCTCCGTCAACCAACAGAAACTCTGCTGCCCTGCCCAGCCCTGGGGGAGAATTCCCTCAGGGTAAAGATTACGTGTAGGACAGGACATAATCTTCAGAGCTGGTTCTAGACCCCATTTAGGATTAATACGTGATTAACGAGGATCAGTGTAACGTAACATTCTATTTCATTCAGCAGATGTTCAGGCTCTGGCCCGCAGACGTGAACCTACTCAAATCCCTGGCAGAGATTTAATCCATCTGCCCAAAGCATCAGCCGTCCCGTCAAACCAATCACAATTTCTTGTTCACTGATCACTTTATTGTCTTTTACAAAACCCACTTAAGTTGTTGCCACAGCAGCTGCCTGGGTTCTCTGCACCGAGACTCTGGTGTGGGTCTTTGCCAGATGATCAGTGAACTCCTGCAAAAAAAGGTAATAAAAACAGTATTTTATTTTCTCGAGCCACTATCATGAGTTTCTCAGCACTGCATCCCTTCCCGACAAGGTGTGTATGCAGGGGCTGAGGCAGTTCAGATACAACTTATATTTTTACTTAATATTTCAAAGCTTTCCTTTGTCCACGAAATGCCATTTTCTTACTCAAAACTGCATGCTTAAAAAAAAAATATCACAGACTACCTGGCAGTCAGCTCTGACTGCAGCACTACTCTCCCAGTACCAAACTGCAAATTCTTTGGGTACAGCATCTGAACTTTTCCAGGTGGGAAGGATAGGATTTGAGCTGCAAAGTGCAGAAATGCTCTTACCTGGTAAGGAGACTTGGTGAAGACAGTCTCTTTCCAGAGGTCAGGGGTCAGATAACTGTAGGTCTTGGAGATGGCATCGAAGGTGGCTTTAGCTACGGAGAGAAGTCAGACATCGCACATCACTGCTACAGAAACGGCTCACTAGTGCCTGGCCAGGCTGCTCCAAAAATGTAGAATTTAGGAAGAAACAGAGAGACCATAGCAGGGTCTCTCTGATATACACACCCAAAACTCAAGTTTCTTTCTCTCGCCATTTACGACAATTACACTACTTCCAACAAGTGCAATCGCGCAGATTGGGAGATTGTTGTTTTTTAAGTATCAATGCACGTATAAAAAGACAATTTGTTGCAATTAACTTTTACAGAACTTTATGACCATCTACAGCGGGGCTAACCTGCAGTGTAAAAGGTATCGGCAGAAGTCCTCGCTTCTGCTAGACTGCTAGGTTTTGGTTCAACATAGATTAAAAAATACTACAGAAATGGGCATGTTTAGTCCCTGTCAATGACAAAAATTGCAATATATAGAGCTAAACTACCACATGAAAAGCTAAAGCTCACCAAAGTTTCCGAGGGTGGCAGTGCAGCCCCTGGCTGAGGTGTAACAGTCATCGATACCCGCCATCATCAGCAGCTTCTTGGGGACAGGGGCGGACACAATCCCTGTCCCACGGGGGGCCGGGATCAGACGCACCAGGACAGAGCCACAGCGGCCAGTGACCTACACAAACACAGCAGGTTACGGCTCCCGAAACACACGCCACAGCACCATCACCGGGCCCAGGCCCAGCAAGTCCTTCTCACCTTGCAAGGCACGGTGTGGGGCTTGCCGATCTTGTTCCCCCAGTAGCCTCGTCGTACTGGTACGATGGATAACTTGGCCAAAATGATCGCCCCACGAATAGCGGTGGCAACTTCTTTAGAGCATTTGACACCAAGACCAACGTGGCCGTTGTAGTCCCCGATAGCGACAAAAGCCTAGGATTGAAAGGAGAGCTTTCAGCGGTGGCTGCACTGCACGGGAACAGTCTCTCAGCAGAACACAGTCCATCAGGGTCTGTCACCAAGGACAACCCCAGGTGTGTGCTCAGCACTGACCAGTCTCAGGTCCCTTCAAGCAGAAATCAAAACACCGCCAGCTATAACTTGCACAGCAAAGCTCACAGTTCAAGAAGCCCATTTTTCCCCTTAGAGCTCATCCTCCAGTCATAAAACAGTTACAGTTGAAGAACTGGGATTCAAATCCATGATACAGCCTCGTACTCGTCAAAAGTCCCAATAATTTCCCAAACAGCATTCCCTCCTTACACCTAAGACTCCTCTCTGCCACAGCCCCTCTAAGTGCAACTTTATTTTGTGCTAGTGCTGTTTCAAGTAACATTTGAACATATTACTAGAGTTTTGAAGTCAACACAAAAACTTCGTAAACTACACAAGCAGATCTCCAAACCAAAATATTTGCTAGGTACCACAGAAAAAAATAGAAGTATTTCAATTAGTTTATCAATATGATACCAAAAAAAATCCAGTCAATACACACAAAGCTTTTTGATGTGAGAAAGCAGGAAAAAAAAAAAGCTACCTTAAACCTGGTACGCTGACCAGCACGGGTCTGTTTCTGGACAGGCATGATCTTCAAAACCTCATCTTTCAGAGAAGACCCCAGGAAGAAATCGATGATCTCTGATTCCTGCAAGAGTCAGTCATTGAACCCCACAGAAGGCCATGCTTTTTAAACAAACCAAACACAGCTAGTGAAGCTCCTACAATTTGAGCTCAACAATCCTATGCATATGTATTTTAGGCAATAAATACTTGAGTATATTAAATTTTGCAAGCATAAACTTATTCTAGCTTGCTAGGAAGCTCATGCATTACTTTAACGTTCACGGCAGCTTACCTTGATTGGAAGCGAGAAGAGATAGATCTCCTCAAGAGACTTGATCTTCATATCCTTGACCAGGCGACCAAGCTTGGTGACAGGAATCCACTAACAAGGAAAATCGGGGAACAGGGTCAGCGGCGGGTCCCCACGGGAACCGGCCGGCTTTCCCCTCCGGCTCCCGGGATGGTAGCAAACACAGCCCCGCCGCCGTCGGCCCTACACAGCCCGTCCAAGCCCCCTCCAGCCCCAGGTTTCCACTTACTTCCTTATCTTCGGCCTTGCCTCCACGGGCCCCGCGGCCTCTCCCTCGGCCCCTACCGCGACCTCGCCCGCGGCCCCGCAGCCCGGTCCCGAAGCCGCCGCGGAAGCCCCCTCGGGCCGCTCCTGCACCTCCGGCAGCACCGGCGTCGTCCGCCATTTGCTACAACAGAGAAAGGCACGTTAGCCGGGAACGCAGGGCCCAGAGGCGGCCGATGCGGCCGGGCGCGGCCACCCCCGAGCCCGATGGGCACGGATGGAGAGCGGGCCAGGCCGCTCCGCTCCCCCGGCGCCATTCCGCCCGCCGGCCCACTACGGCACTTACGTGTTCTCTCAGAGTAGAAGGCCGCACTGCCCCGCCGCGCGATATTTATACTCCGCTGGGGGTCTCGCGAGAGCACAGTCCCGCCCCGCGCGCTGCATGAGGCATACGCTGCGGGGGCAGAGCGGCGCCTTCCTCCCAGTTATACAGGTTACGGGGCGGGGGAACCCACCGGCCGCTGTGCGCATGCGCCAGAGCCCCGGTATAAATAAGCGCGCACGCGCGTAGCGCTCAGTCTGAAGCGCAGCGAGGGTAAGCGTGGGTCTGTGGGGAGTGTGCTGTATCCTGCCTTTTGTGTTCTTTGAACGTTAAATGAAGCACTGTTGGGGTGTGCTTATAGTGCTGTCTCAGCCGGTGTTGGGTGGGGTGTGGAGGGGAGAGCCTCGGTGAGCAGCCTGGGAAGGTGCTTTGGGGTTCGTGTTACATACAGGACTCAGGCGCAGTCTGAAAATCACTTCGGGTCTCTTGTGGCTCCTGGTGAGATAACTGTGCCGACAGCATAGGGAACATTAAGCTTATTGCCCACGGTAATGTGTGTGGTGAGTGAAACCCATGTTCCCATAACCCCTGTACTGAGCTGATAATCGGGGGAATAACTTGTGCTGAAGCAATGGCTGTTTCTCAAAGTTTAATCTTTCCTTCTATCCGCAGGCGCTGAGCGCGGCCCGGGACTGCTCGGCCTCCCCGGATAGAGCTGCCAGTGCGCCTGGACAAGTTTCTGTGCAACCTGCTCTGAGTGGACCTGTTTTGGTAGGGGGTTGGACTGGATGATCTCCAGAGGTTCCTGCCAACCCCATGTGATTCTGTGAATCTGTGTGTGGGGCTGCTCGGGCCCCGTGATGCAGGGCACCGTGTGCGTGTCTGACACCTTCAGACCGATTCCTGTCTCTTCGGTGAGCCTTGCAGAGCGACGGGGGCGCTGCAATGGGCGGTGACAGTATTTGCAGCTGGAGCGATCTGAAATGATGCAGTTCTGTATTTTTATGTGCAATAAAAGATTAATTATTGGAAAGCCTGTTTGTCAAGTATCTTGTTGTTGCTGCTGTCTTAAAAAAAACAATAAAATCCCACTTTTCCCCGTGCTTGGAGCTGTGGGGGGGATGCGCCGCTCGGTAACGCTTCGGGGCGGCGGTGCGGGCCCGGTGGCACCGGCTGTTACATCCCCGCCATAGCGGAGGTGCGGCGGGTCCGCCCCCTTCCCGCACCAAAGATGGCGGTCGCGGCGTGTTCCACCCCCTTCTCCAGCGTAGACGTCACTTGGCTGCGCCGGAAGTGGGGCCATTCTCCCGTGGCAACCGGGAGCGCCGGAAGCGGGAGGCACGCGGAGGCCGGCGCGGTGCAGGAGATGGAGGCGGCGGCCGCCGCCAGCCCCGTGCGCTTCAAGAGCAAGTGAGGAGTGGGCGGGATGGCTGGGGCCGGGCCCGCGGGGCGGTGCAGGCCGCTGCGGCGGTGGTTTAACCTGCTCCCTGCCCGCTTCTCCCTTTCTCTTCCAGCTACGCCCTGTCGAGAAAGATCGAGCCTTTCTACAAGGGAGGGCGAGTCCAGGTACCGAGGCGGCGAGGGGCAGGGTTGGGAGTACCCGCTTCTTCCGACGCCGTGACGTTCCTGGTTTCCCTTCCCTTTTCCCCAGATAAACCGGGATGGAAAGTTCATGTTTTGCCCCTGTGGGACCAAGCTGAACGTCATCGATGTGGAAACGGGAGCTCTCCACAGCCTCCAGCAGGTAAGGAGATGGTCCTTGTCCTCACGGAATCGGGGAATTGTTGGAGTTGGAAGGGACCTCTAGAGATCATCTAGTCCAACTCCCCTGCCAAAGCAGGGTTGCCCAGAGCA
>JAOXJK010000069.1:6893804-6932148 GCA_025774025.1 Xenus cinereus
AGTCTCCCCTTACAAAAGAAAAAATAAAGAAAATCACAAGAGCATAATTTAGATGTGACACGAGTTAATTTTGAATTTCAATATATCATGTTCTTTTATACAAATATATTTTCCGATCATATTTAATTTAGTGAGGGAATTACAGAAGAGGAAACAATAACCAGAAGAGTCAATTCTAATATTTTAATAAAATCATCTAAAAACTTATGCTTTCTTCTACATTGTCTTTCATGTCTTTTGATCAACCTGCAAAAATAGCATAAATGTACATTTGAAAACTAAGACACACATCTCATTTTCACTGTGGTACAGAAAACCAACAGACATCTAAAAGCAATATAGGCCAAAAAACCCAACACATAAATACATGTGTAATACATATTATGTAATTATATATATGTTCTATTAATAGAATAATTCTATATACAACTTCAGACCAGAGCGAGATCTGCTTTCTCAATATACAACTAAAATCCAGTGAAATGAGAAGGGCTATCCAACCTAAAGCAAAGGCCTATAATCTAATTAGATTCTCTAGGGTTTATTTTGAAGACACTGGTAAACCAGTTAAGTCTAGAAAGGAATTTCTGACTTATGTACAAATGCACAAGCTGTAACAATCAATCAAGGGTGGAAGAAAACGATATCTTAACATCAGCAAAATCCTACAATATAAAGGTAACCTTTGCCCAAACTGTGTATATGGCCTAAAAAAGTCATTGTGACAACACAGAACCTACCACTTTCCCTTCCACAGGAAAGGCACTTTAAGTACAGTGCTGCTTTTAAAGGTATTGTTTTAAAACCACAATGAAACTTTAAAGAATTCAGCAGTAATTTCCAGTCTGTTAGGAAACAGTACGAGTGCTTTGCAAGCAAACTGCTACTTACTTCACAGCATTTTTTAATACCGTATTGTGTTTGGTAAAACTAGTCCTACGCTATTCCTCTTTAAGAATGTATTAGAGAACAGGCACCCTTAGAAAACATTCTATAAATTTTCTTAATGGTATTAAGCCTTAGATGTAATTTACAGCCAAGATCCTAAACACAGCTAAATTACGCTGGCAACAACTTTCTTTAAAATACTCACTGTCAGATATAAAAATAGCTGCACTGTATTCCATTTAGAAAATGCAACTGATTGGGCTGATCACAAATTTAACTGAATATTGTTAATATAAATAATGCCAAATGTATAACACAAATATACTAGCTGAACAAATAACTGTTTTGTTAGGGTGTACTTAACTGCCACAAAAAAAATAATTCCAATTTCTTAACATATTTCAATTGGCTTGCTTAATCATTTTGGGAGGCACTGTGAAGCATTTCATGCAAATTAGAAAGAAATAGCTGAGTTTTCAGGAAGGAAAAAGTCTTAGGAGTAAACTGGGAGAGAGGTCACTGAGGACCTGAGGCTTTTAAAGCATTCAAATTTCATAAATTCAAAAGCAAAAATTGATCAAAGATAAGTTCCCCATATATGCAGCACCTAAGGAGAAGGTTCAAGTTCAGTGGAGGCAGAGAGGACCATGCACGCTCCTTCTCTTCCTTAAGCTGGGGCTTAAAACATTTTTGCTAGCACTTGTGCTAGATTCCCAGGCATCCACCCACACAGAAGATCAAATAATTGTGCAACAAACTCTGCTCTATAAAACATTATTTCAGGGCTTTTTTGTCAAATAAAACATAGGCTTTGTACAAAACTCACATATAGCGAATCATAGACATAAGAGACCTTTAACACAGCAATAAGTATTAACTTCTTGGAAATCGATATTCTTCCTCTACTAATGGCAACAGCAGTTTATTCAATAACAGCCTGATTCTAGCAGCAGCTGTTGATTTTTAACTTATGTTGCTTGGAGTAAAAAAAAACAAACAACAAAGCAAAAACAAAAACCAAAAAACCAAACCAAAACCCACAAAAAACTCCCACAAAACCAAGAAAACCCAACCAAACCCTCAAAACGCTCACAGTTTATCATTTCCTTGTGATATTAATTATTGTACAGAAAGTAGGTTTTCAGTCTCTTGACTCTTGTCTCCGTCTTTGGACGAGGCACTCCTATGTCTGTTCTTCAGATAAGTAGTGGTTATTTAAGGGGAAGGGTCCCTGGACCTTGTTCTCTGCAAGAAGCAGCAAGGAAGGTGAAAGTAGAATCAGCTTCAGTAAATCATCCAAATGGCACTTCCCCTAGGATTAGCTACGATATGAATTAAAGTACTCAGGGCAAAGCTAAATTTGGAGATAACACTTTTGTGTACAGGAAGAATCAGAAAACACCAGCGAGAAAGAAAATAATGTCAGGTGTTGGGTTTATTTATTTTTTTTTTAAACAGCAGTCTTAGAGCTAGAGAGGATACACATAATTGCAAAAGAATACAGGTTGGCAATATTCTCTACCATAAGGAATATAATTTATGATTCAGGACGGAGAAAGGAATTCGGGAAAGCTCATGAGAGCCAAGACTGCTACCACAGGGTAACAAGAGAGTGCATGGACAAAGCTGATCATTACCATGTAGCTTTTCATTCTCAAATAATATGTAACTAGAAAATAGAGGTTACACTTAAACACAGGACAAAGCAATGGCATAGTTTAAAACCCACCCAAAAGAGATGTAATTACATAACAAAGTATATTTAAAAGGAAACCAAGTTATTCATATTTTAGTCCAAAGATTTTTTTTTTGTTTTAACTACGCTCTGTCTCACCCCGGCACAAAATTAAGACTAATACTAAAACCATTAATTTATTGCATTTATCTTGAAGTTACCTTGGTTCTCCAAAACAACGTATTCATTCCAGCTCACTCTAAAAATGGTATTAGCTAATCTTAATGGATGCAGTTAGTGCTTAAATAAAATTAACATATCAACATCAGTCTTACAGATACTCAAGATGCTCACACAATTGATGAATGATTTTACATAAAAACTAGACAGACTGAGGTACTAGAACAATAGCAGATTGATAGGCTCCACTATTTTAAAATTAAGTAAGGTCACAGTAGTTCTCACAAAATTGCAAAGAAGCAGCTATGAACAGAATCTAAACTTCTAAATTTATGCAACAGTGTACTCTCTGGACAAATCTTCTTAGACTTAGATGCTATAGGACATGACACAATGTTATCAACAATAAATGTAGTACCTTTACACAAAGACTTTTACTTAGCTAGAAAGATACTTTCTTCATTTTTAGATTTCAGCAGCCTCTTCATTGTCTATTTTAATAAAAATTCAAAACCTCCAAATGCAATTTAATTCAGTGGAGACATATGAATGAAGATGGATTGTTCTCCCTTTCCTTAGGAATAACAACCATTTCACTGTTTCAGATGCCTACAAAACACAATAGATGTCTTATAATACACATTAAACGTATGTGTATGGTTATAACATTCTCTTTAGAATGCAGAATTAACATATAGAAAGAATGGTGAGTAATATCATGAAAATTTGGACAGGTAAGATGAAACGGTTAAGCAAACGAAGGTTAAAATCAATAGCATTCCACATTCCAACTGGTGTATTATGACCAGAAGCAGCAGCTGAAGAGGGTCCCTGCAGGGTTCCGTGGAAAGCCAGAGTGCTCAGTAGCTCCACAGCTCCTGGAAAAGACGGTTTTCCTATTTCCCTCTCCCCACCACTCATTCCCACTACCTCCTCTGCAGCAGCACATTGCTGTTCAGAAAACTACAAAGTCAAGAAATTAGATCAGATGAAAATTGCTTTTTCTTTTGGTGCATTATGGCCAGCACAAACAAGGACAACTACACACGTGGTGGCTCTACCCCTTTCAATGGATGCACAAATTTATACCAGATTAAAATTGCCATGTGACCATAACCGGAGAACACAGATGTTGTTTAATATTTCAACTACATTAAGATCTGCTCCACCCCAGCTGCATCGCTTGCATTCCACCTACTTTTGATCTGTGAAGATACACTTTTGAGACTGTAAAACTTGGATCCTTAGAAACCAACTCCGTGAAAAAGCAATAATATTGAGGCATGTAGGAATTAAATTCAATTTTCTTCTTCGCCAGCAGGGGTGACTCAGGCTACAGATTCTTAATCTCACATTATTTCTCTTGATTTCAAAATGGTCATATCCTTCAGAAATTCAGCCAACTATTTAAACTACAGTAACTAACTGGAGTTCCTTTTCTCAGAATCTTCACAAGCGCGTAAACCATTCCTGAAGTATGGACTGAAGTTTTACATTTGCCACTCTAGGGATTTACTGCACTTGACGATACCAATCAAGCAAAACCTGAAAAGCACTTTATGCAACTTTCAGTGTGCTGTATTATCAGCTCTCCAGTAACCTACTTTAAATACCTCCCACTACTTTTACAGGACCATTTATCCCCTATGCCATATATCACCCCAAGCAAGCAACACTTCCTCTCGCCATTATTTAGTAAAGTTGAATTTAGTTCTAAAGGCCAGAAGCCGGCCTTTATAGAAAACTAAACAAAAGAAAACACTAAGTGGTGCAACAGAAGTTGTAGGAAATTGACAGTAGCGTTTCCAGAAATACTTAGTTTTAATTTCCTTTCCCAGAGCAGTCCCTTCAAAAGTCCCACCTACTCCCCCTTAGCACCTGGGACAGAAAGTGCAGCCCTTCAGATGTCTGCAGAGCAGCTCCAGCAGGCACAAGCTGAACCTCCAGAGACGAGCTCATGGCAAGCCAGAGGCCAAGCACCCTGCCTGTTCTCACAGACCTATAAAAAACCTGAATGGTGAAGAAGGGTGGATGTCCAACGGGTGAACACAATCTGTTCCGACACAAAGGGCAGAGGACGTTAAACTAACGAGCAGGCAGCAAATTCAAAATAAGAAATAAAAAATGGAAAAGCATAGTGCTTTGCATGGTAAGCTGTGGAACTCCTTGTGGATCCTAAAATTTTCCATACTTTAAAAAAAAAAAAAGAAAAAAGGGATAAAGTCATGGAAGAGAAATTCAGCCATTAAATATAAATGTAACACCTTTGTTCTGCCACTCCCTGAGCTGCACATTACTGCAGATTGGGAGATCATACTGGAGAAGGTATCCCGACATCTCTGCCCTTTTCCTACACTCTTCCCTTGTCATCTGCTGTTGGCTGAGTCAGAAAAGATCCCTAGACTTTTATCAACTTCTGGACTATCCCAGCACAGCTGTTCTTCCACTCGCTAATGGCATTTCTGTTATGTAAGCTGCAACGGGAAGGAATTCGCCAGGAGATAACCATATATGCACAATAACAAGCAACAGAGAAACCTCAGTAAAAAAAAAAAAAAGGAAAAAAAGCCCAAAAAGCCCTGAAGCAAAACTAGGACAATTTTTTTCCTCTTCCTTCATACAGGTTTTGTTTTCTTCAGCTATCATTGCAACCCCCCCAAAGCTATCCACATATAGAAGGGGGAAGATTTTCTTAAAGGTTTAGCCATAATTAAGTAGTAAGGTATTAATTGAACAATTATGTTCACCAGACCAATGAGCATTTTGTACATTTGGGTTTTTAAGTGTGCATAGCCTCTGGACATTAGTCCACATTTCAGAAATTATATTGATGTGCTCTAGCAAAATCAAATAATTAAACTTCAAACAAAATAAACAATTTGTTCAAATTTACATTGTATATTTTACGGTAGGTCTTAAACTCAAAAGAGAACAAAAGCCCAATTGTTTCATGTGTAGATTGAAGAATGTTTGTTTTTACAGTCACAGAAAAAGAAAAGCTGTGATTTATTGCCAGTCTTAACAAGGACAGCTGTTTGATATTGTATCTTTTGCCCCATACCCACCAAGAGTGAAAGTCAATTAATTTATTTATATTATTCTAGAACATCCAGTCTTTATACAGTGCATCTAACTGAAACACAAAAAGTACAGTCTTTTCAGAAAGCCATTTTGTTTTAGTAAAATCCATAATCCTTTACAGAAAAATGAACTGACTGTTACTAAGCTAGCTCCTAGCCTTTTAAGAGGAACATTTTTAATATGGATTTTCTTTATACATGCACTGTTTTGGAAAGAATCTTGATGCATCAGACACTGGAGAAACCCAGCATGCTGAGTTCAGCCCTTTAGTGATCTCCTTACGGATGAGGATAACAAGGTATGCTGCATTTGAGAAGTATCTACCTTGCCCCAGAATATTTTGACCAAAACATAAAAAAATAAAAATTAGAAAATAAAATTTGTTCGTGAGCATCTACCAAGCAAACCACAACAAAATTCCAGTTTACATCACCACAAATTTGGATTAAATTAAGGGTAGGGAAAATAGGAGTGGTAAAAGATGTGGCAGCGATGCTGCCTTTAAGGCAGAAAGCCTTGGTTCAGTCACAGCAGCTTTTATGGAACTCCAGCTCAAAATGTCCCTGTTCATAAACCGGTGGAACAGCATACCAGTATACCAAGACAAATATCACTGCATACTGTTTCTACACTCTTTCCATAAGCATCCATTTCTCACCTTGGTCAGAGACAGCTATGGGCTGAGCAAGCAAAGGTACTTACATTCCCATGACCATAAATCTCTCCTTGTGAATTCACAAGAGAATATTGTAGGATTCTATTTCTGCCTTGGCTTATTACGAGTTACCAGTAGGCAGCTAGAACAGAGTAAATCCTACACCTGGCAACTGCAGCCTTTCGAAGCTTTCATGAACGTGGCATTGTTTGGCTCTCTGGAAGTTAGTACTGCACAGAATGCTAAAGGCTGTATTCGAGCAGGGCTGAAGGCAGGACACAAATAGAACAGCACGGTAGAAAAGGAAGCTGTGTGCAATGATGCAAAAAAATCCTATTGCTGATTTGTATTCTGCCTGAATACGAGGAAGAAAGTAAGAAAACCTCCAGCTCATTCACATGAGGAATATAAATAGAAAATTCAGTAAAGAACTATTTTTCTAAGTGCTGGCATTTGGAACATGTTCAAACCCTAGTTATATACTGAATAATCATAAAAGGCAACACTTGTTAATCACAAAATTGGGGAGAGTTCCAAAATGTGGAAATAGACTGATTTAATGCCAATGTTACATACAGTTTGTGTAATGTACATAAATAGAAATCATAGTTAAAGACACATAATACAGTAGGTGATGGCAACTATAGATAACTATCTCCCGTGGTGGATGTAACTGTATGGTACATTTCACAATAGTTATAAAAAGATGAAAAGACGGAGCTTGAGGACCGTAAACACGGGATTATTTTACAGACATTCAACTGACAAAGTCACAGGCACTGAGGAAAACACTGGTGTTAAGGAAAGAATACAAACAGTGAAGCAAAATAAGCAGCACAGTGGAAAAGCATTTAAATATATACCACAATAAGGAGAAAAGATGAAGCAGATTTGCAATCCAGATTCTTTCCAAGGGGTATTTATTACTTGCAGCTCCTTCCTCAGGAGGGTGCACAAAACCAAAGCCCTGGCTCCTAGGTGAAGCTTTGCTGTTGTTTAAAGGATGAAAAGCAACCAACCAACCCACACCAGACAATATTCGTGCCACTCCATAAAATAAAGACCATATCTATAGCCACAAGTAGAGCACAGTATTAGAATAGGATCTGTAAACCAAAACATACTTTATCCACATAAGGTGCATTTCAGACCAGTTTACTCCAGAGCAGATCTGAACTGCTCTGTGTACTGAATGCTCAGTAGCAGTTGGAGTGCGTCTCCCAGGTTTTTTTTCACCCAAAAGCCAGTTTTGTCTACTATAAAACTGCTGCATGACATAAGGCACAGCATAAAAGGGATAATGAGGAAATTAACTTCAAAGCAAGATTCGTGCTCCAAATTAGAACACAGCAAACAGTGCTGAAAATTGAGACCACTATCAAAGACTTCTTGTTGTCAAATGAGTCTGATTTTCAAAAGTCAATAGAGTTAGACTACCATAAGCTTACTCATCCTCCAGTTATTTAAATTTTGTGCTCATTTCTATACAAAACTGTATCCATTCCTCGTTCCTTGAAAGTGGGAACTGTGGGTTATAGGCTGTGCAGAAAAGGGAAGCTATCACTAGGCTACTATAGGAAGAAGCAAGAGGCCCTCTTGATATTAGGTATGATCTTTAGAGGGCTCCACCAAAAAAATAAAAAACTAAAGACAAAAGTGATACTTGTTATATCTCGATAAAGATTTGCTATCTCTAGACATACAATTTGGTAAATAAATCTCTTTTGAATCAAAATCTATAAAAAGCTGCATTGCCATGTTGGATATATCCCAACAGTCTACCTTGTACTAGTTGTAACCACAGCCAAAAGAAAGCAGAGGAGAGAGACAACCACACACACAAACTCCATCCAGGTGGGTTAGGGGTTGCTGATTCCAGTAGTTCAATAAGGGTGAGGTTCCACATTCCTAGCTCCAGCCACTACCACAGTTGAGCACGTGTTTCCAGCGGATACACACAGCACGAAGGACTCCTCATGCTGGTGTCCGCTATGGCTGGTGAGGACAAAAGGACATTACTGCAGTGTAACACACGTGCAAAAGGGTCCCAAGCAGCCACGGCATCTTACTGTGTCTCCAGAAGTTGGCTTGGACCTGCAGCCAACCGGCAGACCTGTTCTCTTAGTCTCTCCCAGATTTACAGCTGCTTCAATACCTGGCCTCCAAGAACCTTACGTGCTCACCAGTCTAATAACAGTCCTGCTTAATATTTATTAGCTTAATACAGCACACTGACATACACAGCCACACAGTACACATGCACTCCAGTTACTGGCACCCCAAGGCACATTGGCCCCTATGACCCAAAGTTCCAAACCCAGTCTGGGTCGTGTTCCAACACTTGCCCTTAGCGCTCCTTATATACACATGCATATATAACAGAGCCCCCTCACCCAGGAAAATATAATGAGCCCCTTTATCTCCCTGTCCTATTTTCCTATGCTTGTTCCTCCCCAAACCACTTCAAATCCTCCCTTTTCCTGCCCTTGGTCCTTCCCCCAAACTTTCTTTAAGTCCTGAACACTTCCACAATGCTTTCCCCCTCTATCCTATACGTCATCTCATGGAGCTGATCACCTTGATGGAGCAGACTCAGGAAGTGCCAGGTCAGGATGCTCCATTTCTCAGGTTATTAGGATTTCCCTACCTGTCACGTTTTCACTGGGTTTGTGGGGATGAGCCTTTCATCACACAACCTAAGGTTTCCCCCCACTTAAAAGTAAAGCCACAGATAACTGCACCATTGTACACTTTGTACCTCCAAATACTCAGGAGTTAAGGTGCTGTGATATGAAAAAATATTTTTTTATAAAGATTTATTTCAAAGCCTGCAAATTAAAATCAGAAACTTACATGCCATGTAAGTTTCCAAATGTACATGCCATTCTCTATCCCCTTAAAAAAAAAGAACAGAAGAAATTAATTTTTAATGGTTAAAAGGACTTACCTTGACCAATTAAGGACAGCTCTCCCATAGATGGTATAATAAAAAAAAATATCAAAAAATAAAATTTAATTCAAATTGTCAGCTTCAGCAAAGGCTGAAGTATTCTTACTTATATTATCAAAGTGCCCAAGCACAAGTCAAACTCCTTTAGGGTAAGAACTCTGCAAGTGCTGAACAAAGCCTCTGATCTGACAGAGGCAACACATGAAAGAAAATGAATACACTTTCTTACACAAAGGAGGAGTACAAGAAGACAGCACTTGATAGCATGACAGACAGCACTCTTTTCAAGTTTCTATTGACATCATGAAAGAGAAATATGTAACATTTGAGCGCCCTCATAGGGCGTCCCTCACAAGCATAAGAGGTATCACAGAAGTCAAAGAAGCTCCCTTTAAAGTCTACAAGCAAATGAGCACAGAAGGCCAGAGTCAAGGATGGCCACAAGTGGAAGACAGTAAGAAAGAGACAATAGGTTAAAAAAAAGCGGAAAGCTGTAAGGTTACTCCTCCCTGACAAAGAAAAACCAAATACATGCAACCACAGCTATTTTAGAAGAATCACAAGATACCCATGTCCCACGGGAACAATCTTCAAGGTATCGCACATTCTTCATTTGTATCCCAGAGATCAATGAATTTGTCAAGGACTGGTTTTTAAAGAAAATACAAACAAACAAAAACCAAAACCCACCTACATAAAAAAAAAAAAAATCTCTGCAAAGGAATCTCACTCTCACTAAGTTCAGACCTCGGTAAGATCCACAAGCTCCAAGGTGCTGCATTTCAGGCATCTCCGGGAGTAGCTTGGTTTCCTGGCATCCTGCCATTAAAAATATATCACCTTCGGTAATATTTCTTTTAACTTACTGACCTGAAAGATCTACAGCCTACTGATGTAACATATTCTGTCATTTTCTCTGCCTACTCAAAGTTATCTGGGCTCCTCTTTCTTCTTATCATGTTTGTCTAAGCTCACCCAGCACGCCTAGTTTTTCTTCTATCCACTCTTTTCCTCCTCCTTCTTCCACTTTGAGAGCTTCTCAGCTTTTTCCCCTCTAGTCTCCATTGCTCCCATTCTATCTTTCTGTTTGTCAATCCATCAGTGCCTTGCAGATAGCTTACAAAACATATTTAGCTACAACGGTTCTGGCTGAGAGCTTAGTCAAAGTTCACATCCTTCCAAAAAAAAAAAAATTAATTCCACTACCTACCCAAACGGCAAACAGACAAGTAACACATTTTAATACACTTTCAAGATAACTGCAAAACAGCCAAAAAACTATATCACATACAGACAAACCAAACAGTTGAGTGAATTCATAGATTAACCCACGACAAATTTAGAACAAAAGAATACTATAAAATAGAAACCTAAAAACCATGCAATTAAAGAAGTAACTGTCCCCAAGGTGGTATTATAGGCACTAATAATTAAAGGAAAAAATGCAGAACTTCTTCAATTTTTCCAATTTTATTCAATAAATGGTTTCCCAGTTAGACAAACCAAATCCATACTGCTCCTCTGCCCTCCACAGCAGAACTGGCAGCCAGGGGCTGGAAGACACTCAGTCCATGAACCACTCAGGCTCATGAAGGGACATCATCTTCAGGGGGCCACAGAGCCCGACCCTGAAAGAACAGATGCTACAGAAACTTTGTCTATAAAACTCTGAAAAACAATGATTTGGCTTTTGGCCTGTAAACATGAATTCCACAAGTACTTAGTTCAAACTTACATGTTTCATAATGCTAGTATTTACAGTAATACTTCTTTTTTTAATCACTAAGAAATTTAAATTCCAATTTATTACACTGAAATACCTTGAATTAACCTTCACATGGCAACAGGGAAAGACCACATGGTCACTCAGGCAACACCACATGTTCACCTGGTGAAACTACTGGGTGCACGCTCTTACGTACAGGAACTGTGAAATTAAAAGAGAACTTCACTGCAACATCAGGATTTCACAGCAACTAGTAGCACCTTTGCAACTCTTCTCAATTGTCCTGTGAGGTTAAGAACTGAAACTTTTGGGCAATTTGTGGTGGTATGTAACTTTATAAATTAAGTATCCTAGCCAAAATAAAGTATTATTCCTATGATGAAGCATCACTGACTTCAATAGAGTTCAAGTAATTCAAAGAGTCCTCAGTCTTTTAAGAGAGCAAACCTTTCTGTGGTACAGCACTGTCTTCCAATCCCTACACGTGTCATTTAAAGCAAAGTAAGCTATCCCAGACTCCTGGAGCTAGGTTAAGTATGAGATTATAAAGGTATGTATTGGATGTCTTGGCAATCTTGGATAAAAAAATAAAATCTCAGTTATATTCTAAACTTGGTGAAATTGAAAGAAAAAGCATACCAAAATAATTAGCTGGAGGCAGTATTCTACTATAAAAAAAGGATTTTCCAAAGATGCACTCATGAAACTACCTTAGGATACTCTTCTAGTATACATTTCTGAAACTCATGGCTAAAACCCAAATACCTTGTGCACCTCTTAGTTTCACAGTTGAGTAGTGCAACAGTTAATCTAAAAGCCCAAAAGTAAAGATTTTCCCCTGGTTCTCACATGGCAAAACTCAGTGCTGGTTCTATTGTTGCAATGAATCCCAAGTACCTTCCTGGTTAGTAAGAAAACAGCTGATATAAAATTGACACTTACTAAAACACTTTGCATTTTAGAAAGATTGCAGTAGAAGGAACAGTCACATGGCAACCTTTGATTATAGAAACTTGCACAGACCCCTCATTCAAAGATAAGGCTGTCAAAAACCTACCACTATTTGGTATACAGAAACAACACTATTTGAGATCAGCTTCTCCCCTTAATGTCTTATAGAACACAGATGTCTTGGCAAGGTTGGCACTAGAAAAAACCCCAAGCTATTCAACCAGCTGCTTTGATTTTGTTATGCCTGAACAGTCACATGCTCTGTTGAGACTTCTATTCTGTTTATGCCTTGAGTCAGTATAAAGCTTTTTGTTGTTTATTAGCACAAGCAGCACTTTTTAAATGATTTCTTGTGATACAAAGAAACAAAACAACTCCTGTAGAAATAATTCACCCAAATTAATAATAAAAGCAAGTCTTAAAAATCAATATCTTTGTTAATAATGTATGATTGTGCATGAACCATACAATATAAGTTGGGCTCTTTTATCCAAACCTTAGATGTATAGCCAGCATACAGCATCTTAACAAGTAAAATGAAATGGAACCATTAATAACTAGTCCTGTGCATGCTCCTAGCCTGCAGCAAACACAAAGTAGCTTAGCCCATATTTTTACAGGTTTCCTTCCATTAACAGCACTGAACAACCATTGCAACTACCTAACTTACAGGCCTCATCTGCCCCAGAGATTACAAAGGAGTATTATGACCAGAGAGTGTGCTTTCCAAATGGCCTAGTGGTTTCCAAGTAACTCACTTGTTAGGAGAAGTATTACTTTCAAAAAGTATCAAGAGAGACACTAAAACATACGTACCTTAAAGGTATCTTTTAGACACTCCAAAGATGAAACATAATTGTCAGCTTGGAGCCCAATCGATCCAAACTGTTGTTTGAAGGGGGTGAAAAACTAGCTGTCTGCTCTTTTGCTTTGCCTATAAATCCTATTGTCTGAGCCTTCTTAAGTGTTTTCAAGAACAACCCATCTGTGTGGTCTTAACACCAGGTAAGTCATCACTGGTGTAGTTACTGTATTACTGAACTAAAAGCAGAAATCTTTCACTCAACACTGGCAAACACAAAGAAGCAATTTTTTAAAAGGCTGTCCTACAGCTCACTCATCATAAATCACATCATATAGAGAATATTTGCAACAAAATGTTCATTAATATACAATATAAATATTTGTTCTGAATTGTACATATTATTACACATTAAAAATACCCTTAAAGTATATGAGAGAATTCTTGAATTACTGTTTTCCAAGATTAGGCTTTTATTACAGTTGTGTTAAAAACAGTTGAATACACCTGATCATCAGAGAAGAAACACAATTATGTATGAAAGCAATGGGTTTGGTCTGGTTTGCTTTAATATTCATTCCACAGCCCCCTTCATACTTGACAAGCAGATATGGGTTACTGTCTACTGTTACCATAAACTTAGGAAAAACAGTGGAGGTGAGCTATCCCCAGAACTGTAGACCCCATCGTAGCAAGACTTAATTCAATGCCTGTAATGACACATCTTTATCCCATTTAGGACCCTGTATAAAACACAATTAATGATGTTCAGAGTGACAGAGTCTGTACAATCACAAATAGTTAAATGAGAAAGACTTTGCAGCGTAGCAATTCGCAAAAAGAGACAGGAAAAATTTACCACACTCTCGGGCAAACATTTGTTAATCAGCCTGTCAAATACAACAGGCCAGTTTGTAAGATACCTTGACCCATATTTGCATCTCCAAGAAGGAAAGAGAAAATTGGAGAAAGATTAAAAGTTTAGAGCCCTCCCTCTTTTCCACCCACGGCTTCAAGGATAAGATTAGTCATACACACAAACACTCTGCATCAAGACTGGTTGTGCTTTCTGCCAGGTGCAGCAGGAGGTACGATGAAAGAAAGAATCCAGGACAGGCACCTCTCCAGCTGACTCAGTGCACTCGCTTGTGTGCGTGTGTGTGAGAGAGAGAGAGGTGGGGGGAAGCTGTAAGCCAAGCCAGGTGCAACTCCATTAAGTATCATTCTCCCATTTTTTTTCCTACATAGAATGGTTTGGGTTGGAAGGGACCTTAAAGATCATCCAGTTCCAACCCCCCTGCCAGGGGCAGGAACACCGTACACTAGACCAGGTTGCTCAAAGCCCCATCCAGCCTGGACTTGGACACTTCCACCATTTAGAAACATTTGCAATTCTGTTGACCCTTTTCAAAGTCATGATGAATGTTTTAAATTTGTACTCTATTTTACGCTGGTTTGAGTTGAGTGTGATTTTAAGGTAAAGCAATAGTAACAAATTTTTATTTCCGCTATGTAGCAAATTCCCAAAGAGGTGCATGCTACCAAACACCCCAGCTGCCTATTATATCCTTTAAATTATTCGAGGGATTATCAGAAGCACAATTTGCAATTTCAGCTGAATAGTCCAAGCAGGGAAGTGGTACGACCAAGAAACTCAGAAACCGTGCCCACACAAATTGAGGATTTTCTGCAGCTGTCTGGATTTCCAGAAGTTTTGTGACTTCGCGTAAGTATCGGCTCACAGTATGTGCAGCAGAAACTTCTACTGGGCCTGTATACACTCAGGAATCTGGACAACAGCACCCACTCATTATATCCATGCCGCAAAATCTACAAGGCGTGCACAGTAACTCCTAAAAGCACTGCGTTTGTTATACGCTTCCAGACTAACTCTATTGAAACCTTAGTTCTCCCAAAAATTGTCAAAACTTGCTACACATGCAATAATCCTGGAGAATTGATTCAAATGTCAGGTACGCTTATCAGTCAAACTAGTTCCTGGCAAGTACTTCTAGGCAATTTCATGTTAGAAAGTCTTCCAAGAAGTATTGTGCTATCAAGCCGCATGCTGATTTCAGGCACGTTTTGATCAGCCTTTCACTACTCTACTCTCTAATCCACCACCACGTTTGACAGTTGTTGTTACCACCATCCAGCTAAGGGCATTTTCAAATAGAACATTCCTGAGTAATGTGCTATAGGCAATCCTGCTTTGGCAGGGGAGTTGGACTACATGATCTCTAGAAGGTCCCTTCCAACTCCAACAATTCTGTGACTCCGTGAAAATAACTTTACTGCTTGGTAGTTGTCCTACTTGGTGTACTGGGTTTACGTGGCAATGTTTTGGTAGCAGGGAAGAGGGCTACAGGAAGGACCTTCTGTGAGAAGACGCCTATCTGTCAGACAGAGCCAACTCCAATTCCACAAAGGACCCAGTACACTTGGCAATAATTTTTAGTTATAAGTGACTGTTGAACTTGTCTTTGACGTTGGAAGTAATTTGTTTTAAAATTATTTTACAACTTCATTTATCATTTAATTATCATTCATCCAACTTTATCATGAAAATTATCACTTTCATGAACTGGATAAAGCTCTTTGGGTATGTTCCTTCCAATCCCCTTTAATGAAACACCATAACAACCAGTAAACGTTATTCATCAAAAAATACAAAAAAGACAAGTGTATAAGGCTACTGAGAATCCGTAGAAGATAGAACTTCAACATCTCAGTGGTATCACTGTTGAAAACAAGTATTCTCAGCTGCCACAGAGGTGCCCTGTGACCTATGAAGACCCGTCGGGTCATAACATGATTACAGAGATAGGAATCTAGTTTATTTACCAACCTTCAAACAGCAATCCTCCTGTCAATCTGGCCTAAGCTGAAACCTGGTAACTTCCTACACATCCTATGTAGATGTTTCATTAATATTAGTGCGATACTCTGACTGTCTATGCAAGTTCCTTTCTCTACTTCAGTTTCTTTCCATCTGTTTAGAAGTATACATGACACCTGGTTGTAGTACCCACTTACCCATTTTATTTGATATGAAGTTTACCATGTGAGGACTGAGGACTAGAGAGGTTAAATATATCAAGACACAGAAAAAAAGGAAAAAACCAAACAAGTATCAGACAAATCTCTGCAAGCTAAAAATAAAACAACAGTTTCCATTTGCTAGAAGTGATGGCTTGCAGGAAATAAGTTCTCTTTCTCTTCCTAAACGGTACCTAAATTTGAATATGACACCAAATGTAAAGTTCTGCTAATTTTATGAAGTTGTCTCTTAAAACCATGAAGTGATTCCATTAGACTTAAAAACCCCAGTATTTATTTAAAATTATTTGAAAGCCAAGCACTGAAATACTCAAGACATAAACAGGAAATAAAATTAACTTCCAATTTACTGTCTATCATAAGAAAAAAAAAGTAAGCACAGCGCATGACATTAAGACTGTAATATTTTAAGTACTGGGTTTAATGGCCATATGGGGATAACCTATCAATTCATATGCAACTTTAATAGTAACATGGTGTTAAAAAAAATTACAGTCCTTTGTACATAACATAAAGAACACTAATTTCAATAAAATAATACTCCATTTTCCCTTGCATTAAATTTAATCCCACAGAAGTCTGATAACCAAATTTTCTAAAGTCTAGAAGCTTGCCTGAGAAAGAAAAGCTAAATAAGAAACATTAACAGTTACAGGAGAAAGTAGAAGCAGTAAGACTGCAGTTTGCAAAGGAAACGAAAAAAACAACTGGATAAAGTAAACATTGACTGGCACCGAAACAGAACTACTCCCAAACAAACATCAAAGGTCCCAAAAAAACCCCAACTATGTCCTCAATAGCTTCAGGCCTCAAACAAGTTCCTTGTTAAATCTAATGATGCATTTTGCTATCTCTCAAAAGAAAAGAAGAAACAGTATGAGGAGAACCACATGCTGAAGATAACACGGAATCGCATTCCCACACCATGCACGAAGAACTTAATCTCCCTTTTCATCCCTTTTCCCTTTTTCTTCTCCCAGAACTGCATCATTTTCCATTTCCAGTGCAATGCCACTTGTGGGGCAGATGCCTTTTTGGTATTTTTTTCATGCTTAATAAACCAGCAGCCAAAACATCCAGCTCAGGAAACATTCTACTAGAAAAGAACTACAACTGTCCAGACAAGAAGAATAAAAGCAAGGAGAAGCAAGTAAACTCATTTTTCAGCAGCAAGAGCCAAGGAACCAGCCCTTGCTACTGTGCAGTCTGGCGCTGCCCGCTCCCTGCTTCAGGAACACCAGTAGCTCAGGAAGAGCAGGCTGGGGAAGGAACGCCACTCGGGCTGTACACCCTAAAGGCTACCTAAAGGGGAATGGTGCAGCACCAGCACACTGCTTCACCCACCCTTTGATACGGGGATGTGTATTGAAACAAAGAACAAAGAAACCTCTGGGTTAACAAGTTCAGCTTGGAGGAGTTGCACCCTTTACTTCTTCCATGTCTTGTACGCAAGCGATCAAAAGAACAAGATGAGAAAAACAACCCCAAAGGCAACATGAAAAACCAAAATTACCCTTTTCTTTGACTAACAGTGTAACTAACAGCAGTCGGCTACACATTTTTAAACCCTGAACTGATCTTCTCCACCCGAAGGTTGGCGATCTGAGCTTTCTCCCTGATCAACCCCAGTCAGGAGGGGAGCAGAGAAGAGGCAGAACTTCACCCCGGCGGTGCCACCTCCACCACCAGTGTCACAACTTCTCTCGCAGTGCATGCAAGAAAGTTTCCGTTTCCTGAGCAGGCACCGTGCGGTTAACGCAAGCCCCAGCCCCGACGAGCAGAGGCTCTGCCTGACAGCAATGAACTGAGGCAAGGAGGGGAGAAAAAAAAAAAAAAAAAATCAAAAAAAAAAATCAAAAGTGGCCAAAATCTTCTCGGTAAAGACACAAGGATGACTTTGTAAAAAAAAAAATAAATAAAGGGGTTTGTTTTATTTTTAATTTAACTCATCCAAGTAGGTAAGAGAAAAAGCAGTAACACTGTGAACCTTACCCCTCATTTTGCTAAATTCATTGCCCAGTTTTTAAGTACTACTAGTTTTTTTTTGAAGAAAGCATCTGCCCAATTCTCAAATGACGTAAGAAAGCACTTAAGACCATTTTCTCTGTAGCAGGATATTCTAATATTAGCTTCTCCACAGAAGTGCTGCCTAATTTTCCACAGGGAAAGAAGGAAGTTTCCAGACATTTTGAATATCAGCTCAATGGACAGGGACTCCTTATGAAGGAGTGTAGCGATAGGACGAGGGGTAATGATTTAATGGTTTTAAACTGAAAAAGGGGAGATTTAGACGAGATCTCAGGAAGAAATTCTTTACTGTGAGGGTGGCGAGACACTGGAACAGGTTTCCCAGGGAAGCTGTGGATGCCCCATCCCTGGAGGTGTTCAAGGCCAGGCTGGATGGGGCTTTGGGCAACCTGGTCTGGTGGGAGGTGTCCCTGCCCATGGCAGGGGGCGTGGAACTAGCTGGGAGCTACTGGACGCGCTCAGCAGAAGCGTGTAGAGAAGGGAGTTCCAAGAGCACACCACTCTACAGCGGGGTTAACTGGGTTTTTTAATTTCATTTTTATAGGATGAAGACGAGGATATCAGTTCATTTGTTCTTAGCCCAGATGATGAGGTATGTGCTTTGTGCTTGTCTGTTCTGCTCTGTCAGGGCTTCTGATAAACACCAGTGGACGCTGAAGGCTGCTCCACCTGGAAGTGCACTGCATTTCCAAGGATCCCTGTGGAATCTTCTCAGGCACTTCCGTCTGCCTCCCCTTCTGGGCTCAGGTCAGAGGAATGCTGCGAGACTGAGCTTCAAGAGTGTCATAGCAACTGGTGTTTCTGTGCTCTGCGTGTGGGCACTGAAAGAAATTGAAGTCTAATTAGTAGTTAACGGTGTTTCTTTCGCCTTGCTTTTGCACAGATCCTCGTGACAGGGAGCCGAGCCCTGCTGCTGAAGCAGTGGAACTGGCGGGAGAACAAGTGTGTTCGCACCTGGAAAGCCGTGCACACAGCGCCGGTTGCGAGCATGGCCTTTGACTCCACTTCAACGTTGTTAGCCACGGGTATGGCCCATGTCAGTGTCACGCAATGGGAATGATGCTGAGTGGCCCTTCTGCTTTTCAATAATTTAGCTCAGCTGGACACAGCCTGAGTAGGGATCTCCTGAATTCAGCCACAATCGGAAGAGGTTTTACTTAGGTAGAAGTGACGTCTTGACAGACAGCAAGGGACCCTTTCAATCTTCCATCTAAAACATACTTAGTGATAAAAATCGGGCATGTATGAGACTGTGGTGTAGTTACCCCAGTGCAGAACTGGGATGCTTGGAGATGGAGGTGGGCTGGCATGACACGCAGCTTAATTGTACTCCAGGTTTCTTACCTGTGAGTCAGGTTTTGCCACCTCTCTGAAAGTGTAAGGTGCTCCGTGAGCTTCTCTCCATGTGGGTAGTTGTTATTGGATTAATTTTTCTTTCTGCTGCCTTTGCAACCCATGAAATCTTATAGTTGCTGATATGTTGGACCTTTGGTGTCTCTCTCCTTCATGGTTCATTCATATATGCCCTTCTTCTCCCAGGTGGCTGTGACAGCACCATTAAGATCTGGGATATGGTCAAACAGTACTGCACACACAACCTAAAAGGATCTTCAGGAGTCGTACAGTAAGGACGAGTCATATTTGTCACTCACTGGTGTTAGTGTGATGCTTGGACACTGGGATTGATGTGAAATGTCTTGAGTTAATGGAACGCAAAGGCCTATTCTGAGCAGGTTCTGGGCTCTTCTGTTTCAGGGTTTTTGAAATGTCTAGTGAAGGAGCAGGGCTATGACTGACTTTAGCCCAGAGAGGAAAAACTTCTATCAATAAATCTGTGTCATGGTTTGGGTTGCAAACCCAAATATCTGGAATATCTGTGCTTACTACTTGATGTACTTCAAGAATGTGTAAAGACTGGCAAAGATCAGTTGTAAATTTTTCTGGTGGGTGGCAGAGGAATGAAGTCCTACAAAGTCCTCTTATAAATGATAACCAACTGATCTGTCAAACTGTAGAATGTGTATTAATTTAAATGTTGGGCCGATACCAATGTGCCAAATAGTTTATTCCTGTCACGTTCAAGCGCATCTCCTTCTTTCTAGCCTTGTTGAGTTCCACCCTGATATCTCCCGTCTGCAACTCTTCTCCTCCTCAATTGACTACAAAATCCGCATCTGGGACCTGAATTCCAGCAAGTGTGTTGCCGTGCTGGACGGCCACTTCAGTGCTGTCACCTCGCTGGCGTTTGCAGATGGAAACACGCTCGTTAGGTAAAACCCTGCAGAGGTGTTAGCCTTTCTCTGCTGTTTACCCTGCCAGAGACTGGGTGTTTCTGTAGGGTCTGGGAAGGCTGTCCTGGGAGGGCAAGGACTGTTACAAGCATTCAGTCTCCACTTGACTATACAAGTGAGTGACTGTAGGTCTCATGTTTCTGGCAATATACTGTGGGATCACATGGAAGGCTGGTGCCTTCTTTCCCCTGGGCTTCTTCCCATGATTCCAAATTTGCACTCAGAGGCTGAGTTGAATGAATTTAATGTTGGAACGCGCTCTTTTAACTTGCAGTTCTGGCCGTGATAAAATCTGTATGGTGTGGGACCTGAAAACCAGAGAAAGTAAACGAACCGTCCCTGTCTACGAGGTGAAATTGCATTTCATTTATTCCTTTGAGATCACAGTTCCTATGGTACCTCTCCCTCTTTATGTACTTATATATTGTGAAATCAGGTTTCTTTCCCTTTCACTTCCCAGAGTCATTAAAACTCTGTGTCTAAAGCTGTTTATTTTCTTTCTCTCCTTGGCTGGTGTGGTCACATCTGGGCGGTTTGAGGAAATATATGCCTCCAGTGCTGGAGCAGGAAGGAAGGGCAGTCATGGATAAAACGTGTTCTCATGTTGTATCTGCCTGCCTGGGGGGTGTGTGTGTCTGTCTGTTGGTACTAGCCAGCTGTTGCTCAGCTCTGGTTGCTGAAATGGAACTCTGGTCCCTTGTGCTCAGCTGGTGTTTGGCCAACTCTCTTGCAGACCGTGGAAGCTGCCGTCTTGTTACCTGAAAAGGGAGATTTCTCTCAACTGGGTGTGAAGAAACAAGGGTTACACATTGTCACAGCTGGCAGCAAAGGTGAGTTGTCCTGGCATTGTTGCTGCCAGATTTGGAGGCTGAGGAAGGGCTGTATTTAAGATGCTGCATTGCCATGATTCCTGGGATGTGTGTTCTTTATGGTTCGGGTTGAACTCTGAGGGCTGGAGAGCAGAGCCTGATCCTGAGTTTCTCCGAAAGTAGTGGATGAGCAGGATTGGTTAGGCATGCTGTGGAGTTTTATGTATCTTTTCAAACTGCAAAAAAGTTTGATTTGGACTGGAGAAGAATAACTTTGTGGCCCTTCCTGCCACTGGGATTGGGTTTCTTCAGAGTCTTCCCTTAAAGCTGTGTAGCTTTATCCAGTGGGCAAAGCTGGGGTTTGTTGTATATTCTCTGGACAATCACTGTCTAAAACAGTGGCTCTGACACAATTTATATCATAATTTTTCTTAGGCATCCTGAAAGTTTGGGAAGTTGCCTCAGCTGCTTGTGTATATACCCAGCCCGTGCCCTTTGAATTGAAGGAGGAGGCCAGTGAGCGCAGCCTCACACAGTGCGTGCTTGTGCCTGAGAGAAACGAGATTGTCACAGTGTCTGTCGAACACAACATTGTTTTTTATGATGCTCAAACTCTTCAGCTCAGGAAGCAGGTAACAACCCTCAACCTCCCTTTTCCTCTCCCTTTGTCCATACTTTAGGACCAGCTCTCTTCCTAGTGGAAGCTTTGTCCAGGGGTGCCCACCTCTCCTGCCTGTTTTTGAACTGTTCCTTGGTTACAAACCAGACATCCAATTTCAGTGATGAGGTTGTTTGGAGGAATATTGCACAGACACAAACATAGAAAAAGAAAGCAGAACAGGCCTAGCCAAAAATTCTTCCTGTGCTCCAGCTTATACTTACAGCTTATATCTAAGATATTATATGCAGTATTACATGAAAAGTGACAGTAATGAAGCCTCACTGAGCATGGTGTCATTTGGTTCTTCTCTAACGAGCTGTCTTCTCCCTCTTAAGCTGTTTCTGTTCTGTCATCCAGCTTGCAGGTTACAACGATGAGGTTCTGGATGTGAAGTTCCTTGGGCCTGGTGATTCTCACATTGTTGTGGCTACCAACAGCCCTCAGCTGAAAGTATTTGAACTGGCAACATCACACTGCCAGATCCTCTATGGTCACACAGGTGTGTGTAGTCAGCTCTGATGTGGGAGGGAGATGGGAAAGCATTTCTTTATCCAGCTTCTCACAACTCTGATGTAGAGGCTGGAGTCCTTGAGTTGTCTCTAGAACAGCATCACAAAAATTTTTGGAGTTGTGTGGAGAGAGTATATGTTATGTTGTCCCGATTTTGCAAACACTAGTTTACTTTATCCTGGTCTGTTAGTTCAGTCCCTTTCACTAGCGGTGGGATCAGTTTAAATTGATACGTGAGTGCGAGCTCTGAATGCAGTTTTGTGGCTGCAAGTGACAGACTCGCACCAATGAGTCACTTTGCAGTGAGTGCAGATATGTTTCCGAGTGTCCCAAACATGTCCCCGGGTCAGAAAGCGATGGGGTCATTAATTAACACAATTCTGTTGTCTGATTTGAGTATTGCTTTGCATCCAACTATTTTTTCTTCCTCTGTTTAGAAACAATTCTTGCTTTGGATGTCTTCAGAAAAGGCCTGATGTTCGTCAGCTGTGCTAAGGTGTGTTACTTTTCTTTGTTTAATGAAACTCTTCATTTCTGGTGATCTTTGTGGGCAGTATTCTTTGGGCTACTTCCCCCAAATACAAGGTTCTTCCACTATCCCTTTTTAACGTTGTCCCTGGGGAAATGTGATTGATTGTATTTTGTTAGCCTGAGAGGAGATGTCTCATTCTCCAGGTGTCTTGCTCTTGTGTTAGAGTTCAGAGATGTCATTAGTGTGAGGCTGATGGGGAGCTGTGGGTAAAAGCTGTGTTGGAAGAAAAGGTGCTGACTGCTCTGATACACCCAGAAATAAACCTCCACGCTAAATCCCAGACTGCAGGGCACCGTGTTTGCCCTCACCCACTGACGAACGCAGGCAGAAGTCGAAGCTTGAAAAGAAGTGAATAGTCAGGCTCACGGATGTGATGAATGCATGGGGAACTGATCACTTGTCGAAAAAACATTTCAGTTTATGTCCTCTCCCATTACAGGACAAAAGCATTCGAGTCTGGCGGATGAACAAAGATGGAAGGGTGATCTGTGTTGCCCAAGGACTGGGTCATGCGCATGGGGTAGGCGCTGTCTCTTGCTCCAGGTAATAAAAATCAGATGAGATTTTTACCTCTGCAAGCATGAGTCATGGCTGCTTTGCTGATCCTCAGGGTGGATGTTTTGGTGGATGCCTGCCTCTGAGCTATGCTGTTTCTTGTTCTTGGTCCCAGCTTGTTGTGGTGCTCTGAGTTTGAAGGAAGGATGATTATTATTTATTTTTTTTTGATGCAAATCTGTATCTCCTTAAGTTGCAAAGTTTGCATTTCTTTGTTAATCTAACTCCTGTTTGCCTTAAAGAGCAGTAGCTGGATAAGTTGCCAGATAAAGCTTGAGCGATGTGGAGAGGAGGGTTGGGGAGCGAAGGGAATGTGTCTACGAAGGTGCTTGCTTGAATAGCATGTCTGTTTATCAGCTCTTCACCTTTCTCCGTGCTGCCTAACAGTCTGGAAGCCCAACGTACCTGTTCAGGAGCTGTAGTGTGCCTTTGTCTGTAAATGAAGAGTGCATTTACAGGGTTCTTGCCTAATGTTTGAATTGTTGGAGGCTCTCCCGGGGACCTAAGTCAAATGAAAGACAGCTTGAGAAAATGTTAAAGCACTCTGTTTCCCATCCCAGCAGAGTGACTGAATTTGTGTAGATTCCAGTAGGGGAGGAGGCGGCCTTTTTTTTCTGTGCAGAGAAGCCACTCTTTTGCTTCTTTACACTTGACACTTTTATTCCTTTCAGACTCAAAGAAAGCTTCATAGTAACCGGCAGCCAGGACTGCACAATCAAGGTCTGGAATATCCCGGAATCCCTCACTTCCAAAGCAAAAGCAGCCTTGATCTCCAGTCCAGAAAGCCTTCATGCAAAAGTGACTGAGAGGGGTCATGACAAGGTAAAGCTCCAGCTGATGCTAGAACATGCTTTTAGTACTTAAACCTTTCTCTTCTGTGTTGTACCCTACATTTGTCGCCTGTCCAACAGCTGGAGCAAAGGCTTAAACTGCTTTGCACTCTCTGTACTTGTGTGACTTCTCTAGGACATAAACAGCGTGGCAGTTTCTCCGAATGACAAGCTCATTGCCACAGGCTCACAGGATCGGCTGGCCAAGCTGTGGTCCTCTTCTGATTGCTCTTTGCTGGGTGTCTTCACTGGACATAAGCGTGGAATCTGGTGTGTGCAGTTCTCCCCAGTGGATCAGATCTTGGCCACTTCTTCAGCAGATGGGACCCTGAAGCTTTGGGGTCTTCGGGACTTCAGCTGTCTGAAGGTAATGAGAACTCACACTGCCCCTTGCTCTCGGCAACCCTCGCGTGCAACAGGGGTTGGTTAAGGCTGTTTCAAAAAAGTATGTGCTGGTCAGTGCGGCTGAAATGTAGCAGTGTGGCCATGCTGAAGGAAGATCTCTCCAGGTCTAGCCTTGTTTTCCAGAATCTTGGGTGTGTAAGCCACATGTAAAGCTCCAGGGCAAGAGCATCTGCCCAGTGCTCAACTGATCTTACTATTCTAGCTAATCAGGGAGCAACATGGGGGGAATCGGCAAAAAAGCACATTCACACGATTGAAAGAAAGCTGGCTTTGCCTGACACAGCTGTGGCCATGAAGGAAAAACACACAAGCTTGAATTTTAGACACATTCTGGACTGTCCAGTCCAGTAGTGTCTCAGTAAGGACATGAGAAGGCAATTGCCACTCTGTGCTGCGTTCTGCCCAGCAGTGTTACCTCACTGAAGGGCTGCTTCCTGCAGTGACAGGGGAATAGACCTTCTGGGGAGACAGCCTGCGTGGCTCACCTCACCGTTCAGACCGCTTGGCCAACAAGTTGAAGCAAGCAGGTTGTTTGAAAAAATGAGATGGGGACAAGTCATTTCCTCCTGCTCCTTTAACCTCCAGTAAAAGTCCCACGGATAGAGGCTGCTTTTTGGAACTTACCTATTTGGGCTTTAGGAGTAAATAGCATCCTCTTGAAAGAGGAGTTTCTCGAAAGGTCTGGCAACAACTCTAACACTTCTGAGCTTCCTTGCTGTCTTCCAGACATTTGAAGGTCACGATGCCTCTGTACTGAAGATCATTTTCGTAAGCCGAGGAACACAACTGCTCAGCAGGTAAGTGCCTACACCAGGAGTGGAGAGGAAGATGTCAGAACAAATCAGACGAGAAATCTCTGAGCTGATATCAGCAGTGAGAGGGAAGAGCCTTGTGCAGTGGATTTAGTTTTGGAAAGACTGCTAGGAAGATGCCATGTTTATGCCAAGCTTTCTGCTGATCTTCCTCTTCTCCAGTTATGCTGTGGATTCTAGTTGGCTGCTGGGTTGGTGACACGCTACAGTTAGGCAGAGCTAGGGGGCCATCTTATCCTGCTGTCTTTGCTGAGGGCAAAGAGCCAGAGCTAAACAGTTACTGGTACCTGAAAATACCACCAGAGTGTATGAGGAAGAGTAGTAGTAGGATTTCCCAAGAAGGAATCATCTGAAGGAATGCTGGTAGTACTGGGAACTACTTGTATGGAATTCTCAAGCTCTTTTGACATTTTTGGCTAATGCTACTCCTATTTAAAAGGCATTGGAATGGGACGAGTTTATCTGATATTTAAGGTGGGGCAGAGCAAGGATGGATCCAGTGATTCTCTGAGTTAAGTTTGTTGTGTTTCTTTCTCTTCCAAAAGTGGTTCTGATGGTCTCTTAAAACTCTGGACAATTAAAACAAATGAGTGCGTGAAAACGTTAGATGGTCATGAAGATAAAATCTGGGGTCTTCACTCTAACAAGCAAGATGATATGGTTGTGACAGCATCCAGTGACTCCTGCATCATGCTGTGGAAGGTACAGCACCGGGTCTTTCCTGTGTTCCCTCTCTGGGTTAGAAATCACAATGCAGTTGGAGAGCTCAGGATCCCAGGGGCTTGTCTGTCTCTCTTCCAGCTTGACACATGTTCTCCTTGCTTTCTGCACGTAGAAATTGGGTCTGTAAGGCATATGTCTGGGTTTGGGCTGGGTTTCTTTTGCCGTACTGTATTTCCCCAGTTGATGTTGTAAAAGGAACAGCAGATGGGCTTTAGCAGCCTGCCCAGCGCCGGTCTTCTGAAGTGGTTTGGAGGGAAGCTACGAGTTGCTGGATTTAACACTGAAATGACTTGAGCTGGAGATCCTGCTGTAGAAAATGGTTTCCTGATCACTTGATGGCTAAATAAAAATTAATCTGTATTTAAGCAAGATTTGACAAAGTTACATTCTGGGTTGTTTTTTTTTTTAATAGGATGTCACTGAAATTGAAGAGAAAGAGGCACAAGCTAAACAGGAGGAGCAGATTATGAAGTAAGTTGATCCTGTGCAATAATGAGCTGTGAACGGCAAACTCTGTCCAGTGAAACTGTCCACACCTAGAGCCATCCAGCTCCATCTAATCCAAATATCACATCATTTAGCTATTTAGAGGCTGTCAGGGCACAGTAGTCTCTTCTTTGTAGTTTATCTTTAGTTCCTGCAAAGCTTTGCTATAATACTGTCACCTTGACAATTGATTAGTTTCTTGTTTATGCACTGCTAAGATAAGCAAAGTCAAACTGCCAAAAGCTACTTTCACTTTTTCCTGCTTCAGCCAGCACTGAATAGCTCAGGGAGCCCTTGAATGTGCCAGGGTAATTATCTGCACAATGAGGGCACTGAAGCATTAATTGGCAAGTGTTATTAACTTCTTGGCATTAAACCTCTGCACGCTATTGTTGCCAAATCTGCTGCTTTCTGTATAGCAGTTTTTTCAACCAGCCAAATATTTCTCTCACTCTCTTGACCCTGATTTGTTTTCCAGGGAGCAAGAGCTTTCTAACCTGCTTCACGAGAAAAGATACCTCAAAGCTTTAGGGTTGGCAATCTCTCTGGATCGTCCGCACACGGTGTTGATGGTGGTCAAAGGTGAGTCCACGTTGTGCTCTGAAGGCTTTTTTCTGCCCTCTCTGCCTTCTAGAACATCTCTTCCAGGTAGACAAAGTCTAGAAAGTCTAATTATCTGAAAGCCTCAGTTTTCCCTTTCTCTGATGACTCCTGTTTTCATAAGTGAAGTTGCCCTTGATAACAAATGGTCTCCCCGCTCCCGGTGCGTGGGCCAGACTCCTGCATCGACTCTTCGTTTCTCCTTTCCACAGCCATCCTCAAGGAAACTGATGGGAGGAGGCACCTGGAAGAGAACATTGTTCGGCTGCGGAAGGATCAGAAAGGTTTGTTGCAACTTGGTTTAAAGTGGTAAAACCACTCAGGTTAGGGGCTTGTTTTCTCAATTGAAGTTAAAAGGAGAAGAATCTCCTTAGACTCAGTGTTTACCACTGAGGTCCCAAAGCAGGACACCTTCTTTGTTATGGTGCTACGGCTGAGCTTGTGTGAGTGGCTTTGCCTGTTGTTTGGGATGTTCCTCAGCTCAAGACAATGTGACAGCTCAAGAATCTCTTCAGTGCAGAGTTGTCCTGCCCCTCTGGGCTTGTCTATCAGGGTCTGTGGGAGCTGAACCACTGTGAGACAGAAGAGATGCTTTTGAACCTGGCGTCTCCTGTGTGCCAGCACCCCGGCACAACCAGCCTGTACAATTTCCTTCCTCCCTAGAGGCGGTGCTAGCGTTCTCGGTGACGTGGAATACGAACTCTCGAAACTGCCATGAGGCTCAAGCTGTCCTTGAAACCCTCTTGAAGCACGAAGCACCAGACAAGCTCCTGCAGTACTCGGGCATTAAATCTGCTGTGGAGTCCCTGCTGCCTTACACCGGTGGGTCACACTGCAGGGATGGGCTGTGACCTGACATCTCCTGTGCTCTGGATATTCCCCGTTTGCCTTGATCTTAAGAGAAGGGAGTTTTTTCTCCCCGTTCTGGTGAGCTTTTCTGTGATGCCAATCATTGTGTTTCTCTCTTTGCAGAGCGCCATTTTCAGAGACTGAGCCGTTTGTTACAGGCTTCCATGTTCATCGATTTCATGTGGCAAAACATGAGGCTGGCTGACACAGCCCAGCAGGAAGACATGACTTTGTGACCTTTCTCCCACCAGTTGCTCTTTCTGGAGGGGAAAGTCTGAACTGCCTTCCCCTCAGGTCCGGCAACTGGACTATTCCTGTATTTTATAATAAATTTTTAAAGTTTGACTTTCTAAAACAAGTCCAGCATTCAGTCTCCTTAGGGCTTAGCGGGAGGAAAGGGATCATTCCTCTGGCCAAGCTGTGGTTTCCTTTTCTATTTTCACACCCTGAATTTTCAGGCCCAGATTCTTAAACAGCACTTGGTTTGGAAAAAAGGCAGAACCTGGCTCTGAACAAGCATTTGGTCTTTGCTGGGGATTTAAAGACTTTCTGGAGTTGGGAGACACTACGGGCAATGTTGTAGGATACCCCAGAGCCCAGCGAGGCAGCGTGTAGGGATCAGTGTGGTGTCACTGGATATTTTCTTTGCTTGGGCAGAATACAGCCTGGGCCAAGGCAGGTCTCACCTCTGCCTGCCCTGAATGTCAGTGCCTGGGAGGGAGATAATCACAGTTTTAATTCCCCAGCTGGCAAGTTTTTGAAGTATAAAAAACAAGCAGCCTTCAGAGATATTTACATGTATTTTATTTTAGTGTCTAAAATAAATGTAAAAGTTCAGAACAACATAAACGCCTCACAAGTTAAATTGCTTGTTTCAAAAATATTAACAGATACCTAGGAGAATAACTAAAAGATAGAAATCTATAGAAAAGTCTTAAGTTTTCCTATAACTATTTTTCTAACTCTATTCTAGAAAATGAGTTTAGGAGGAGAATTGTTAGTTTCAGTAACTACCAGACTCCCTTGAAAGGAGAATATTTTGTTCGTAAAAATGACTCTGCCCCCCTTACCCAGTTGGGAAACAAGCTGTACTACACCCGCTCTTGTTTCTGTGCCTGCACAGACATCTTTGTAGGAAATAGTCAGAGATGAGGGTCCCAGCCACCAGGGCCTTTGTACTCGGCCATTGGGCAGATCCAGCCAATTCGTATATTTGATGGCCAGTTCTCTGCTACCCAAGATGACCTAACCTTTAAACCCACCCCCCCAAAACCCCAGACAAACAGCAAAAATCAAAGAGTTTAAAAAAAATAATACATAAAATAGGTGGTTCATATAAATGATACTCAAAGGGCCGCAGCATCCCATCGCTACCCCATGGCAGTAGTCGTAGCTCTGGGTGACTCTGTCACTTCTCTGCCCGGGTTTCACTCCGCGGGGTGGCTGCAGCACTGACAGCTGCCCCGCTGCGGGGAATAACGCAAGGACGGTTGTGACACTTTCACACACTGCACCGTGGGACAAATACCTGCCTGAGGGAGAACTGAATCCAAAGTGACCACTGGCTTACAGAGGAGCTGCCAGATCCGCAGATGCCTTGGCTCCCCTGATGAGTTAAACCAGTAAATCCCCCGACTCCAGTAAAGCCCCTCCTGCCTCCCTGACCTCCTGGTGTGAGCTGCAGCACCGGTCACTGTTACCCAGGGCAGCAGTGTTTGCACACAAGTTCTGTCAGGATCTATTCGTGTCCTTGGAAAGCGACAAGTCCCAAGCCCTGACACTGCCCACACCACTGCCCAGGTTCCTCTGGGCCGTCAGTGAGGAGGGAGCCTGGCTCTCGGTCATGGTGCTGGCCCAGGCCTGGGTCCGTGCCTCCCCCGCGGGCACTAGTGCACGCTCGGGAGCAGAGTCTGGAGGGCAGGCCGGGTGGAAGACTTCTGCACGGCTCGCTTTGTCATGGTGCTACACTTCTGGAGGATCTCGTGAGCTGAGGGGCGCACGGGCACCTTGGGGACGCAAGTGTCCAAGTCTGGGTCAGTGAGGGAGTGACTTAGATCAGCTGCAGATGACTCCACGAAGCCAGAATCGTTCCTGTCCTTGTGGGTGAGGTGTGGGGACTTGGTGCTGTGCGTGGCCAAAGTATGCTCCAGGGGAGAGCTCCTGGCCTGCTCGACTTCGGGCAGAGATCTTGACAATTCAGGCTTCCAGTTCAGCCGGCTGTCCTGCTCGCTGCTGCTCCCCGAGCTGAGGGATGAGCTGTCTGACTCCAGGTCTGGGGTGGAGCTGGCCCTGGGCAGAGACCTTGATCTGCTAAGAGAGCTCATGTCCTCTTCAGTCTGGTCAAGGGAAGAGCAAGCCCGTACCATGTGCTGTCCCGTGGCCCCAGCCTGGGGCTGAGGAACTGTCAGAGAGGAGGCAAGGTTCGGGGTGGAAACGTTGAGCCCGGAGGTCATGATGGTCTGGAGCTTGTGGTGAGGATTCTTGTAGGGCTGGAGGTACACGGAGGGCATGTAGCCGGTACAGCCATTGTATCTGAGGGGGAAGGATGAAAAGCAACACTGAAAAGAGCCCTTCTCCCAGCTCCAGCCAAGGGCAGAGCACCTGGGGGAAGAGGTGAGAACTCGTCCCAATGCTGTACGTGGGGCATGAGGAAGAAGAAAACCATCCCTAGCCAAGGGTGGTCAACTCAGGGAGCTCCTCTGCACCCCACCTGGGGAGGAGCAGGCAAGAAGCACCTGTAACAGGTAACTGGCTCCCTTGGGGAGCAAGAGCTTTGGAAAAGCCTCCTTACCGGATCAGCCACCAGCCATCGTCAGATTTCTTGACCACCTCCACGACGACGCCATTGTTCAGCGAGAGCTCATCTGCCTTCTGAGACTCGTAGTCCTGCACAACGAAGTACAGGCTGCCTGCAGAGAGAAGGGGAGGTTGGTTTCGCCTTGTGGAGAAAATGCCTCCATCCCTGTGACCCACCAGCTCAGCAGCCCTGGGGAGCAAGCGAGAGCTGCAGGGCAAGTGTCCCTGAGAGTGACTGATCTGCTCAGAGCCCCACAGCTGACGGTAGAGCTGATCAGAAGGGTCAGAGATTCAGGAGGGGACTCCAAACAATGGTTAAAGCAGTGGGCTTTTTACAGAACTCATTTTTTAAGGAAGAACGTGGTGTCCCAGGGAGGCAGAAGCAAACTTACCATCCTCGTTTGAGCTCAAGACATTCTGGATGTCCTTGTGGGCATCAATCTCTTCCAGGTAGGGGGCTGGGAACCAGGCTATCTGCTTGTCTGCGTTTTCTACTAGCCACCATCCTGCAGCAACCAGGGAAGAAAAAAAAAAAAAGAGTTTTTTAGCAGCCTGCAAGTAGACAGATGACCGTAATCCCGGGGCAGGGGCTGCTCTGCCACAGGAGACAGGGACAACATGCAAAGTAGCTCAGTGCCTAACGGATGCCGTGCTGACACGTTGTTCTTTGATCCTGTGTAAATCTGGGTAAACACACCCCATGTACAGACACCCACACGCACCCCAGATGCTACCGACTCGGCGTTTGCCAAGCTATGAATCAACCTACACCATCCATCCCTGAAACTGAAGAATCCCTATCAAACATACCAGTCATGTCCTTGATTAACACTTCAACAATTTCCTTCTTAGCGACTTTGAATTTCTGGTTCTTTGTGTCTTTGGTTTCAAAGGTTTCAATGCATCTGTAGCTCTGGGAAACCTGAGGGCGTGTAATAGAGAGCTGTGGCCCTGACTGGTTTTTCTTCCCCCCTCCGATTTCGGATGGCATGATCACAACACTGAAAAACAAAGTTTAATATCAGTTTACTGAAAACTCACATGGAAGGTTGAGTTTAGTAATTGTTTTGGTAAAATCATCTATGCAGTAGGCTGAGAAAAGCTTAGGCATCAAAACCAACATCAACATCTTTCTGTTTCACGAAGACACATATAAACAAAAGATACAAATATGATTTCACACCTGTTTTCAGGAAAGGAGGGATCTAGGTCTTGGGTCTGTGCCTTGAAAAACCGAATCACATCTCCACCTTGGGAGATTTTAGCCTCCGTTTTCAGCAGCTCCTGTGAGTAAGTTTCCAGCAGTTTCAGTATCTCCAGGCACCAGTTCATTTTCCTGCTCTTCCTGTGCTTCGTGTTTACATCTTTGAAATAACAAAAGCAAAGTTGTTGTAAGACAACAAGGGATCTGGATGCTTTGAGAGCAGCATCTTTTGCCTGAGCAGGGGTGTGCCCTCACCTCCCACCTTTCCCCACACAAGCCCGAACTCTAAGAAGCTGAGACAGCAGGTGCCTCTGCCTCCCTGTCATTTTCAATAGCTCCTGATCCGATTTTTTTAATAGCTAGAACTTATCTTTGTTCACGTATAAATGTTGCAAGGAGCTCTGGGCCAATATTTAAAGTGTAATATTAATTTACCAGGTGCAATTATCTATTAAAATAGGCTTTCTGAGTTATTTTAAGTCCGTAATAGACCCAAGCACGTTCATGTAACCCAGGAGTATTATGGCATGAGCAGGAGTGAGCTGTTAATCTGTTCCAAAGGAAGGTCAGACTCAGAGGCTGAAGTCTGTGTCATCAGTTATGACTGTCCCCAACAGGTCTGTTGTGTTTGTCGGTCCATCAGGGATTTGTTCTCCTTACCTTTAAACCTGGGTATTGTCCGGTCAGATCTCCTGAGCGAGCCGCTCTCAATGGGGAATTTTCTCTTCAGCTCTTTCTAAAAGTGAGGAGGAGGAGACAATGGTGATGCTTTGCAGCCCTGACACACGGCTGGGCTCCTTCCCCTCTCCCCAGGACCAGAATCCTATTTTCAGGGAAATATTTACTTACATGGAAACTCTTGAAGTCTTCAAATGTCCGGTAGATGATAATTTTGTTCTGATCTGACCAAGACACAGACATCATGTATTTCTGTAAAAATAAAAGGGAAAAGAGTGCATTTTTTTTTTAAATTAAGTGTTCAATATTGGATGTTTTCAAGCAGTCAGCATTTGCCAGGACCTGTGGCTTAGTTCTGGCTTCAGGATGCAAGACTGTCACATGAAAAAATTAAATAAAATATAAGACCTACAAAAATATCTCCTTAATTTTAGGGCCCCAAATGGATAATCATTGTTAAAACCAGAGTAAATTTATGACACTGTGAACAGAAAGACAGCAGAATCCAAGATAACCGTTTTCTTATTATAGTAAAATCATTAAAAAATAAGTCCAAGACCCCTGTCCTAAATCACAAGTCTCTAATCCCAACACTGCGGGGAAATAAGTATAACCCTGTAAGACTAACACAAAAAAGCCCTCTGGTTTCCCAATTTGTAAATATTTAAGGAGAAAAAAGAAATCCAACAAAAAAAAAATGTAAATAATTAAAGTACCTTCTGCTTTCCACATTGCATCAAGCCAACAGCCTTTACATCCACTGGGTACCTGCTGGAGCTCATCTTGCCCAAGCCTGCTCCTCCTTCCCAGGGCAGCTGGATTCTGAGGAGAGATGTGGCTCCGGGCACGACTCCTGCCGTTAAATACGCTGGAGCCGGAGGCAGGGCGCTTCCTCCTCCACCCACTAACGCGGGCAGAAATTCCGTAATTTGGCAAACTACCGCGTGCCTTTTACCTGCTCCCCCCTGCTTTTAACATGCAAATGTTGCTGGGAGCAGAGGGGCATAGTTCAGAGAGCTGGGGAGGAGAAGCATCTTATCTTATCATATCCTTACTAGAATAATGCCAGTAAGAGAGCCTGGCCCTGCGGCTGGATTCGGTTATCATCCCTGGGTGTTGGGGAGGTCACTGGGGCAGCAACACCTGCTGTGAACTAAAGTCCGTTTCCAGGGATGGATGTGTTGTGTTTACAGCTATAATGCATGGACGTGACTGACGGAGTTGCCCACAGTCTGGGCTGCCCTCACCCCAGCCCCAAACACTGATTAGGAACGTGGCTTGTTGTCAAGCACAAATCAGGCACAATTCGAGGTGTGTGCTAGCGGTGACAAATCTCTTCTCCTTACTGCTTTGTCCCACCTGCTAAGATACTTCACTTTAAATGGATTTCTGGTAGCTGTATCAGTATTTGCGTGCTCTCAGAAATTAGCGGGAGATGCTGATGCTGATGTTGTTGTAGCAACGGATGAATAAACACATCCCTGGGCTGTAACTGAGAACGTCCCAAAGCTTCTCAGCTGTAAATATGCGATGGAGACTCAGCTCCAAGTGTCCTGTGCTCTGTCTTGCGTCAAGCCAGGTGTCCATCCCCACCTAGGGCAACCAGCAGCTCTTCCCATGGACCAGCTCTCACTGCCCAGAGGCACTGCCGGACTGGTAATTACAGCCCTGGAAAGTCTGTCCTTTCGCTGAACTCCTGCCTTCGGCGTGCCTCAGGTTATGACTCGGCTGATGGGCCTCTGTGTGATCAAACCGGCTTCTCCGTCCTCCCTCCCCCTCTTCTTTGATGAAGCCTCAATTGAATCATTATAATTATTGGAGCCCAAATTGAGAGGCTCAGCACTGCGTTGCCTTTCATTTTCCAGTTACACCTGGTGTCTCAAAACCCTCAGCAACAGCTGCAGGTGATTTTTCATCTACTAAAAAAAAAAACCCAGAATCTGAAATGGAAGCCAAAGAAGATTCCTTCTGGATGGCCAGAAAATATGGTGAGCAGGGCCTTGGTTTGCATTTCATGGGCATGTGAGGCTGCTCCTGCACAACACGATGGCAATTTCTGGGAATAAAGTGCTTTTGTAGCAGTTTGATCTATTGCTGCAGGATGTGTGTCCTCTGTTGGGAAGAGAAGGTTGTACAGAGAGCACTTTGGTCCCGTGCACGGGTTTGGTGGGAAAACCCCTTTGATGGCATCTCCACGGTACTTCCTGGCTCAGGGAGCCAGGCAGGAGCTGCCCCACGGAAGGGCAATGCAAAGCAGCTCGCTGCCCTCAACTGTCCCAGAATCGGACCCTCCATCTCTCTGTTCACAAAGGGTCCAGCAAAAGCACGTGCTGTTAAATCTACCGGGTTCAAAAGGTAAAGAGTGTTATGGACAGAGAGGAAATCACTTCATCCAGTGAGTTTCTTCTTTACGATCGTGCTTATCTAGAAGCTGGCGGTTTCTGAGGCAGCAAAGCCCTTCGCCAACTCCCTGAGATCATGTCCACGCTCACGGGCTTCTCCTCGGCAGCCAAGCCGGGGCCAAGCTCGCCTTTACACGGCTCTGTCGTGTGGCTCTCGGCGATTGCTGGAACCAAGACACTCACCAAAGTACATTTGGTGGGTTTCCTGTCTCAGAGTAAACACAAAACACAACTTATTTTCAAGACCGCAAAGGTTTAAACATATTTACCCTTAACAGGAAAGGCTAAAGACAATAAAGATCTTAGAGGAGCTGCAATCTGTGTATGCACGGGAGACGGCCAGGGGAGGTTGAGGCAGCACGTCGCTCCACGTCTGCAGGGACTGAGGGTGTCAGTGAAATTGCCATTTGCTAGTTTCAAAGGCTTTGCCGAATTTCACCGTTCTCGGAATTCAAGCAGAAGGGCAGTGTGGAAAACGTACAATGAGATGTTACACCAGGAAGGTGAGAGGTGGAGGTCTGCAGGTCACCTGAGGCTGAAGAACCAGCCGTGCAGTTTGGGGAGCTGATTTTCTGGGGGAGATTGGCTGGTGACAGGCATCTCAGATAAAAGCAAAGTATGAGCAAAACTACTCAAAACTCGATAATTAGTTATTGAGAAAGCGTATTGCAGAAGCAAAGGTCACTGCAATGCAGAAGAGAGGTATGGGGGGAAGAACGGCCAGGCCCTACTTGGGGATAATGACACCTCTGGTGTCACCCCAGAGAGCTCCACTCGGGGCTCTGCAGTTGTTATCATCGAGTATCAAGTACTGTTGGCTTGTTGCTATCAAGTTTCATGTCAAGGAACTGCCCAAGAGATTGATCTAATGAGTCACGTCATACAGCCTGGAGTGATGCTATCTGTGAAACCTGAGGCAGGGCTGTGCCAGGTTGCTTCTGGATCAGCAAGGGCTCCTCGATGGCGTTACTGCTCTTCCTTCCCAAAACCCTGAAAGGTGAGGGCCGCTTCTCTTGGGAAGGATGGATAACTGATCAGAAGAGGCCGTTAATTCCACTTCCTTGCTGGATACATTTGAGCACGCTTACAAAAAAGCCCCAAACCAAAGCCGTTTCCCTGACGTTACGTCAAATTTACTTTATCTCTTCTACTGCTTCCATATTATCCTGCCATAAATTGGTACCTCCTTATATGTAATAATTAACTGACGGGTAGGAGTGGTATGCCCGGGAAAAGTAAAACTCAGCCAATATTGCTGCACACTGCTATTTCATCACCAGTATTTATTTTCATAGGCTATGAGGACAGCGGTCACTTTTTTCTTCAGTTGTTTTACAAGGTACAAAACAGGTCATAAATTAACAAGTAATATATAGGAAGGGACTGTCCAGATTTGACAATATCGAGGAAGCACAAGTTTCCCTCTGTAATAACTGCAGGCGTTTCTGCAGCCTGCTCCAAGAAAGTCACGTACGCCTGGCAAAGGTGGAGCTCTGCCTCCTGCTCCTCGGGGAGCATCACCACTGCCATAAACAGGTGCTCTGTTTGCATGAAATGCTGTTTATGTCACAAAAAGTGACTAAGGTGTAGTCATGGGGAATCACACCAGAGTCCCTGCCCCAAAAGAGCCCATGGTCTAAAGGACAGGGCAGGTCACCCAGTGGTTTCAGGGAGTCCCCCTGGCCACCTGGGCTGCTCCCTCTGCTATTTCCATTACAAGCCCAGCTTCCCTCCACTGAGTATAAAATCTCCACGAGAAATAAACACTCGGGGGCCTGGTTTTCTTTTCCTTTCAGTATGGATCAGGAATAACTTAATCCTATGTGTTTAGCCAGAGTACGGCAGGTGGGACAAGAGCCTGGACCAATCCCTCCCTCCATCCAATGGGAGCCAGAAGCAAAGTTTGAGCGTGCGGATGCTCAGAGGTAGCCACAGGCAATTTTTCTCCAGCTCCACCGCAGCCGTTTTCCAAGTCAAACAAGGAATTACTGCGTCACAAAGGCACACACACACAAAAGAGAAGGAGCCGTGTTATGAACAGCCTTTAGCACGCACAGAAGCCAGGTCCGGGCTGGTTAGTGACCTGCACATCTCACGGCTGCAGATGTGCCGGACTCTAAATCAGGCATTTCTCTTTCCATGCCCCGAATGGGAGGAACTGCTAGAGGTGAGACTCGCTGATCTCTTGCAAACTCAACAGGGAAAGGCAGAGAGAGACAAAATCCTCCAACCACCCTTGAGATACTACGGCTGCAAGAAAGAGATATGGAAAGGAGCCGCGGGCACAGCCAAGGGGGGCCCTCAGCTGGCACAACACCAGCAGGAGAGCTGCATCTTTTCCCACCATCACCTTCAGGATCAAAACCTGCCCTTTGTTGCTCCTGAAGGTCACCTGCGATAACTCATGACCTATCAGCACCTTTAATGAAAACCCCAGCTGCTAAAAGCTGATTTTAAGAGTACAAAGAGCTTTTAGACTTCCAATAAATAGAGAAACAGACTCTTGTTTAAAAATAATTTAAAAAATCGAACACTGGAGTTGACAAAAATATCCTTCACCTCTTAAACAAAGGAAGCAATTGAACTTTCACACAGGCTGGGATGAGAGATTTTGCAATGTCTAATCCAGAAGAAGGTATTTCATTTCCTCCTAATTTCGATGAAGCATTTTTCAGAGGGCAGCGGAATCCAATTCAGAAAGACTCTGCGCAAAAGGCAGTGCTCATTTTCTACAAGACCTTCATCTGCCTTTTCCACAAGGGAACTCCACGCAGTCGCTGTGGCTTCGTGAGCCAGCATGTGGAGAGGGGCTGCCATTCCCCCCTCTCTTCTGCTCTCCTCTGCCACCCTCCCATCTCACCATGAATCCCACTCCTTTTAATCTTGGTTATTGCCCCCGTGCAGGAGACCAGGGCTCACGACATAGAATCACAGAATCCTTATGGTTGGAAGGGACCCTTGGGATCATTGAGTCCAACCACAAAATAAAAAAAAAAACCCAACCTAAAATAACAATAAAAAACAACCTACACAAACAAAACCACAAACAGACACAAACCAACAATCTCGTGCACTAGAGCATGCCCTGAAGTGCCATCTCTCCATGTTACTTAAATACCTCCAGGGACGGTGACTCCACCACCTCCCTGGGCAGGCTGTTCCAGTGCCTGACCACCCTCTCAGTAAAGTAATTCTTCCTAATATC
>JAOXJK010000069.1:6932747-6953282 GCA_025774025.1 Xenus cinereus
CCTCAGCCTCTCCTCATAGGACTTGTTCTCTAGACCCCTCACCAGCTTGGTGGCTCTCCTCTGGACATGCTCCAGCACAACACGAGGGGTCCTGTCCCCTTGGGTCACTGATACCGCAGACACAGCCAGATGTCTGGTGTAAAATCACGGCAGCACATCAAACTCCCTCAAACCTCACAGCTGCTGGCTGAGAGGGGTTAAAGCAAGGGAGCAAATTTTCCTTGAAATGCCCTCGACAGACAGGCCCCTGTTTACCAAGCACTTGTTGTAATAATTTCATAGCTCCTTTATAGAAGTGGTGTGTTTTTCTAAGGTTACACAAAGGGCAAAAGCGTGATTCAAGAAGAAAACTTGCAGGAAGGAGGAGAACGTAACTTAGGCCCCTGCACAAGAAAGTTTTCTGCATCATTTCCTAGAGAAAAAAAAAAAAAAAAGAAAAAAAAAAGGTGTTTAATGAGTTCATTGCATGGTATGAGGCCAATGCAGCGGGTGTTCATGCTGGGACCCGTCTATGGGGTGTGAAGGGAGATGGATGGCAGGATTGAGTTTCCGAGCGGTTTCAGCCTCGAGGAGGCCCCACACGCTCCGAAATCCATCAGGGGAAAACCCCAGCGACACAACCTGTACAGCCACGGCAAGCGGAGCAAGTGCCGGCGAACACGTAGAAATACTGTTTTCACTTGGGCAAAATCTATTCTTACCTCATGCTAAATATGGCAAAGCCTAACCAGAGACAACACCGTTGTATTCCTCCCAGATTAGTCAGAGAAGTGCTCTGCTATTCTTACCCCTTCCTCATTCCACACAGCCATCCATAAGCAGAATATGCAAAGTGCCTTCTCTCTCCTGGTGTTTCCATAGGTTCTTGGAGCTCAAGTTAAAAATCCACCTAAAAGACCAAAGGCAAGACCTTTGTGTTCCTTCCCCCAAAAGCAATATTTAATCTTCACTCAAAAGCCTGGCGGGGAGAAGAGTAACGTGGAAGAAGAAGTGTTGTTTCATTAATTTTTAATTTTTAACGATTGAATACATTTTCATGGCAACTGTGATCCGAGGAATCTCTTCCTCCACCGGTGATTGAGACTTACTACTGTCCACAAGCTTTGATCCGCTTTTAGAAAAAGGAATCACCCAACAACCAGGGAGAGCTGCAAATGGATGAGGAAAAAGAAACCTCCAGCTGTACCTGTCCTTCTACAGGACAAGCGATTTGGAAAGCACAGCTCGCAGGGTCATTCATTTTTAGGAGGTGAAAATGGGAGAGACTGATAAGGAAAGACCCACAAAATCCACACAGCATTTTTTAATGAACTTCAAATAGCATCTTCTTACTAAAACAAAGGGTGCTCCTATCACGCAGTCGGTTCTGCTGCAGCAGCAGAAGCCCATGTCCACGCTGGAGCCCACCCTGAAATCTCCTGCCATTCGCAGAGGGCAGAGGGCTCTCCTCTCACAAGGCCAAGCGGAATGGGAGCTGCTGGCTGAAGATTTTGTGCTTTATTTTTCAAGAGCACAAAAGGAAAAAACCAATTTTGCCATGTTTCTGCTCAGAATGCATTAACCGATTCCATGGATGCTCGGAGAGAGTCTGGGATGTGGGAGACAGAGACTGGAGCATGACACAAACATCAAAGCACTGGCTGTACCAACCTGCACAGAATCATTTGGTTTTCTCCCCATCCCTGACATTGCAAATATATACACAGCTCGTTCGGAATTCTCATTTTAATCAGCAAGAGGATCCACACGGCACAAACTTTAAAATAATGTTCTGCAGTCGCTGGGTATAGACCCCCAGATTTGAGCAAGGAAGAGTCGCGGTGTAGTCTGTGTGAAGTCTTACACCTCGGACTGTTTTGAACAGATTTTAATAGTTCTGGATGGATCTGAATTGCGATCGATGTCTCACCCATTCCCTGGCAGTGAAACGTGTCAGTCTGGCAGCAGGCTCCCTCCTGATAACTGGGAGACAAATTCATGCCTTGGGAAATTTCGCAGGTGATGCGTTTCTTGCATATAAGCAAAGCTGTTCAATATGATTCACTTACCTGGAAATACACATTATTTTTTGATGCTGCTATTTCCTAGTTGACAGTAATTTCTCAAACAACTGCGTGACTAATTCCTGATGCTGGCGTTGTAACTGGTTGGGCTTTAGGCTCACATCCTTCCATGTAAATACAAATCAGCTTCCTCTTGCTGTATTCCCTTGGAGAGAGCAACAGTTACGTTGACTGGAGGTGTCTATAAAACCATCACAAAAAACACGGTAAGAATCCCAAGAGGTATTTTCCGAAGAACTTAAAATAAATTCATAGTAATAAATTAATGAAAAGTCAGTGGTGTTTATGTTGCCAAATGAAGAAGGCGGCTTTGTGAGTATTATTCCTTCCTCTTGCCAAAATCTAAATTTTACTGCAGTATTGGAGAGAAGCACATCCCAGCAGGCGGTCTGGGCTCACTGGCTCTGCTGGCGATTACACTTTACAATCCCATTGCATCCTAGAAAGCGGGCTGTGCAGAGTTTTGTCCTCTCTAGTTGTTAAGCCCGTTATCCTTGAAAATTAGCAGCCTTTCTGTAGATATAATCATATCCATACATAATAAGCACCCTGCTCTAGCCTGGGGCCACACTGCTGGGAAAAGAGCTGTGTGAAGCCTCCTTGGGGCCACCCTTCCTTGGGGTCACCTCTCCTTGGGGCCACCCTTCCTTGGGGTCACCCCTCCTTTTCTCAGGAGCTGTTCTTAAGCTCAGGCCTTTGTCCTCACCCGGTCTGGGTATGCCTGTGCCATGCGTTTTGCCCATCCTGACTTAACTTTCTGGCCACGGTGCCACAGGGCTCAGAGGACCAGGGAAGGGTCCGTCCCCAAAGGGGTGTCCGTCGCCAGGGAGGTGTCCATCCCTAGGGGGGTGTCTGTCCCCAGGTGCCAACCTCTTGCTAGAGAGCGAGCAGAAGGATGCGTATCTGGCCTCAAATTCAGGTCATCTCCCGTTGCCAGCCCGTTTCTTCTTCCGTGCACATGCACCCACTGTCAGCTGCCAATTCCCAAGCTCTTGTTTATCGAGTGCCAAGATAATAGCAGAACATCAAACAGGAGTCTTCCTCTGAGAAATGTAAACACACCCTTTTCATTTGCTTGAGCGCGGGTTTTGCTAATGCTTCCTGGTAATTATCGTCACTGCCATCCTGCAGGTTACCCTATTCCAGTCACAGCTTACGCAGCTGTTCGGAAGAGGCACCGATGCAGCAGATTTCAGTGAGCGCGGTCTCGCAGACATAAGGAATTGAAAAATAGGTGCTTTGTTGGCAGTGCCCGTGCCCAGGAACACTGCAAGGTGTCAGCAGGCACCTGGACCATGGATGGAGGAAGCCTCAGCCGAGCAGCACAGGACAGAACCGTGCTCCACTCCCTGCCCCGAGGAAGCAGCTGCTTTTAGGAGGGGTCTTCGTTAGGAGCTTGTTTGGTGACAAGCTCTACCCCACCACCAGCTCCTGCACCACAGAGGGCTGGGCAGGAGCGTGCACCATGCTAGCCAGGGCTCACCACGGGTTCCTTTGTCCCCAGAGCTTCATCCCACCAAGCTCATGTGTCAGTATTAATTAGGCTCTGCACTTGGATTCAATTAGAGACAGGAAAGTGGATTTCCTCTCTCTGATTTGAATCCGAGCATCTCCCCATTTTTTTTCCTTGCCTGCTTTGAATCTAGATAACGCTGGCCATGAGAGCAAACGGAGAAAACGGGGCGCACCTTGTCCTAAAGAGCCAGCTCTGCTCTTACAGCCAACCAGAAAAGGGGCAGGGGGAGCAACACTGAGCACAAATCACAGAATCGCAGAATGGCTGGGGTTGGAAGGGACCTCTGGAGATCACCTAGTCCAACCCCCTGCCAAAGCAGGGTCACCCGGAGCAGGCTAGAGAGGAACGCACCCAGGAGGGTTTTGAATTATCTCTGGAGAAGGAGACCCCTCACCCTCTCCGGGCAGCCTGTTTTGCACCCTCACAGGAAAGAAGTTTTTCCTCATGTTGAGTTGGAATTTCCTGTGTTCCAGCTTGTGTCCATTGCCCCTTGTCCTGTCACTGGGCACCACTGAGAAGAGCCTGACCCCATCCTCTTGACACCTTCTTGACAAACCCCTCTGTAAGCAACAGCTTCTTTCCAGGTTATGAACTTTCCCCTTTTAAATAAAAGTAAAACATGCTTATATTTTAACGATCTCAATAAACAAAATCACTAACAAGAGAGCAATCAAATCTCCTTGTTATCAGCCGAACAAGGAGATTGCTTTGAATTAAAAACATCTCTGCAACTATTTAATTGCTTGAAGACTAAGCAATAAAACACTGTAGGAAATTCCCCGGGTCCCTCTTCCAGAAACCAGCATACCTTTTTTTCCTCAATTAAAAAAAAAAAAAAAGAACGTCACCAACATAATTTAAATATTTATTGATGGGTAAAGAAAACAAACACAAAGAATGTCTGTTCCCCTACTTCATCTTTCCTTCGCATGTAAAATTTAGATATATAGCTAGCTATAACTTTAGACAAAGCCATTTCAGTAGATCCTATCAGCTACTCGTGTCCCTCTCTCTCCCTCACCAATATCAGCAAATAAATGTTCTCATGAAATTGCAAATAAAAAAAACACAGAGCACTGGTAAATAGGAGGCCCAAAGATGGAAACCCAGATCGTCAGCTCAGTTCTACACCAACCAGGAAACAGATCAGCCATTTCCATGTAAAGCACTCTAAGTTGTTAAATATTTTTGAAGGCAAGTCTTTGAAGCATTTCTCTAAAATGATGCATTACCTACTAAACATTTTACACCATGCTGCGTTAAATATATCAGGGGGTAACAGCTGAAAATGAGCAGTATTTTTCCAGCAACCTTCATAAGAATTGTGTCTTGGCAGAATTGGCAACACGACAGCACTTAAAATCAGGCAAAAGACTCAAGATGCATTTCAAACAGGCTACGGAACAGCCTGGAAGGAATAGGATGTGGAGAAATACAGCTCTTTGCAGGGGCAGGAGCTGCTAAGGAGAAGACTTCCAGGCCACGACTGCCTGAAAGGACAGGAAAAGGGCTGGTGCTCCCTGAAGGGGAGGAGAAGGAGAGATGGGAGGCAAAAACCTACCCCAGCCAGCCAAGGCGAGATTTCTTAAGATGGTATTTTAGTCCTTCTCCATCCAGGCCATATATTTGTTTGTATTAAACAAAATGATCATATTTTTCACTTGTCCTGCAGGGCATGAAGAGGTGAAAAGTGGAAATGGATAGAAAATTCACATTCTAGAGTGCATTTTCCACAGAGGGAGACTTATCCTGTGGCCTAAAAACCCCTAATGCCATGACAACATCAAGCCAAAAGGAAGGAAAAGAGCAAATCTGTGCTGCCCTCTGACTTTTGATCTTCTGATGCCCATCAAGAACTACCCTCGCACTTCAGATGGTGAAATTGGTCAAAAGCTTTATCTGCACTTTTAGCAAGGAGCCAAGCTGCAGTGAAGCAACCTTTCCAAGGGGTGAGAGACCCAGCTCTGAAGCTGATGCTGTGCTAGACCATCACCCAGGTTTGACCAGAGATGGGTCACCATCCTCACAAGCTCACAAAACCTGTGGCTCACCAGGAGCAAAAGGAGAGCAGGAGAGCTGCTGAATGTCCACTGGAGACCAAAGACCTGGGGCAAGGCCTGGGCTCTCTTTCACCCCAGCTGCACTCAGCCATAGGCGAGGCCTTGCTTCTTTGATGTACCTGCCCTTGTGTAAAAGGTGCAAACACTCTTAGGAAAAAAAAAAAAAAATCCTTCCTCAATACAGTTTTACAAGCCAGGTGTCAAAACATGTAAACTTTTATATGGGTGTGTTCTGCTATAGGTGTACAAGTTGGAATAGAGTTATCATAAAACGGTTTGGGGTTGGAAGGGACCTTTCAAGGTCACCTAGTCCAACCCCCGGCAGTGAGCAGGAGCATCTTCAACGAGAGCAGGTTGCACAGAGCCCCGACCAACCTGACCGTGAATGTTTCCAGGGTTGGGGCATCTCCCACCTCTCTGGGCAACCTGGGCCAGTGTCTCACCACTCTCATGGTGAAACATTTCCTCTTTATATCTAGTCTAAATCTACACTCTTTTAGTTTAAAACCATTACCCCTTGTCCTACAACAGGGCCTGCTAAAATGCTTGTCTCCATCTTTCTTATAAGCCCCCTTTAAGTACTCAAAGGCCACAATAAGGTCTCCCTGGAGCCTTCTCTTCTCCAGGCTGAGCTTCTCCAACTCTCTCGGCCTGTTGTTTGCTCTTTAAATCACGCTGTTCACTGTATTTCTGTGCTGGAGATAAGGCTGGGGTGCCCTTTGCCACTGCTGGCCCCTAGGAGAGCTGCTCCGTGCCACGAACTCTACCACACACAGTGTGTATATATATATGTACACACAGATGCCAGGTGGACAAGCACTGGCAGGAGGCTCACATCACTGCGCTGTGTGAAGGAAAACCTGCCCTGTTCTCCTCAACCACATAGTTAAAACCCAGAGCCTGCTGCTGTATTGGCAAAAAACATCAGAAACGTGCACTTTGGTGTTTAAGGGCGAACGCCCGGGCCGAGCCTCGGGAAGAGGAGGACAGGAAGAGCCCCGTCCCTGGAGCCAGCGCCCGGCCGGGGGTACAGCGAGGCTCTCCCACCCATCCCGAGGCCTCGGTGCCGTCCCCGGCCTCGGCTCCCCGCGCTGCTCCCTCCTGAAGGAAACCGGGGACGATTCAAATGGCGGCCTCCCGCAGCGCCCTCCCCGGCCCGTGGTGCACCGCGGCGCCAAGATGGCGGCGCCCAGGGAGGGCCGGCAGGCTTGCGGCGCTCCGCCGTTCCCGGGCACCGAGAGCGGCCCGTTCACCGGCGCCGCGGGCTCCGGAGCGGAGGAGCAGTCCAAGAAGCCGTGCCGAGCCTGCACGGATTTCAAGAGCTGGTTCCAACAGCAGAGGAAGCGGGCGGCCCCGGGCGGCGGCGGGGTGAGGCGGCGGTTTCCCCGGGGAGAGTGGGGAGCGTGGGCAACCCCCTCTGTTATCTCCGGGGTCCTGGGGGAGCTGTCGTACCTCCAGTCCCTGCAGAAATGTGGAATGGGTCTCTGTCCTGTCCCCCCCAAGTGTGATGGGGCTGTGTGGCTGCCTCCTGAGGGTGTGAAGGAGCCAGGGGCAGGGTCACCCCTGTGTGGGGGCGTGAAGGGGGCCTCCATCTTCTCCTCACCGGGTGTGAAGGGCGGCTCTGTCGTTATCCCCCACAGAGGGTGTGAAGGGTCTTTTCCCCCCATCTCTGCTTCCCACCTGAGGGCAAAGGGGCTGTTTCCACACCAAGCGCTAGCATCGCCCTCACAACCCTCTCTCCTGCTCCAGGATGGGACAGTTGCAGAGGAGAAAGGGCCACCACCAAACTGTCCCCTCGATAGCGAGCAGCTGGGCCGCAACACCTGGGCCTTCCTGCACACCATGGCAGCCTACTACCCCGACCATCCCACTGGTGCCCAGCAGAAGGAGATGAGAGAGTTCATCAACCTTTTCTCCAAGTTTTACCCCTGCGAGCACTGCGCTGAGGATCTGAGGGAAAGGTGAGTTGCTTCATCCTTGAGTTTGGTTTTTTTTTTTTTTGTGGCTGCTGTTGAAGGGGCCAGCCTGAAATGCTGGGCTGCAGCAGCTATTTGCATACCAGCAGCTCTTTCTGCTGTTGGGGTTTGTAGCTACCTGAAGTGATTTGCATTATTGCATCAATCGGAGATACACTTACTCTGAAAACAAATACCTTTTCTCATGCTGTTAGGTTGCGTGCTGCCTCCAAGACCTCCCTGAGGCAATTTTGGGATTTTCTGGTTCAAACTGGACTTGTGCTTAGTTGTGGAATTACACTGGGACTTGAAATAATTAGGCTTTCAGGAGGCAAGTGTTCTTCTACCCCCAAAAATCCCTTTTATTGGCAACCTCAGCAGTGGAGGCAGAAACTGAAATGGACTGTGATGTTTGGTAAAGTTTTCTACTCCTGTTACTGTCGACTTTTTTCTCAAAATTTCAACTCCTCTTTTCTGGATGATGAACACACACAAAATAAGTCTGAAACCTAATTATTGACCTGGCAGGCATCACGTGGCAAAACAACTGCTCAGTGTTTTTTTCATGTATTATTCTATTTTTTATTTATTTGGTGTTTTCCACGAGCTCAAGTACTTATTGCTTTTTATCTTAGATAAGCTGTTTGACTCCTGTGTCTTCCAGTTGACCAGACTAGGCAGTGAATGAAACTAAAGCCAACTGCAGCCATCAGTATTTTATAGGGGAGATTTGGCTTCTGATAGTTACTGATCTCTGTGTGCTTTTTTCTGGGTTCTCTTTAGGACTCTCTCAGGACTCTGTAGCAGAAAAGGCGACTCTGGCTATATGCATGCTATGTGCCCGCTTTGAGTATTGAAGTTGGTGGCTTTAAAGAAGTAACATCTGTTTCTTCTTCCCTGTTTGCAGATTGCGTACAAATCAGCCTGATACTAGCAACAGAAATAACTTCTCCCAGTGGTTGTGTCTTCTTCATAATGAAGTGAACAGGAAACTGGGGAAATCTGAATTTGACTGCTCTCGTGTGGATGAACGCTGGCGGGATGGTTGGAAAGATGGTAGTTGTGATTAATCCATAGAGAATGCTTTGGAAATCTAATAGACCAATTCAGTATGGCCATGAGTCACTACAGGGAGATGTGTGAGTAAATAACTGTGTGGTTGCGTGCTTGTGTGTATGACTGATATGGCTTGTGGAAATAAAGGTAAACCAATTCTAAAAGTAACTTTGAAAATCTTAGCCTAATAATATTTTGATAAATTATTACATAAATATATTACCTGAGGGATTGAGGCCTTACATTCAACACAGGAATTGCTAGGAACCTGTGAAATTAAGCCACTGACAAACTCATGGAGGCTTTTTCATAATGACATTTCATTATTTTGGGGAGTTTCTGTGACTAGAATTTGTTTTCCCTGAACACAGTTGTAGAGGGCTGCCCTATGCTATTTTACGTTTATCTGCAGGTATTACTCTGATGTTTTAGAAAATGCATCTGATTAATTGTAATTTTAATTTCTGTTGTTCTGATGGCACAAAACACAGCATGAGTTTTTGCCAAGTCTGTACTCCCGAATCTCTCTTTCCGAGATCTTCCATGCTTGTTTGTAAATTTGCATCCAGTTCCTTTGATAAATGGCCTGAAGGCAGGTGCATTTAATTTAAATACTAAAGCCATAGAGCCCAGATTTCTCAGTTTATGTTTGTGTTTCAACTTACCATGTAAGAGGGCATCGTAGAAAGGGAAATTAAAGCAGGACATAAAAAAACCCCCGCATCTGTTAAATGGAATGAAATATCAGCTGGGTGAAATTCAGATGTTTTAAATTGATTGCTAATTTTCTTTGTATTCAGAAATGGTATAATGATAAGTTCTACTGAAATACTTATTCTTAAAGCCAATAACTGCGATGTCAGGTTTACATGGTATTTATTGCACAGGGGACTCAAAGGAGTCCCTGGGGTAGCTTCCCTCTGTAGAAACTGCTCAGAATCCATGCTATGTATACTTTTTCCTAGGTAAAATATACCGCATCAGTATATTGATACATAAATGTGCATTTCAGCTTCAAGTGAAATAGCAGCGTGATTTACACCACGATGCATATAAACATGTGTCTCTTTTTATAAAGAGACAGCTTACAAAAAAAATCCAAGTCAAAAGAATTTCAAGTTCTTAAAGTAGGTAGTGATGTCATGACCTTATTGCATTTCTGGCTGTGAAGAGTTTGCAGGAATTTGCACAACCCGTGACAATAGTAGGCTTTTTCCTTCTGTACTTCCTGCTGAGGTTTTCTTGCGTGTTTTAGTGAGCTTCCTTATTTCATGCACTACAGTACATTGTAAATTTACTCTTGCTGATAGAGCATTACCCAGAAATGTTAATGAGACTTATTATAAAAGTATTAGAGTGACGACAGCTCATATCTAAGAACTTTGGTCTTCAAACCTGTGTACTAAACCTTAGTGTTTAGTAAAGCAATAAGAACTTTGAAAATGCATTTGAATGTTTTACGGTGTATTCAAGTTCTTTCTAGTTGTTAAAACAGACAAATTTTATGGACCTGTTATTATTGAAATTTTTTTAATGTAATAACGTTTCTAAACACAAACCCAACAAAAACGGTGATAAGGTACTTCATGAAGATAGCAATCTGACTTGTGACTTGAAAGTATGATGCGGAAAATCGCCCTATTAACATGTTGAATTTCTTAGAACAATTAAATTCCAGCCCTGGGTTTTTGTCTTTTCAGTAATAAACTCAGACCCCAAAATGAAGCACATTGGTATCTGCTAGCGGAGAGAGGACCAACAGAAAGGCTGTAGCCCTGCCCTTTTGTCAGGCCTGACCTGAATGGTCCAGTTCTGTCAGGGTAGTTTTAGCAGCTGGGGATGTAGACAGGCATTTTCTTCTGGACTTGGTTGTTCTGGAGGAGGAATTTACTGTTCTTCCTTTCCAGTCTGCCCTCAACTATTCTCTGCGACAATTTCATCACGCATGGAGCAGATGATGAGATTTCTTCCAGCGTAAATTTGCTTCACTGTAAACAAGCAGGTTGGTAAAACACCTGTCTCATCCTTTTTTGTCTTAATACTGAAAACGGGCTGGGTTGGTGAGTTCCACGTGCTTGTGCAAGCACACTTGATCTCTGCGGCTGAGTCCTGGGACCACTGCTCTCTTCTGCTGGCAAGCTGTTGGCGATGGGCAGGTGCGTGGTAACCTTCCAGTATACTGCAGTGTCTGTCCACATATTAAGAGTGTAGAGAGGAAAATAAACGTGTATCTTGCTCAAAATCTGGGGGAGCAGCTGTGGCGACACAAAATTTTTGTCACCTTGTGTTCAAGGAGGTGGTAGATGTGTGGAGAAAGAAAAGCCCCTTCTGCCAGCAGTGCAGGGGTAGGGGAAGAGCCTTAAAGCTGAAACCAGCGTCTTTAGCAAATGTTTCCTAATAATGAGGCCACCAGCTGTGGCTGTTAGGATGTTATTAGGGCACTTTGTAACTTTGCTAAGTAGCCATTTGGTAAAAATCTGTGCTTGCACTCTGTTCTCTCGTGTTTCTGGCTTTGCAGAAGAGCTTTGACTTAGGTATTTCTCAGGCATATTGTTATCTTTGTGGACTTGAGTGTGTGGGGAGGGGGGGATTTTTTTTTTTTTTGCTGCTCATTTGTACCACATCTCAAGTTTTAATCTTATGTAAGGAATTCCTATTGAAGATACTTGTATTTGTGTACAGAAAATTGTGAATTCTCTTCTAAATGCACTTGATTAAATCTAGTTTTAAAAATACCTGTATTCAAATTATATTTCCTGTTGATGTGAAAATAATAAAGCAACTGAGTTCATTCCTGGCTTCTCTGCTGCGTGAGACCTTAGGAGAAGGCATCATATAGTGCTGGTATGTCCAGCCTTCACATGCCAACGTATTTTCATCTGAGCTTGATTGCTCAGCTGAGGTTGTGTGATGCTGTCTGTGTATGGATCGGACAAAGTGGAGCTGCAACTGGTCCTTTTCTGTGGTGCTGCTGAACTGACACAATTCTCTGTGGGCCAAGAAGCTGCAAGAATGCAGTGATTTTGTACAGCAGGTCCTTCCCTATCAGACTGGAGTGTGGTTTTTTGTGGGAAGCAGTGGGATTTTTTTATGGGGTTCAAGCGTGAGGATTTTTTTGTTGTATGTTTCTAACAGCAGTAAGGGTAGTGTTACAGTTGGGAGTAGCTCAAATCTTGCTGAGTTTGAGCAGGATGGCAGGGTGTTATCTACTGGAGGGCAACGTTTGTTAACTACATGTTGACCACACGAGCATGCACATCCCATGGCATTTCCCAGAAAGGAGCTTCCTATCAATAGGGAATCCCTTGCAAGACCAAGGTCAGGATCAGATGCTGCCTAAGGAGATTGTGGGACCTTCCTCCAGAGCTGCTCCTGTGTAACAGGCACCCGGGCAACCTTTCAGCTTCACAAAGGACTTACTGTTTTCATGGACTGGTTTGCATTCATAGCTCTAATTTTTTTTTTTCCTCTTCTTTCCCCCCGCCCCCGAAAGCAAAGAGCAGGGAGCCTCATGGGAATCATCCACTTCATGAATGGGAGGCAGAGTTGCTTAAGCAAGTAACAAGTGCAGATGTTGGTGGAAGCACCACTCTGTCTTTAACATTTTTCCAGGGATTAGCTGTTCCTTTTCAGTGTGTTAGGTGTACACAGTCTCCTGTTTACAGTAAGATTCCCAAGAGTCGCTTTGTTTGCATGTGTCTTTTGCTCCAGCCTGTTACAGGCAGTGTGGGATATTTCTTCCTGTTGGAGTTTTACAGGCTTGGAGAGGGTAGAGTTTAGATTTTGCTTTGCTTTTTACCTATTCCTATCAGCATTATTTTTTTTTTTTTCCCCATTCCTGGAGTGGCTGTTCAGATTTTTTTTCTGAATGATGGAGAGGAGGTGGTCAGTATTTTGTGTAGTCAGGAATAAACACTTCAGTAGAAACTGCCAACAAGGTTGCGTGAAGTCAACTCTCGATTTTGTAGGCTAATAGGAAATATATAATAAAGCAAACCCACAGCTAATAGCAGATAGGCAAATCAGCAGTTAGAATGTTGAGGGCTGTCCAAGGGGATGGGGGTCACCGTTGTGGCCAGCTGGAGTACTGACCTGGAGTGGCAAGTCCTGCAGGGAACTGTATGTGAACAACATGCGATGCCTCTGAGCTGCCCGTCACAGGCAGTTCAGGTGTGTCTGCACCGATGCACAATTAACTCACAGTCGAGGGAGCTGGTGGTAGCTGGTGTGCAGCATCCATCTATCTACTGAACATCAGAAAACTTGCCACAACTCGCAAAACTCTGGAACAAAGGGTGGTTCCTACCAACTGAGGATAAATGGGACTCGGTACCTTTCTCTGTGCTGATGCTGGGGTATCTGTTAGTGCTGTCAGTTCCTCATTTTTCTAATTATTCTTAATGTTTCCAGAAGTAAAGTCGTAACAAGCAGCACTAGTGTAATTGACAAGCTTTGAAACTGTTCCGTTCCCCTTGATGTGTGAAAATCCTGTCTGCACATACTGGGCTAGTGAAGGGTCGTTAATCCAGCCTGGAAAATTATGCCGGTGTTGGTCTGGGCTCACAGAGTCTGGCACAGTCTAGCACTTAGATGGCGGCCCTGGCTTTCGGGGCTGCTGAGTTCTCCCCCAGCCTCCCATCGCCCGGCTGCGTTGCTTCCTGCTGAAAGGTGCCCTCCGCTTCCACGCGTTGTGCTAGTGCAGGCTGTTGGGTTTATTTCGGGGAACTCCTCATGCAGAAACCTCTCCTTGGTCCCAGCTTTTCCCTCCATTACATCATACACCATCATGCTGCTTGGCTCCTCTCCTCTGTGACTGCAATGTGCTTCACAGGGGTGAAGCTAAGGAGAAAATTTGCTTCGCATCTTAAGCAAGCAAACAGTAGAGGGCAACAAAGCTCGCGTTTCGTTGACTTGCCTGTCTCTCACACTCCTCTGAACAGCAGACTTGTCCAGATACCAACTGTGCTACCTCATGCTAGTCCCTTTCCTGTGGTTTTGGAAGGAGATATTGGTGACTTCAGTTACTTTTCAAACTAGTGTGTAATACCTCCTGTATAATTACCTAAATGAGGGATGTGTCACTTCTCTGCCCTGCAGCTAAAATCTGCACTTGGAAGTATAACAAAACGCTGTCTGGATGCAATTTCCAGCATGTTTCCTACTTGATCTTCAGCCCATAGCTGGTCATATATGGATAAGTTCTGGCTTTTTTATCAGGTCATTAACATGGAAAGGGCGAATGAATTTTATCTGATGATTTTGTAACAGTCACTTTCTTACACAGTGCACCGTGTGTGTGTACTACAGGGCATTGCTTGTAGGAAAGCGACTTCAGCTGTGGCCAGCCTTCAGGGGTCCTCTTGGTGGCAGGGGCTGCGTTGGGTTACCTCCCGTGGCTTGCTTTCTTCCTCCTGTGGCCTCAGCCAACAGCAGATGGGAGCCAGATTTAGACCTTGCTTAAAGGTGAGCTGGTCCATGCTGTTGTGCCACATACAATCTTTTTACTGCTTGTGCAGACACGTGTGGGCTCGTGCACAGACCAGACAGAGGTAAGGGGAACGTTCATGATGCAGGCATTGTTTTCAGTCAGAGAAGGGATCAAACTTACTTGGCATGGTTGTCATCTGCTCTGGATGCTTTATGGAGGAAAAAGAGGATTTGGAAGGAAGGTCACAAGACAGTCATGACTTCAGCAAAGCTGTTCCTTTTGAGATACAGGGATGCAACCCAGCCTTTCTGCATGGGAAGAGGTAGGAAGAAATCCCACAGAGTTTGATGGGAGCCTTGCTTTGAATTAGCAGATCCATGAGAAAGAAAGCAGCTGAGTTAAATTACTGTCTTTCCCCCAGCAGACACCAGGCAGCTATTTCATGCAGTCCCTCAAAGCCTCCATGTTTCTTGGAACACCAAGCTTTAGGTTTAAACTCAAGTCTCCATATAGGATAGTGGTGGATGGGGACTTTTCTTTCAAATGCTGAGTACAACTGTAGGCAAAGTTGGGCTTTCCCTGCTTCTTCCATCTTTGACATCTCACCCCAGCTACCAGCAGTGCAAACAAGTGGATTCTGCGACTGTGCCTGGTGTCATGCTTCTTAGATGGGGTAAAAGATACACAAGGTATATAAGATAAGGTCTATATGGCTAGAGCATGTGGTTGGAGACTCAAGAGATCAAAATTCAATCCTTAGTTAGTCATAAGCTTCTTGCTAGACTCCAGGTAAGTCACTTCATCTTCTGTAGCCGCACTTCCCCATCTGCAAAGTGGGGATAAAAATAGTGGTTTCAGCAGCCTTTGCCTGCATTTCCTATTTAGATGAAAATCTTTTTCAGGGAGGCTATTTTAATGTGCTTGTGCTGCAGAGTCCTGGGCCTGAGATTGTTCACTGTAATAAAATTACTCATCTCAACCCATCCCACAAATCTCCTTTATGTCAGGTTACATCTTTCTTTTGAATACGAGGACCCGTTTAGTATTTGCTATGCTCAGTTAGGAAACGAAGCGTTTCTTATTTTCAGTATATCACTACAAATACCACATGCATTACGCAAACATCGTGGCCCTTATTTGCCCAAGAACTCGCGCTGTGGATCTTGCTTTGTTGTGTAACGCGAGCAGAAACGACAATAGCAAAAGGGCTGAGCTGGGAGAGCTCCTTTGGCAGCAAAGCTTGCTGGAGCTCAAATGAGAATTGTGGAAGCTCTGCGTGTCAAAGCACGGCTCGAACTGCTCGGAGGCTGCCCCGTGCCTTTGTCAGCTCTGCTGGCGTTACCGTACCTGCTTAGCTGCAACACCAAGCAGGGAGCAGATGACAACCACCAAAGTCAACTTGTTGGTCAGGCTCTACACGATGTGACTCGCTGTTGTGGTCCTAAGGAGGTCAGTGTGGAAAACAGCTAGGGATCTTATTTTCCTTTCCTCTAGCTCCTCCCAAGCTGTTGTGCACCTTCGTGTAGGCAGAGTTCAGCCCAGTGACTGGATCAGATTAGATTACTGGTTTGCCAAAAACCCCAAACTTTTTGTGCTATGAAATATTTTGAGAAGAAGCAAAGAATAGCTTTACTAGATGAGACACCAAACCTGCAATTGCACTGCTGGAAAGTATTTTGAAACCCTCTGGGGTTTTTGTTCAGTTTTTATGCAAGTACTGAGATATTAACTCTTCTGTTCAAAACAGACACTATCTCAATTAATTGGATTCTGCTATCCAAATCTTCCCTTGGTGCTTTCAATTAGTAAAGTTTTCTGCATTTTTTTTCTAGCATACTTGTCTTGGGTTTACACTTGCACAGTGACTGCTGAATCCCACCTGAGAAATGGCTGCATTTCAGAAGTGGATGAGTAACCAGCTAATAAATGATTTTCCAGATATTTTTGGATCTCGTAGGGTGGAGGGCATTAAGTAGCTTTCTAGCGATAGCATGCTAAGGTATTGCTAATCAGGAAGTCCATTCTCTCTGTTAGTGAACACTATGAATTTCTAAGCACCTCTCAATTATTTCCATCAACTCTCTTGTTTTTTTCTAGAGACTAATGGCTGAAAGCAGTAATAGCCAAACTCTAATGAATGTCGAGCAAGGCATTTCACAGCAACAAATAAATGAACATATATCAAAGTACTGCTTCTCCCGTGCTGCCCAGGGAATGTGAAGGGCAAGCTGTTTTACCGCCCACGCTCATGCAAAAGGCAGTGTCAGACCTCGCGGAGCTGCGGAAGCCGGTGGGCTGTAAACCGTGGCCGGAGCCTGGCTGGCTCCCTCGGGCCGCAGCGAGCCTGTTTTCAGCATATTCAGATTGCTCAGCTGAGGCAGCCCTCACTAAAAATACATTGTCAAAGCTGTTCTGAGAACAGGGCGGTTTCACATCACTACTTTATTGTAGAGAAGTTAAGTAGAAAGTGTGGCTGATTGTTTTGCCTGCCAAATCGGGAGCATCCCGCTGCTACCCTCTGCCACAGAGAAAACATGGTCGATTCTGGTAAAGAAATTGAATTAACTCGTCTTGTCCATTACTGGACTTCCTATGGGCCATCCAGCGATCCCAGCGCTGAGATTGTGAAGCAGGGTGCATTAACCTCAGCCATCTGCTTGGAAATTTTTGCAAGTATGTTCTGCTTCACAGAGTGACGCTAGCATCACTTAAAATCCTTCAGCTGACAACAGGTAACTTGGTAAGCTTTCATAAACCAGTTATGTTCAGCCATATGTCCTTGAAAAACATCGCCGCTCTTAGCTCTGTAGAGGTAGTTGAAGTCAGCCCTTCGCTGGGTGGGTAGGACTGACTCCAACAGGCTTTGAAGAAGGAGAAAGCCCCACATCTTGTCTCCTCAAGGTTGTCGTGTCCACATACTTACCCCTGGGTAAAGACCTCATTGCTTTTTTCTCTTGGAGACAAACATTAAGAAGTCAGTGTGACTACAAGAAGCAGGAGGCAAACCCATGTTTTCCACTACCCTTGATTAAACCGTGTAAAATCAAAACACGGACGGATCTCAGGCATTCGTCTGCGTGTCACTCTGCTCCCCGTCACCGCAATCCAGGGGGAATGGTAAACGCAGACACAACTTGTTCAAACTGAACAAATGCTCAGGAAAGTGCCGTTTCCAAACGTTGTTCTTTTCCCCCATTTGATGGGGAAAGAATATTCAAGATGCAATATCCTTTCCGGTTATTGGCTGGCTCGGTGTCTCTGTTAGCTTATTTGCAGCAAAAGGAAGTGAAACAGAAATACAGTTTGCATGTCGGGTAGAGATAGCTGCTGTGCTTTATCTGTGCTGTAGCAGGGGGGGAAAAAAGCCAGCACAACATGACGTGAAAAACGATTGTAGACAGGCAGAAGTTGGAGAGATGAACCTGGAAGAAAGTGGACGAGTTTAGAAGCAGGGATTTCAGTGGGGATCTTGCCTGATGCATCACGGTCGTGGCCTGAAGCGTATAAACCATTTATCTGTCTGGAAATGGTTACGATTTGTTCTATGGTAGCATCTAAACGATTCAAGCAGTATCTTGGTCCCTTGTGCTTTGCGTTGTCCAAAATATGCCTGTTCCAGTTGGGACAGATGAGGTGGGCAAGACATTTTAGGAAGGGGGAGGATTGTCTTTCCCAAGGTCACCAGAAAACCCAGAGCAGACCCCAGAGGTCTGGGTGATGCCCTGTGCAGCAGCCCCGGGAGCAAGCTGCTCTCCTGCACGTAGGTCCTGCCACCCAGCTTTCCAGATGCCGGTGGTTTTCTGAGGGCCTGTCCACAGCCTTTTATGTCTGTGAGCTGCTCGCATGGCACAGCCCCACCTGGGATGTGTCGCGTGGCAATGGGACCCCCACTCATGGGTGAGGTGTGGGGCATGCTGAGCCCAGCCCAGACAAGGGAACCTCCCTGGCACTGGCCACCTTCAGGGACCAGGGCTGCCCCTTGCCTCCCTATGTAACTCCGGGCTGATGGATACAGGATGGTTTGTTCTCAAAGCATGGAAATGATTTTTGAGAACGCTGGAGCAGCTGCTTCAAAAATCTCACCTATGGTAAGCCCTTCAAGTAAATACGGTCTTTGTTCGTCAATCTGCAATTCAGGGATGAGCTGGTGATGCTCTTGTCACTGGGGTGCAATCCCTTGGCCAGCCCCATGAGACATCCTGCCAGAAGAAAGCAGGAGGGACCAACCTGGCATTGTCTTTGGAGCCCTTTTTCTTTTTTTTTTTTTTTTTGCATAGTAAAATGTGATTTCTACTGAGCTGGTGACATTGGGGAACGAAAGGCTGAAATCTGCTTTTCCTGCTGCGAGTCAGAAATAGATCTGGAGAGATGATGACTCACCTGTAATTGAGAAAAACTGAATGGCATCATCATGGGCTTTACCAGTTAAATCCTGGTTCCACCTGCCAGAAAGACAAACTCCAAAAGGCCAAAGCGAGCTGGAGAGGGGGCCCAGCGCACGGGAATTCTTCGCTTTCTTACAGCGTTTGGCATGTAAGGGGCTTCACACGCTTGCTACACGCGTACCCCGTGTGATCCCGCGGCACCGGACCCTGCACGGGGAAACGGAGCTGTAGGGGACGGCAGGTGGGGAGGAGAGCTGGTGGTGGAGCCACGAGAAGCACCCCCCAAGCCCCAAGAGGGGACCTGCTCGGTGCCAGCAGTGCATGCGTACTCCTCCCTGCCACTTTCCCTGCAGTTCCCGTCCGAAGCAGAGATGATGTCAGAGTTGTCATGGCATCGGTATCTATGGAACCGGGATCATCATCACGGTGCTACGAAAACTAACTTGGGAGATGGTCCTGGAGCCGCGGGGGGGAACTCCCTTTGCAGTAATTGAGGGTTTCCCTCTGTAAGGTTCCTCTCTTTTCTCCTCCTTCCTGCTGTCCCTGGGGAGGGAGCGGGGACAGGGCTTGGCCTCCTCCCGTCCCACGGCAGCTCTGGGTGCCTCCTTTCCTGCACCAGGGAAGCAAGAGCTTCAGCCCCATCGGGCTGCCCTTTTGTTTCGCACCAGCTAATGGGTGCGTAACGACGTGCAGCAGCCACCGAACCCTTCCCTCTGCCACACCACCAGCCTGCTCTCAGCCAGAGGTCCCCAGCCAGCTGCCACCAGAGGACCCTGGCTTGTGCCCTGCCTGCGCTGAGCTGGTGCTGCCGGCTGTGGGGGCCTCTGGCGGTCCCACTCCCCGGCGGAGGTGACAGCAGCCCTTGCCAGGGACACCAGCCGGGCTGGTGGACAAAGGGTGTTTGTCTCGGAGGAAGCAAGGTGTGCATCTGAGGTGAGCTGAGCAGCGTGGTGACCTCCCTGCGCTCCACGGCATCTCCCTCCTGCCAACAGCCCAGGTACTTACAGCCGCAGGGGTTGCCCTGGACATATCACAGGTAGCCCTTGTCATTGCACGGTGACGCTGGCATAGCGCGGTGACCCTTGCAACAGCACCCTACCCCCAGAAGCAGCATGGTGACGGTGGCCATAGCACGGTAATCCTTGGACTACCATGGTGACCCTGGCTGTGGCAAGGTATCCTGGCCGTGCTGTGGTGTCCCCAGCCATAGCACAGTGACCATGTCCATTGCGTGGTGACCATGGGCATAGCATGGTGTCCCCAAGCACAGCATGCTGTCTCCAAACACAGCACGCTGTCCCCAGCCATAGCAAGGTGACCACAGCCATAGCGTGGTGTCTCCAGCCATAGCAAGGTGCCACAGCGTGGTGTCCCCAGCCATAGCATGGTGACCATGGCCATAGCATGGTGTCCTCAGCCATAGCAAGGTGCCATAGTGTGCTGTCCCCAGGCATAGCATGGTGACCGTGGCCACAGCGTGGTGTCCCCAGCCGTAGCAAGGTGCCATAGTGTGCTGTCCCCAGCCATAGCAAGGTGCCACACCGTGGTGTCCCCGGCTGCCCACGGTGCCCAAGGCCACATCGCGGCGCGTGCGCTCGCTGGAAGAAGGATGGGGGGGATGGCGCGCCGGGCGCGCGCACCTGCCGCCCCCTCCCCCCGCGCCCATTGGGCAGGCAGGTAGCACGGCGCCTTGACTGACTCAGCCGTGGGCCAATGCGGACCGGCAGCTGTCGCACCGCCTCCTCAGCTTCTTCCTACTGGCCACCGCGAGCCATTGATTCGTGAGGCGAGCCTCCATAGGGCAAAAGGTGCAGCTGCCGGCTCTGATTGGACAGCCCTATTGGCCAATCAGTGCCAACGGAGTTGAGCATGGGTTTCGGACTGGTGGGCTCTTTTATCCTGCAGCCAATGACCGCACGGGGGCGGAACCTGCGGGACTGGGGTCCTGAGGCGAGTGCGGCGCAGGCCGCCCGGTCCTGATGGAGGCGGCGGTGCCGAGGTAAGGCGGGAGCGGGCTCGGCCGGCGGGTGGGCTCGGCCGGGGCGGGCTGGAGCGGGGCCTGGTGGGCGGGG
>JAOXJK010000069.1:6953375-6996837 GCA_025774025.1 Xenus cinereus
AGCCTCCTTCGGAGCGGGCCGGGCGGGGGGGGCCATCGACCCCGTGGATTTCCTGAAGCAGCCGCAGACCATCCTCCGGCTGACCACCTGGGTGAGGCGGAACGGCCGTGCGGGCGGCGAGACGGGGCGGCGGGCAGTGCCCGGGCAGCGGCCGTGCGGTGGGGCAGTGCCCGGGAGAGGTGCGGTGGCCATTAGCAGCGTGCGGTGCCCGGTGCATCGTGCGGTGCCCGAGCGACGTGCGGTGCCCGTTGCGACGTGCAGTGCCCGTTGCAGCATGCGGTGCCCGGTGCATTGTGCGGCGCCCGGTGCAGCGGGCAGGCACCGTGCAGCGGGGTCCGTTCCGTGTGCGGCTGCCTCCGCAGCCGTTCGTCGCCCGGTGCGGCGGAGGTCGGGGGGGGGGGACCGGCCGGCTCCCACGGGAGATCCCTCGGGAAGAACGGGGCAAGGTGCGGTGGGTGGATGCGCCGCCGCCTCTTGCCAGTTTTCTCCCTGGTGCTTGAGCAAAGGGCACGGGGATGGGGTGCGAATCAGGAGGCAGAGGACATTTTACTGCCTTGCACGCTCCGTGCATGCGTGTGTGTGTGTGTGTAACAAGAAATCCGAACGCCAGCCCTGCCCAGCTCCCCTTCTTCTTCTGAAAGATGGCATATATATATATTTTTTTTTTTTTTTGGCCGTTTCCCATGTACACCGGTCCCTGCGGCGGAGCGGGAGCTGGAATATGCTGTGCAGCCGCTCAGGGAAGGCTTCTCTCGCCGCTGGTCCCTGGGAAAGCGGCAGGGGAAGCTGCGCAGTGATGCTGGCTGGGGCCGTGGCTGCCCCAGGGCTGAGGGCAGCCACTAGTTTGCCTCCCCCAGCCTGGCTTTTACCTGCTAAGATCTGCCAGCGTGCCTGGCCCTGGGGGGTCTGCGATGCCTGGCCCTTCCCAAAAGCCCATCACGGGGAAGGTCTGTCCGGCTCTCACCACGGTTCCTGGCTCCCGTGCTTGGCTGGAGGCGGCGGCTGAGCCGAACCAGGCCCGGGGGGGGCTCGTCCTCACGGGTGTCGTGCCTCTGCTGTGCACGGAGGCCCTCGGCCTCCCGCGCTGGCTCTGTGTCACCTTCAGCAGTGCCAAATGCAGGCAGCGAGTGAAGGGAAGGTGTGATGAGAAGGTGCTGCCCCTCCGGTTGCCCTCCTGCCAGCCGACACAACGGGTGCGTTTTTGTGGGGGCTCTCTGGGGTGGGGTGCCCCGGCTGAGGCCCTGCACAGCACAACACGGGAGTGTGTGCTTATCTTTAGGCACATGAGCAATTCCAGCTGCAATCACAAGCTTAAAGTTGAACCACACGCTTAAGCGTTTCGCTGGATGGGAGCCAGCGTAGTTTCCAGGGCTTTGAGAAAGCCCCCCACCCCACTACTGGGGGGCCAGGTATGGATCCGTACCTGGAGCATCCAGCTTGGGGTGGATGGGGCGTTTTGGGCAGGGTTCAGGCACCTGGCAGCAATTGTTTCCTAGAAGCATTGCCTTAGTCCAGAAAACTTGGTCTGGATCCACCTGTATCCTTCTTGAGTGGCAATGTCAAACTGTTGGCAATGGTGTTGGTTTTGGGATCGGTTAGATAAACTGATAATGAGTTAGGCTTCTCATGAAATATAACTGCCACCATGCACCAGAGGGCTCACCATCCTTCTTGTATAGAAGGGGTTTGGATGTTGCTGGGAAGCAAGAAAAGAATATGGGATATAGAGACAAAATAAAATTTCCAGATTAGAAAATCATGCACGAATTCACTGGCTGGTTTATTCAATGGCAAAGTCACTCCTTTCATGCTTTTGTGTTCATAAGGAGTCTGTGAAAACTGAGTGCTTACAAATACAGAAATCTATCAGCTTAACTCTAAACAAGTGCAGGGACCCACTGACATGGATGAGTTCGGGGTACGCACAGAGCTGTCCCCAGCATAAATGTTTGCAGGGTTCAGAGTCGGCTCCAAAGCCCTCTGAGTTCAAAGGGATATTTTTTTGCTGTTTTTGGTGGGCTGTGGATCAGGCTGTGGAAACTCACCTTAAAGGCCCTTGTAACCACTTTTCCCAGATCTGTCGGGGACCCTTCTCCATCGCTGCTTCAGCTTGGGGGTTCAGAGCCCTGCCTGACCTTTGCTTAGCTGTTGCAGTCCAGTTACCTGTGTCTTAGACCCATTCAGAATTTATGGCTCTTTCCCAGTGTGAGAAGGGACTTTAGTTGGGTGAAAGCTACGAGTGGAGGTTTCCTTCCCACCTGCCTGCGTGGCCATTGCTATTTCTTGCAGGTGTTGTAAAGCAGAGTGTGCCCGGGCTCCTTCTGAGTGGTTCCTCTGCTGCTCTTGCCAGACGGGACCTATGTCAAAATGGAGAGGTTGGAGGGAGGAGGCAGCCAAAAGGGTTTGCCTGTGAGGTCCCTGCTCCCTTTTTGTTCCAGCCTGACACCCGTAACTGCTGCCCCGGGAGTGTGTAGCCGGTTCACAAAGCAAACAGAAACCTCCCCGGGCTTTCCTGCCTGCTGTCCACCCCACAGTGTGGATGGTTACTCGGAAAGCCCTGGACTGAGGCTTTGAGGTGTTGGGGTGGGTTCTCTTCCTGTGGTTTTCCTTCCTGTGCTTTGTTGTTGCGTCTTTTTAAATGTGTTTAACTTGTGCAGTTGGATCAAACCCCAGAGATGTGACCCTTGCTGCGTGTACGTTACGTTCCTTTGGTGAGAAAAGGAGGGAGCTGCCTGAGATGTGCGGGTTTGGTTGGGAGTACAGCTGATGGAGAGCCACCATCGGTGCTGATCTGGCCAATGGCCATCGCTGGGGTTTCACGATGAGCTACCGCCAAAGGGGGGCCCAGCTCTGTCTTCTGACTCTGGTAGTTGGTTTGGGGCTGTGGGTTCGGACCTTGTGCTGGCAAACATCTGAGGGACTGGCAGGTGAATGGTGTAGAAATCCACAGTGTAGAAATCCCCAAAGGTAAATGTTGGCCAAAGGGGATTTCTGGTTCTGCTTCACTCAGCAACCTCTCTCTGACAGATATAGTAATTCTGAGTATCTGAAGGGAAAAAACCCCACTCCTGGCTTGAGCTGTAAAATCAAAAGCTGGAAAGAACCATTTAACAGTTCCTCATTCATCTCTTCCCCCTCTGTCTGAAGCAGTTTGTCAGATGAAGATGTGATCACTCTTGTGGTTTCCTTTTGAGACATTTTTTTGCGCAGCAAAACAAACTCGATATTCACGAAGGATGCCTGCAGAATCATGAGTTCCTTTCTCTGTGACTGCCAGCACCAGCTGGACTTTCAAGTGGCCGCGCAGCTTTGCAGGGGCATTGTTCATTTAACGTAGGTTTAGGTTTGACTTTTAAAAGCAGTTCTGGAGAATATTTTCAGTAATTGCTGTGAATTTCTTTAAGAGCACCAGTAAAAGCGCGGTGCCCGGTCCCGCCGGTGCAGCCTGCTCAGAAGGGCTTTCCATTCTCGCTTCCCCTCCACCAACCCAGCCCTTCCCTCTGCCTCTGTGGAGCTCAGTGGCACATCAGGAATCTATTTTACTATGACATAGAGGAATACTAAAGTATTTTCTGTGAAATGGTTGTTTCTTCCTCCGGTGACCCCCTCTCCTTGTTGCTGCCTGCATGACTTGCACAGCTGGACAACCTTGCCTGCAACCAACACATCGGCAGTTGCCTGACCTGATCTGCTGCTCTTATCTCTCGTTTCTTAAAGTTGAATGAAGTTGTAGTTCATCACTTGGATCACTGGAGAGAGCTTTGCCTATGCAGTATTATATCTCATTAGGCCCAGCGTTTTGTCTGGCTTTTCCTTGCAATAATCTTATGCTTTTAAGAGCAAAACCTTGATGAAGGGACCGGACAAGGGGAGCCAAATCTGATTGCTTGGCAGAGGCACGGCAGCAAAGTGGCAGTCCCTGTGGCCCATGATAGGCAGTAGGGAACTTTTATCACCGGAGGTTACTTTGGCTCAGATCCAGCAAAGTCTTTATGTGCTCGGCTTTGCACTGATATGGGTCTTAGCCCATAATACAGCAGATCATTGTCTTTTAGCAAGGCAGATGCGCTTTGGGTGTCTGGGTGATGGTTTGATGTACCAGGAGTAGGGGGTCATTCTCAGAGGCAGGGAGCGTGCCCTGTCCCTCCTGGTCCAAGTATGTTTTGTTTCTCCAGAGGGATGGAAAGGGCAATATTTGTGTTCATGGGAAAAGGTGTGTTTATTTTTATTAGAAAAAACCAAGCTAGGAGCAGAAGAGGCAACAGTAAAGATGACTATAGCTGCAGGACTGTCGCTGCCCTGCACCCTCAGGACAGAGCACTTCTGAGGAGTTTCACACCCGGGGTGAAGCTGCAAAAGTGTTGGTTTGAGATGCTGTGGGGTGTACGTTTGTGTTTGCAGGGCTGCAACACACAGCTCTTGTTAAGGGTTGGAGTTGGAGCCTGGAAAGCTCCCTCACTGGGGCTGCCCTTCCACACTCCAAGTGTCCTACAGACGCGGATGGAGGTGGCTCCGAGCTCACCCCAGGAGAAATCAGCAAGAAATATGGGGTGGGAACCCTGGTGCCGCAAGCTCCGAATAGCTCCTGTGGCCTTCAGGGGTTTCACTGATTCTTGAGCACTTGGGGCTCTTAGCGAAGAGCTGTGGGGCTGGTCTGGCACTTAAGGAGCCGGCGGCGATGCTCGGAATCATTAGCTTGATCTTAGCTGCTCTGGACTTTGTCTGGTCTTGGCTGCTTTTCAGTAGGGTCACCAGATTTCCATCTTCATTCTCTTTTTCTGTGGGCTGTAGATTAAAGGCAGAACTTAAATTTAACATTTTTGGTAATGGAATTATACAGAAGTTTTACTGCATCTGAGCTTAAAATGCTGCTAAATTATCATTTTCCTGTCATCACTGGTTCAAAACGCTGCTGGCTTGTCGTGTGCTCAGATTGCATTACTAGATTAGGAACTCTGAATGGGCGCTGTGTGTCAGCCAGCATCTCTCGCCACATTAGAAAAAGTAATTCAGTAAAAATCGGTCATGTGGTCATCAATATGCATCCTTCCCGAGCTGATTAGCCCGGTAGACATGTCCATAAACCTATTACGGCCAGCATCATACCACCTCTTTCTGTGCCAGAAACTGCGTCAGGTCTTTCCTTTGTGGTCGTATCCATAGCCCTCGTGGGAGATCTGGCAGCGCTTAAAGTAGTTCTTTAGTCTTCACACCCTCCAATAAATTATGCAGATCTGCACTGGAAACTTCCCGGTGACTGACAACTGTAAAGATAAACTGGAGAGGGACACAGGACCCGATTCCCCCAGAATTTGAGCTTGGTGGGTGTTGAAGGAGGCTGGCCCCCTGCCAAGGGTCTAACTCATCCCTGAGCGGAGTATCTGCAGGAGGTACGTGCGCGACGCAAGGAAGGGGCTTCACGGAGGCTTGGGAAAACACCCAGCGCTAGGCAGGATTTGACCTGGGCTGATTTGACCTTAATTGCTTTCCCTTCTCATTTGCTGGTCCATCCTTCTTTCCTTCGCTGGGGTGGTGGCTCAAGGAGAGGAGGGCGCTGAGCAGGGTGGCATCTCTCTCTCGGATGCTCGCATTAGGGTGAGGAAGGATCACCCAGACGTTGGTACCAACCCTCTGAACAGGCAGTTTGTGCCCAACACCATTGACTGTGAGCTACAGCAGAACACATTAGCGGTGGATTATTTTGCTTCGTGCATTACATTTCCTTGATGTTGACGTTAATGGTTGCTTGCATGTGTAATCAAGGCAAGGTTTTGCAGTCTCCAACAACCCCACACCTTCTGGTAATGTTTTTTATAGGTCCCAAATCAAAGTACAGTGCATCAGCAGTGGAAACATCTCACCTTAAAATGGCTGACAGTTCACACACTGAAGCTTTCAGCTTGTGCTCTCTTGCGTTATTTGCTTTTTGTTTTCCTTGTGATCGCTGTGCTCAGACCGCCAGGTCTCCCCTGAAGCACATTTTAGGTGCCCGCGTTACAGAAGGCTAAAAGCAACGCGGATGAAAAATGTGCGTGTCCTGGGGTCCAGCCGGCTCCAGCCCCAGGAGGGAACGTGGATCTGCAAAGTATAATTACAGAACCAGCCTGGCCAGCCACCTTCCTCCAGATGGTAAAAATCTGGTGCAAAGAAGGCAACCACGGGTCTCCCAGCTTTATGCACACCTAGAATGGTGTCTCCATCGTGGGGCACACAGGCATCCCCAGCGCCCTGGGCTCCTGTGAGGGTCTGACAGCGGCTGTGGGTCCAGCAGCCTGGGCATGAGTGCCTGGACACTGCCAAGCAAGGAACCTGCCCTATGCCTTTCAATTTTTTGGGGAAAAGAATGAGATTTGACTCAGTCTCCTGCTGCCTGTGTGTCCGTGCTGTGTGCTGTCACCTCCCTGCCCCTCCAGCACAGCCCCTGCTGGGGCGTCCACCAGCGCCAGGCACGGTCCCCTGAGCTTAGCAGCCATTGCCAGAGGGGGCAAGAGAGGCAAGGGGTCGTGCCTAAAATATGGTGAATGGGGAAAACGGGAGGTGGGCAGCAAGCAAGGGGAGCAGGTGGGATGTGCATCAGGGTCCAGCACTTTGGATACCTCAGGCAGCCTTGGAGCTGCAGGCTCCTGCCTAGACGCAGCCTCCAGCCTCAGGGAAGAAGCATCCTTGGGTGCTCTCCCAGGTTTTTAGGGTGACACTCAAAACCCCTCTAGTTTCGGCTTTGCACCAGACATTTTCCAGAGTCCATTGTGGCTGGCATACCCAGCCCCCATCACCGATTGCTGCTGAGACCTGTCCCTTTGTCCTGTGTTACAGAAGTGCTCGGTGGCCTGGCAAAGTGTCCCCTCTTGCTTAAAAGCAAGCTTTAAACTGGGGGAACTGGGCAGCTGGCTTTCATTAAGAAGTCAAATCCCTGTTTTTTCACTGGTTTTGGTGTAACATGAGGTCCTTTTGCACTTGCACGAGCAGCTGATCTGCACCATCATGGGTCTGAGCCCTTCGTGCATCTCCCTGACCCACGTTGCTCCCCCTCCCTGGGTGTGACTGAGGCACAGAAGCTCCTTTGTGTGGCTGAAGTGCAAGTCTTAATGGAAGGGATGACGAGAAGACAGCTTTTCTCCTTCTCACCCCTCCCCGCAGCTGAATGCAGAGAGGAGCACTAATGGTCTGTGCCACCAGAGCTGCTGGGCTCGCCGGACCCTGTGCCGGTGGCTCCCAGCCATTCTGACACCGGGGAGAACCAGGGCTGAGGAACCTGCACGTCGGCCAGGAGACCCGGAGCTACAAACAGGTTTATGTGAAAGCATTGTCAGGCAGGATGCGGTTTCATACTGGGGTGACTGGAGGTAATCCAGTTTCCTTACTGGGTCTTGCACCAGTTTACCCAGCAGGAGGAAAATTTGCGGCATGTTGGGTTGGGTTGTTCAGCTGGAAAATGGGAGTGTCCTGTGGATGCTCAGGCTCCTTCGCAAAGCCTGTGAGATACGGAAGAGCCTCCTTAGAAGGGTGGATGGCCTTGGGAGACAGCAACTTGTGTGGCAAGATGCCCCTCTGCTGTGTGTCCCAGCGACCTTGGCACTTGGTCCCGAGTGCTGTCACTGCCCTGCGTGGTCACGGGGACAGCGATACGGGGGACCGACCTGACAGGCAGGAGGAGTCAGAGGAGCACCTCCGGAGAGCAGGATTCCTGCCTCCTTGCTCAGACCCATAAAATCTCACTCACGGTGGAAAATCTGACCGTGTGTTTTCACTTTCAAGTCTCTGATGAACTGGTTGTGGTCTTGAGCAACTGCAGTTTGTAGAGGTCATTGGAAAATGGCACTTGTTTTGCATGAACTTTAAAAAAATTATATGGGTTTTATTTTTCCCCATCTACCCACAATTTCTCAAAAAAAAATTTTTTCACCTATTCTTAGAAAGACAATGCCAAATCTATTCTCATTAAAATCTCTTACCAGAACCGGTTGGGTTTTTTTTAAGAAAAACGATAAAATTTCAATCACAGCGGGAGGGGGAGAAAACCCATGGAAAGACTTGTTTTCACTAAAAAGCATGTTTTGACAGGAGTATTTCAGCCAGCGCTGATGTTTTGAGTGCATCTATCAAGCGTGTGTGCTTGCAATTCATTACTATTTTGGCCACCTGAGAAGAAGCCACATGCCCCATGTCGCCAGCATCAAAGGGGAGCTCCTGAGAGGTGAAGCTGCTCAGGGCGTCCGGCAGCGAGAAGGATGCTTTGCTTTGCAAAACCCTCTGGAGTTGGAAGTTAAGCAGAGAAATATCTGTTCTTCCCATCTCCATCCCAGAAGGAGGTACCTGGGCACCCTCCATCGCCAGTCCCAGGTGTGCAAACCTGTGTGCAGGCAGCCAGACGACCTCTCCTGTAATATCCTTAATTGTATTTACGGGAGCCCTCCCTCACCCGCTGAAACTGGCACCCAAAAGCACAGAGAAGTACTCCAGGTTGTTAATCCTGGGAGGACTAAGTAAAACTCTTATCGGAGAAGCTGAGTATAAGTTCGCTGGCCTGCCAGAGAAATAATCCCGTGGAATCAGAGGTTCTCAATTATTCATGTTTTCCAGAATCACATTATTTCTTCCAGGGCCTGTTTTATAAATGCTGCTGCTATTTCTGATGGTAAATAACAATTTTGCATTATTTATGAACAGATTTTTACAACTGCTGATATTACAGCTGCTGCCAAAGCACTGGGAAAATTATTATTACTGTTTGTTGTTGTTTCTTTCTTACAACGCAACCCCCTCTTGTTCCTTGCATGGTGATGATGTGCCCGTCGCGGTGTGACAGCCGAGCGCTCCCCGCAGTGCCCCGCGCGAGGAAGAGGGGCGCAGATGCGAGTGGGTGACTGGAGCTGCCATCGAGCTTGTGGCTGGTGCTCGGAGCTGAGAAGAGCCGGGGATGGATGAGGACAGGACCCCGGGTAGTGGTTAAATTCAAAGAGCTGGAAGGTCTGATTATCCACGCGTGGGACCTACCTACTTTCTGTCCCCTGTTAGTGCTCCAGGGGGAATCAAGGGTTGCACCTGAATTTTGCAGATGCACATCTGGAGACCCACATTGCTGGGAAGGTGTAATTCAAGAACGGGCCAATTCCTGGGGCTGAGGAGCATGTTTCTGGGGCAGAAAGCCACCCCTGCTGTGCGTCACATAGGCAGGGATGTGGGCTTACCTTTGCTGGGGTGGAGATGCTGATCGCCTTGGTTGAGCAGACCATGGAGGGAATGGGCCAGCAGAGAGCTGGTGGGGGTCTAGGGCAGCAATGGGAGGTCCATGAGGTGTTTTGATGGAAAGAGCCCCAAAGAGCTGCTGCTGGGACCTGCAGGGGAATCCCTGGGGGATTTTGCAGGAGAGATGCCCTCTCCAGCCACTGCTGTCTCAGCAGCAGCGGGTGGTGGGGGTGAGCTCTGCTTTCTTTCTCACCCCACGGTGGAACCTCCTGCTTGGGGATGCCAGCTAAATTAGCGAGCAGGTTTCAGGATATCTCCACCACCCGACGCAGGCCAGCTCACTGCTGCCCTGAATTTTAAGTGCTAGAAGCAATAGGAGTTTGCTGGCACTGACAGAGCTCTGGCTAAAAGGGTTTAAAGATGAGCCCTGCCCTTGGTTGTCTTGCTGGTGGATTTCTGGAGGTAGGAGTGAGCATGGTGCAACCTGCTCGTCCATCACGTGCTTGCAGATATCACCATGAGAAGCTGGTGGCAAACTCCCGGTCTTGGGGTGGTGGGCTAGCTGTTTGCAGGAGCTCTTACACACCTAAGGTAGGATGTACTCCAGAGACACTTTGCTGCTTCTGCTCATCATTTATTCCAGATGACACCCTACACAGAAAAAAGCAAAGCCCTCACCAATCCTTCATATTTGAGTAATTCAGTCCCTTGCAGATCCATTTCTTTATTGTTCCTTCCAACTTGGGGGAGAGATAGTGGACACTATCTAAGAGGTGTTTGCTAGTGAGACATTTGGGTTTGTGTCTTCAGACAGAAGAAGCTATGGTACAGCTTGACCCCAGCACTGGAAGGAGTTTGGAGGAAAGAAATCTGGATTAAATTCTTTGGGGCAGGGAAGAGTGAGATTATCTGGCCAGTGGTTGGGAGAAAATGTGTGTCACAATCTTATGTTAAAGAGTGGTTAGAACTTTCTGAATGGTTTGGGTATCGTGGTTTCTGCTCTGTTTCACCCAGCTCTGCTAACACTGTGTTTTGGGGAGTGTGGGGCTGTAGGAGATGGCCCGTGGCCGGGCATCAGCTCTGTGGGTGACACGCAGGTGACTTTGAAAAGGCCACCGGCTTTAGTTTATCATGTGGCTCTTCTCTGCTGCCTCTGTCTGTCGCCTGTCTCGGTCTCGTGCGCTTCGTGTCGTGCTGTTACTGCAGAAGATGAAGCGGGGCATCCGGAGCGGGAGCTGCATCACACCCTGAGACCCCAGCTGCTCCCGGGCGGCCGCCGCGCCGGGCGTGCTGGAGGAGCCTCTTATCTCTCCTCCTGCATACGTGGCCTCCAGCTGCGTCCTGCGAGCCGGCGGGGCTGGGAGGCGTGCGGGGATGCGGGGAGCTGGTGCTGGCAGCGAGGGACAAGATCAGAGGTTCACAGCTTGATGGAGAGGCATCTTCGTGCCTTGCTTCCCTCCCCCCTCGCAGCCTCAAAACCCAAACGGGGGTGCAGCGCTTTCCAGGCTCTAACGGAGCAGGTTCCAGAGTGAATTGTAATGCAGCTGGTCCCACTGCTTCCACCGGCTGCCTTTGGTGTCGGAGGGATAAGGGAAGTACTTTAGCATGCAGCTTGGTGAATGGTATTAATCTCGGCGGCTGGCTGCGTGCTGCCATCCGGCCCCTTCCCTGCTTGCAGGGACGTGGAACACCCTCGGGTCCCAGCACTAGGACTTGGGCAGCCACCAGCAACCCCCCTGCCCTTTTGTCCCTCGCAGAGCCGAAACCAGGTCACTGGATAATGGATGCAGGCGCTGCATCCTTCAACTCCTGCTAAGCCAGGCGAAAAATCGCCCTGTTGTTCTCAGGGCAGCCTCTCCCCCTGCCCCGCTGCGCCCAGGTGAGCTGCTCCCCACCTCCCCACGCTGCCGTGTCCCATGTCCCCTCCACCGGGCATCCAGTCCTTCCCTAGGTCAGCCTGCTCAGCAACTCAGTTATGTTCTGTAACTTCATTTCTCCCCACTCTGCAGCGACACAAGGGGGTTTATCGAGCAGAGCCTGACAGCGGAGAGCGGCACAAGCGAAAAGACTGTGCAGAGACCTGGCCCGTCTATTTATTTTTTCCCTCCCTAGCCTGGCTGGAGAACAACATCTCTTAAAATACTCTGCAAACCAAGCCACTGAAAGGCAGATAGGCTCACAGCAAAGGAGGACCTAGGTACCATCAGCCAGCCCATTGCTTGAGGCCACCAACCAGGCGAGAGTCGGGATCTGTCTAACAAATGCCATGTTGCCATGGAGTCAAAGACAGGACTGAATCCAATTATGTTGCTGTTGGAAAACAGAGTTAAATGTAAACAGCAGCAAGTTGTGTTTTCTCCTTCCTTCTGCAGATCTTCTCCATCGTGGTGTTTGGCTCCATCGTGAACGAGTGCTATGTGAACAAGGACAGCCAGAACCCTGAGCTGCTCTGCATCTTCAATGAGAATGAGAGTGCCTGCAGCTACGGCATCGCCATCGGCATCATTGCCTTCTTTGGCTGTATCTTCTTCTTTGTCGTGGACCTCTACTTCCAGCAGATCAGCAGCGTGAAGGATCGCAAACGGGCCGTCCTGCTGGACCTTGGCTTTTCAGGTATGTCTCTGGTTTTGCTGTGCTTGCGAAGGTCGATGCTGGCTCCATGGGCAGCGCAGGGTCGTTGCTGTGCCCTTCAGCTCCACGCTTGAGTCCTCCCCTCTCCTCCCACAGCGTGGCTGGACTCGTGTGCCTCAGTCCGGGAGAGCAGGGCTGGCAGGTGGGTTGTCCCATCCAGCTGTGAGCTCACAGGCATCAGCGAGGAAGCCAGTGTGTGGCAACCTGGGGACACCGGGGTGTCCCGCTCATCTGTGTCGCTTCTGCAACTGGAAACATTCACTGAGCTGGGTTCAGTGAGGCCACCCAGAGAAGTGAGGCCTGGTGGTTGGCATCTCAGAGACCAGACAGGGTGTTTTACCCTCCCACATCTCCTGTTTCTGGCTCAAGCAAATGTCGTTTCATCGGTTACATCTGGACCTGTTTTCACTTTGCGTGTGTGTGTTTTGGAACAAAGCAGAAGCACGCTTCTACACACCACTGTAATACCCCGCTGCCTCCAGGACTGTGGTGTGCAGGTGGGTTGGGGCTCCCAGGGGCTGGCACGGCTCTTCTGCACTGTCTTGAGCCCCTTGGCCTGGGGCTCATCCGTGTGAACGTGAGCAGGGGGGATGCCTGGAGCCGGGAGAGGCCACCCTCCACTCGGCTGCTGTGGGGGTTGCCTGGCTGAGTTTGTGGTTCATGTTCTCCATTTCCAGGCTCTTGTGTTAGCAAAGTCTGAAGGTGATTTATCCAGCACAAACGTTGCTGATGGCTCTCTGGTCCCAAATGAAAACATCTGTCATCGCCTCCCTGCATTTGCCTGTTGTTAAGGTTGTTTCTTGCTGGAAAGCTTATTTCCATGGTGCTAGAGCACCGGCGTCCAGCCCTCGTTAGCTGATATTTACAGCCCCTCTGGTGGGGCTCAGTGCCTGCAACCCTTCGATTCAAATGGAAGGGGAACATCACATCCATCTTCCAGCTGATGCTGCATGTCACGGTGCAAGGCTGGGATCCTTCCTGCCTTCCACCTCATAACAGCCATTCTCTCTGCTGCCAGGGGTGTGTGAAGTGGTACCGCTCTCGATCTCTGCCTCATTTCTCTTCTGTACTTGTCATGCGTCTCCTGACATGGGCTTCGGCAGTGAGCTGGAGAGCGTAGATTCTGCCCTGCAAAGCCTCTGCCGTGCAGGGGTTGTGCTCTGTCCTGGGGACGGGCTGCAGTGTTGCACCACAGTTCTGTGCTATTAAATCCACCCAACGCAGCTGTGCTGCCAGCAGTGACACTTTATGACCCCATTATCACCCTAGGTCAACGTGTGTGCTCCAGGTGCATCACATCTTCAGCCTGTGTCTGGGCAGGGACATCTTGCTCCCTTGGGCCACCCCCTCTGTGGGCTTCTTGGTAGAAAACAGGCAAGCTACTTCCTTGCTGGTAAAACAAATAAACCGCTTGTGTGCAGGTCGTGTGGACGTGAGCCTGTGACCAACACAGTGTCACTCATCGGGGTCTGCAAAGAGCAGTCTTCCATAGCTCCCCTGGCATTGCCTCTCTTCACGCTGCCTGGTACGTCTCCCTGCCAGCAGCTCCTTACCTTTCTCGCTCCTCTTGTACAATCCTGATTTCCCCGCTTAATGAACCATTTCCCACAGGGCACCCTAACAAATGCTGTGCTGAAATCCGGCTTGATGCCAATATAAACGGGAGTATTATCTGGGGCTCTTGTAACAAAGTCCATGGTTTCAGGTAAACACATCTCCACCCAGGTCTGCTTTTCACATCTCCTAAGCCCAAATTCGTTGAGATGCTGCTGACCTACAGTTGCCTGCTGGCTCGCAAGGGGATGTGCAGGTCCCTGGGGAGGAACTGGTCAGCCTGGTGCTTCTCCTCCCTGCCTGACCTCGCTTGGAGCAGCAGGTTAGACACTTGGCACCCAGAGGTCCCTTCCCACCCAAATCCTACAGCGATTGAAGCATCGGCATGAGCTGTCAGCTGCAGGAATGCTCGGCGTGCAAAGCACCCTTCTGCTGCACGGGCAAGCAATGGGTTCATTTCACTGGGAGATGTCAGGGTGGGTTCATGCCCGGCATATTTTATCCCATTCCTGTTTCTGTGCCTGCACTTTTTGGAAATGATGGCTGCCCTAAAGCTTTCTTACAGCCCTACTGCCATAGCCTGTACACCCCCTCACATGGAAATGCCAGGCAGTTGGTTGCTCCCAGAATAAGCACCGATAGAGGCAGATCCCACAGCAGCGATGAAGTGCAGGGGTTTGTTGGCACGTGAAGCCCTTCCAGTTGCAGAGATCACAGCCCACTGTGTCCCGCTGCGCTGCTCCCACCAGCCTTGGGAACCGGACCTGCCAGGAGGCAGAGCTGACCCATGTAATTTGCCTTATTTAACTACCTCCATGTTCATAACCCCTGGACACTTCCCCTGTGGGACTCTTTTATGCCGTCCCCTTCTTTTTTCCTCCCCTCTAAGGATGGGATTCTTGGTTTCCTCTTGCTTCCTTGTGACTGTTTCATCCTTTCTATCTGTATGTGATCTCTGCATTATTGCTTGTTTTGAGGTAAAAGCCGAAAATGCATCTGGGAAATAACCGGGTGAGGAAGATGCTCGGGTACAAGGGAGCATTGCAAACCGGGCGGTGTGCGGGGCGGTGAGAAAAGCAGGTCGCTTCTGGCCCTTTGCCCGGGTCACCCAGGAGCCTGATGCCAGCTGCCAGCAAAGCAGATGGCAGTTGGTGTCTCGGGAGGCTGTGGAGGGAGTTAATGAAAGCGTTTACCCCCAACTTTCTTTTCGCTTGAAGGAGAAAGGACTTGTGCGTTGGATCAATGGCAGATCAGAGCCACCGAGCTGGTTGGGAGGTAATGCTGGGGTGCAGGCAGGCAGGGGTGCAAGCAGGCAGGGCTGCAGGCAGGGAGGGGTGCAGGCAGGGGTGCAAGCAGGCAGGGCTGCAGGCAGGGAGGGGTGCAGGCAGGCAGGGGTGCAAGCAGGCAGGGGTGCAGGCAGGCAGGGCTGCAGGCAGGACCATGGCGCTCTGCAAACGGCATTTGCGATTTTCTCTTCCATCTGCTCTTACAGCTGCCCTGTAGACATGCGCTTGCTCGGGACCAGACTGTAATTATGGCTGTAACGCGTCTTTCCTGGTGTTTGCACTCTGTTGTCTGCAGATCCTAAAACGATAATTATCTACTGGCTCTTGCTGTGCTTCCTGGTGTTCTCCTTTTCCCCAGCGTTGGTGGGAGCAGAGCTGCTCCCGTGCCTGTTTCCAGATGGGAAACCTGGGACCGGCACACGTAGCCTCACCACGCTACCGTCAGCCCAGCTCCCTTCATGGGGTTTTAAAATTCATGGGTAGTGACAGACACCTCCAAAACACCCTCTTGCCCCAGATGCTGCAGATGCCCCGGGGTTGGGTGCAAGCACTGCTAGCCCTTCCGTGGGACCGGGACCGTGCGGGTGCCAGACAAGGGCACAGCCGTGTTCCCGGTGAGGCACCGGCTGCGAGGGGAGTCAGCTGTAATCCCCCACGTCTGATTCACGCTATCGGGTGCACAGTTTCATCTCGAAGGAGTGCTAGCAGAAGGTGATCATGATCACAAATGAAAATGAGCCCTGGTACAGAAACAAAAATAGTTCCCACAGAGCTCCCTGGGAGGTCTGATCTCACACGCAGGCATGTCTCAGTCCTCCAGACTTTGAGCAACGCCTGGCTGGTGTTTCTGGAGATGTCTCCATGCCTGACCCTCTCTCCTCCGTTGGTGCTGATATCTACTGTCCCATTTCCCCAGGGCACTGGAGGGAATCCTCCTCCTTCTCAGGGATCCAGGCAGAGCTGGATGTGGAGGAGAAAGGCTTGTCTCTGCATTGTGAAACCTCTGGGAAGTCCACATGGGCAGCAGCAGAAGTGACCCCAGCTAGAGGTTTCGGGTTGAAGCTGGTGGTTTTAGCACTGGAGAGGTCAGCGTCTTGCCTATTTCAGCGTTGCAGAGGAAGCTGGTAACTGCAATACCCAGCACAGCCGGCGCGTGTTTGAAGACGTGCATGATGTCATTTTAACTCTTAGAAACCCTTGGAAGGCACCGGTGATAGACGGGCTGTGGCACTGGTCGGTGGAGAGTCCCCGTGTCCCAGCTGCGGCTCGTGCTCTGTGGTAGTGTCCAGCCCAGGAGCGTACGAGGGAGGACCTACTGCACTAGGTGGAGCGTTAAACAAAGAAACAGTGCTCCTGAACCAGTTCACCATCTACAAACCAGTGACACAACCTAGTCCTGTTGGAGAGCCCCGGTGTTCCTTGGTGCCAGCACTGCACGGCCCCAGAGCTTGTCCCTGAGCATCCCTCTGCTCCCCACAGCGCGGATCCAAATTAACCTGTTGGCAGCTGCTCTTATGTTTCATCTCAGGTCTTTCAACTTCCAAACACGGCTGTCTCCAGGACAATGTGGTTTTGAGTGAGAAGCTCCTGACTGAGGCTTGCTTCTCGAGCATAGAAGGCCAGTATTCCCAGTATTGCCGTGGGATTTGCTCCCCAAGGAGGTGGGAGCGCTGCAGCAGCGCAGCATCTGCAGATGTGGTTCAGCATCTCCTGCACTGAGACCTGGGGACCACTACCCACCACACTTACCACATAGTGCTGTATCTTAGGCGTGCATCTTCCTGTATCCACAGTCAGGGGCTGGATCTGCTTCCCCCAAGGAGGACAGCTGCTGGTAAAGCCCCATTATAACAGAGCTGAGGAGCTACAAAGCTTCTCTGTCCCTGAGGGTGACCTTTGAGGAATAAGCCCCAGAGGTCTCTTTTAACACTGATGACAAGTGGGTCATCCTAAGGGGAAGTGAAAATATATCTGCAGAGATTTGGGGTGGTTTTGGTGGCAGGCATTAGCTGTATTCAGCAAAAAGGGGCTGCTGTATTAGTCTGTAATTTGGGAAAGGAAAGCCTGGATGATCCTGGCTGGAGGTTGTGTTGCAGTGAGGGCACTTCAAGGGCTTGAGCACGGCCAGGCAGACAAAAGCATCTGTTGGTTGGGAAGCTCCAGGGCCCATCGTGCAAGAGAAGGAGGTCAGGCGTGTGTTTTCTTAAACTGCATTTATTCTGAATTAAAGGCAAGGTGTGCGATGCGCCCTGTAACTCTCACACTGGATGTGGATGCACTCGTGCCTTTGATATCATACTTAGGAACAACTGACAAGATAAAGGGGAATAAAGGAAGCTTCTTTCCTCTCCCTGCAGTCAGACTGTGCTTTGCAGCCAGCTGCCCCATGGGACCGGCAGTGTGGCTGCTCATACTGATGTGCTAATCATCCCTGAGAAGATGCTGGGTAGCTCAGCGTCCCCTTGTGCACTGATACCCAGAATGGGCAGGTGGGGGGAGCTTTGTGCTGGGGATGCTCGGGAAAGCTGGAGACCCTTAAAGCAGCATCACGGGAGGCTCCAGGTTGTGCAGCTCCTCTTCCCAGCGCTGAAAAGCATCACTGTTCCTTACACAGGGAGCTGACGGCTTGCTTCTTGACTATTTTCTGAGCTCCTTGGCATCAGGCAGTGCTGCTGGCTGGTGATTGAATTAGGGGAGCTGCAGCCCTATCTTGCTCAGCCAGCTTTGGTTCCAGTAAGGAATAATCACCAGAGAGTTTTTGCTCAATCCCACAGAGCCCAGAGAGGCTGGAAACAGGAGCGCGGTCAGTGGAGGGCGGCAGGGACGAGCATGAAGCCCCTGTGCCTCTGGGCTCCGTGGGCAGCCCTGCTGGTCCCTGCCCTGGGCACGGCACAGGAGGAGCTCGTTTGATGTGCTCGTGGGATGCACTGACATGCCCAGGTCACTCGTGTGTTCCCCATGTTCAGAGCAAGTGTTAATCACAGCCTGTCCATATTCCTGGGTGACCGTTCCTTGCCTGTTCCCCGGCTGTGTCCTTGGACCAAGGCATAGACCATTGCAGAACAGCTGAAAAGCCACCTCCTGCCTCAGCCGAGCAGCCTGGTGCTGCTCCCAGGAGCGCAGGCTTCTTCCTGGGTGAGGTTTGCAGTATCCAGCCCAAAGTTTCTAAGAGCTGGTGGTGTCCAGGGAACAGAGGGAATGGTGGGTCAACACACTGTGGTGCTGGAACCAAGTTGGTAGCGCCTCGATGCCTGCCTGTGAGCTGAAATCCCACAGACTGTGAGGACCAAATGTCCAGAGAGGATGTGCTGGCCCTGTAGGTCTTTGAGATCAGGGTGAGATGTAGGTGAGCTAGACTTCAGGCAGGCAACACACTGGCTGACCCTTCAAGGTTCCTTCCATTCCTGTTTTTTTGGGCAATTTCAAATCAGCCTCTTTTAAAATAGCTCTGTATTTAAGCCAGACTCTTCCTAGTAGTGTCCACCAACAGGACAAGAGACAATGGACACAATTTGAAACCCATGTGATTCTATCTGAACACAAGAAAACAGGGTTTTTTTTTTTACTGTGATGGAGGTCAAACACTGGGACAGGTTGTCCAGAGAGGTTCTGAAGTCTCCATTTGCAGAGATATGTAAACACAACTGGACAGTCTTGGACAACCTGTGTTAGCTTACCCAGTTTGAGCAGGGGCCTTGGACTAGATGACCTCAAGAGGTCCCTTCCAACCTAAACAATTCTGTGAAGATGATGTAAGAAGTTTAACACCACAGGCCAAGGCACCCAAGATCGCTGTTGCTATTTGAAAATCTCGATGGCAGTATGTTTGTGCATCAGCAAAAGGGGTTCCTTGCAGCAGAGGAGACGGTGGGCAGGGACACCACTGACCAGCTCTGCTCTCTTTCAGGTTTCTTGTCCTTCCTGTGGTTTGTAGCCTTCTGCTTCCTAGCAAACCAGTGGCAGCGGACGACGATGAGCAAAGGGGTTTCGCAAGGAGCAGATGCTGCCCGGGCAGCGATCACCTTCTCCTTCTTCTCCATCATCGTCTGGGTAAGTTCAGCTTTGGAACTAAGGTGGGAAGAGGAGAAATGAAACCTGTCCTGGGCTCAGCGCTGGGCTGGGAGGAGGAATCGGGGGCACGGTTTGGGGAAGTGAATCCTGGTGGGCAGCAAGGGGCTGTGCTGACGAAACCTGTGGTCCCTCCAAATACAGATGAAACTTGTGGTTTCTTACCCAGGAAGCGTTAGCTCTGGTCCTCTCTTGCTGGGGAATTCCAGACTTCCCCTTCTCCTGTGACTGGAAAGTTGCTTTCCCATCGAAAATGTGTTGCCAGCCACGAGCTGCCCTCATTTCAGCGCCTCATTAGGCCCTTGGGAGCAGATTGGTTGGAAGCGAACGAGTCCCCAGGAGCAGATCACTGCGATGAGCCAGTCTCACAGGATGGCAGGGGGATTTTGGGAGCTCTCAGGCTCATCAGCTCGCCCTGGGGGGAAGCCAGGCTGGCTCCTCTGCTGCCCACCCCGGCGGCAGGGGCTTGCAGAAACCCCCTTTACTCCCGCTTTTAGGCTCTGTGCATCCCTGGGGCTGCACAGTGGCAGAGGGATGGCTGCCAGGGGTGTGCAAAACCCCACAGGGGCCCTTGCCCACAGCTGATGGACCCTGCATGTGTCTGGGGGTCCCTGCACCGCTCGGGAGGCTCCTACTCCGGAGGCTGCCTGTGGAAGAGCAGGGATTGCCCCTGTGTCACCTCCACCCTCCCGCTGGCTTTTCACAGGCAGACAGCACCCAAGATGTGCAGTAATTCCATATTGCCTTAAAAGAACTGGGGCAAAAGACAGACTGAGGCTTTCCAGCAGCAGGTCGGCCTCCAGTTACTCGCCAGTTTAACTGTTCCCTGCTCTATTATTATCCAAATAAATCTCTTTTAATCCCAGCTCCCTCACAGCTCTTCTCCATCGCTCTGTTGCCCAACTGCCCATTTAACGCAGCCGCTGGGTGGGATGCTCTGCCCCATACCATCCCTCCCCAGGGGAGGACAGTGGGGACACCAGTTCCCTGCCACCAGCACGGAGGCTGGCCAGGCTGTGGGGTGGCACCGGCACCCCCTCAGCTGGTACCATTAATATCAGATGCTCTGCTTGATGGGCACAGAACCAGTGCCAGGGAGTGACCACTGGTTGGGAAACAGTCTGTGGACATGAAATGTCTGTGGACATTTTTTTTTTCTCCCCTGAGCCTGTCATTTATAAACTAATTGAATTGTTAATGAAACCTCCTCAAATAAGAGCGAGCGTGGTGCGCTCGCAGCTCTGCCACCTGCATTCCCCAGGGTTTGCGACCTGAATTCTGGCAACCTGGAAGAGGGTGAAGGAGCCTCGGCAGAACTGACCTATTTTGCTGGCCCGGGACTTGGCAGCTTTCCCTCCCCGCAGCAGATGGGTTTATTGGTACCATCGGTGCCAAATCTGCACGGCCGGAGACCCCCGCCCAGGCTGCAACCCCCACTCCAGATAGAGCTTTTTGAGAGGGGGGGGTCACATGGAAACAGCACCTTTAGCATTAGGGGTTGTGGTTTGGGGTTGTTTTAGCTCTTGGCTATAATGGAGCGGGGCCAGCAGCCGCTGGGGATGCTGCGATGCGCTCGGTGCTCTCCAGTGAGCTGGGGGATGCGGGATCCTGGGGGCACACGGGGTCCTGGGGGGACATGGGGTCCTGAGAGGACACGGGGTCCTGTCTTCTCTCCCCCTTAACCCTCCTCCATCTGTCGGCAGGTCGCGCTGGCGGTGAGGGCGCTGCAGAGATACCGCCTGGGGACGGACATGTCGCTCTTTGCCACCGATCAGTTCGCTGCCGACCCCAACGCGGCGTACCCCGGCTACCCCACCGGCAGCGGCATCGAGAGCACAGAGACCTACCAGAGCCCTCCCTTCACCGAGACCTTAGAGGCCAACCCGAAAGGTTACCAAGTGCCAGCGTACTGAGGGGCGAGGGCCGCGTACCAAGAGACCGAGTCCTACGGTGCAGTACAATTAACCGGTTGATTGCAAATGTATTCAGTCCCATTTCCTTAATGTGGCAAGTCAGTGCTGGGTTCCTTACTATTAGCTAGTTGTGCAGTGAATTCTGTACAGTGGTATTGGTTCTTGTCTTACCTGTCCAAGGGTTTTATAAAAGCAGTGTTCCCTCTAAGTCGGAAGGAAGGAAGGTTGCTACCACATCACCTACAGGTGACGAAAGATCAATAAATGCCCTCTCTGAGGCTTGACGCCCGGCGATCGGTGGTTGTGTTCTGCTGAGCGCCTGGGAGAGCCCAGAATCCCTTTCCCTGGTAGAAAACACAGTAGCTGAGGAGTTGTTATTTATCTCGTTCTTCCAGAGCTAACACAGAATCCATCTGGTGGTGGCCAGGGTGGGTGGCGCGGGGGAGGTCAGCCCCGTGGCCCTCCCGCTGCAGAGCTTTCCTGTTCACGTTCCACGGAAAGTGCCAAATTCACAAAGAAATAAGTGGCGTCTGTGTTACTTTTATTTGTATATATTTACTGTACAAAAGAAAAAAAAAATCCAACCAGGTGTTTCAAACTTAGCTTAGGATGCAAGCGGCGTGGGGGGGGCACAGCGGTTTGGGGGTTATGTTAAATATCCAAATTGTTTCTATGCTTTGACAGGCTTCTGGTTGAGGATGTAAAAATTTACTGTTTGAGACTGGAAACCAGTTCAGCAATAGTTGGCTGCTAATTAGGAATAGCCTTTTTTTTTCAGCGGAAAATACGGCACGTTGCAGTTTCACCTCTTCACCGGGGGGTTGGGAAAGTTTGCAAATTTACAAGTAGTTTCTGGTTGGCAGCACTGAGCACTTACTCACGCTCAAACTCCGAGCTGCCAACACAAAAAGGGGTGGGTGTCTCAGCGACTCAAAGCCCAAGTCAATTAGGAGTGGCATTGAACTCATATTTTTGTACCGGGAGCAGCCACCATCTGTCGTCAGCTGCAGCAGAACCTCAGGTGTGGAGGTAGAATTCACCCTGCGGTCTCTAGAAATGAGGAATTCAAATAGAGAATTGCAGAGACTTGAGGCCGTTGAAGTCCATCATGTGGGGGCTCACGGCCCCGTGTGTTTGCAAATAGTGGGAGAAGAGAGTGAATGAGAAATGCCTGGGAATGAGGCTGGGAATGAGGTTGAGTTTTCGGTTTTCAGCGGCAAAATTCCTGCCTTCTCAAAAAGAACTCAAGGTGAAAAATCCAGTAGATCCTTGTCAGCAGCCTGCCTGCTCTCCCCGCCTGCCTGCGCGGTGGCAGCGATCTCAACTGTTTGTCACTAAGGACTGAGCAAAGGAGCTGAAACTTGAATTCCCGACCACTTTGGTGGCAGCTCCATCCTTAGAGGTCCCCGGCTCCCGGGGGGCTGGTGAGCCGGGGTTTCCCCTTGCCGCTTTACGCCGGCAAAAGCTGCCGTGCTGCCTTCTGACCTCGTGACAAGCAATAGTTCCCGGACTGCCCCAGCTCTCCTTGTAGCAAAACCATCCAGCAGGGATTTTTTTTTTTTTTGGTCATCATTAACACAGCTCATTTCTGCTGCTAAATTGCAAATAAATGCATGAATTAATAAGCAGCAAATCTCATCAGGAGCAGTCATTATCAGTGACAAAGTGCATTGCCTGTCTCCCCTACGGTTCAGGCTGGGTTAAAATGTGGATTTGCTGAGTTCCTCCCGCTCTCCTGGCAGCACCGGAGCCCCTGGAGCTGCACGGGGATTTTCCAGGCAGCGTTTCCCAACCTGGACACTTCTCGGTGCTTGGTGGCACCGAGACCTGCTGTCCCCACCACGAGCTTGCCCATCTGTGCCAGCAGAGGCGATGTCTCTGGACACTTCTGCACCCACCTCGAGGTCCAAACACTGTTGGGGTATGTAGTGTCCGGCTGCCTGGCCCTGCTGCCCGCAGCGGAGGCGGGAGCACGAGCAGGAGGATGCTGCACTGCTTTATTGGAGGTGTCACTCGCTCGGGTAATGCAAGGAGCAAAGAAGAGGTGACCCTGGGACATCTGCTGGTGGCCCCTGCCGGCAGGGCTTGGTGAACAGCGAGACATCCTTGCGTTAAGTAGACCAGGGACACCCAACCCCCGGTAGGGTATAAGCCTAAATTAATTATGTGACCCTTGCGATTTTTCTAGAGTCAGTCTTGCTGGGAAAAAAAGGCAAAGGATTTTTAACACAGGGTACGGTAGGACTGTAGCAATATTTTCCTTAGAGGGAACACTGAAATTTTAGCAGCACAAACAGTACTTGTGTTAATATTTTAGCAAAATTATAATCAATTTAAATGTTTAAATTGATTGTATGTGAGATAATGTTTGTTCAGTACATTGTATTTTTTCTAACTATATAACTGTTCCAGAGTTTCCTTGTAACCGTAACGACCTAAAGCTCTGTCTGACTGCGGGACGTGTCCTGACCCCTGGTGTAACCATGCTCAATATTACAACATCTGAATGTACGCACCGAGGCCTGCATTGCCTTTCTTTCCTCCCCCCACTCCCACCCCCCCGGCGGTGGGACGCAGAAGGGGCACACACGCACACCCCACGCACGCCCTCACGCCGGCCCCGACCTTAACAGCAGCGACGGTGAAACGGGGACCACTTCAGCACGACTTCACCTCCCCCTCCCGGCCGAGACACCCTTGTTCTTCTCAAGGTCAGCGGCCTTTTACAGCTCCCCAAAAGTCACTATTACCTTTATCTTGCCGTCGGCACGGTGAGCGTGCAAGGACCTGGCTGCGGTTTGCTGGGCAGGAGAGGAGGAGGAGGAGGAGAAGGAGGAAGGGGCTTGGGTGCCCAAGAGGCTTCCTAGCAGCGGGAAGGCAGGACAGATTGCTCCTTGATTAAGCTGGAGCCAGGAATAACGTGTCCAGCCACACCAAGGAAGTTTAACCCTGCTCCCTCTGCCACCAATATCAGTCCCCATCGATGGGGAGGAGGATGTCCCTGCCAGGGTGGCACTGGGAAGGATGGGATCCACAGGGGAGGCAGCACCTACGGGCAGGCAGCCTGCAATTGCCCTATTTTTTTTTCCAGGCACTAGCGATGGGTTTTTGTTCGGAGTCGCCCCACCGAGGCTGTGTCAGCCAGGCAGGACAGGAGAAGCTGTAATTAACATGGTACCGCGCTGCCCGAGACGCACACGCCTTGGAACGAGCATTTGCCCATCTCAAACTGAAACCATTTTCTGGTTTGTTGGCTGTTGCCGAATGCCCGTGTAGCTCCCCAGCCGTCAGGGCTGAATTCAGACGTGTTGGGGCCAGGACGAGCGGCCCCCAGCCCGGCCAGCCGTGCCCCGTGCTTGCCCGCTGTAGGAAACCCTCTTTCTGCCAGCCCCCGCCAGCGGCTGGGGGTCAGCAGTGCCCTGCACCAACTGTTCGTAGCACAGCGGCGTGTCCCCGACCCGTCAGGCAGACTGGTGTGTACAGGTGTGGGCTGTAGCCGAATATAACCCTACAGGCTTATGGTTAGAGAATTAGATCCATGGGTGTGATAACTGTAGTATATTCTTTGGGCTTCAAGTATTCGTAACGGCATCCTTCATACTTCTTTCCCCTGCGTTTTTTTTCCCTCCCTGCCCATTCACCCCGCGTACAGTGGCTCTCGCAGCTTTCCTCTTAGCCCTCCAGACCAGGTCCCGAGAGCACGCCGGGACCACGCTGTGACTCTGTCCCCGCGCTGCCCCCGCAAGCTGTTCAGCATCTCCCGTCCTCCGAGAGAGCGCAGAAGCCCAGCAGGAGCGCGCTGCTCTCAGGCTGGCGTCCCGAAAGCTTCTGCGCCGCATTTAGCACCGAGTTTGGGTGTAAAGAACAGAGTTCTGACAACCCCAGAGCTTCCCTGGAGATGTGTTCTGCCACATCACCTTGCTCCGGGAGGTTCTGGTGTCACATCAGGTATTTCTCAGCGCCCAAGTTAACCACATCATGGGTTTTGCATATTTATTTTAAGCGTATTAAGAGATTTGAAAGAATCGGAATTTTTTTTCCAACATTTTAAGCTATTCCTAGCGAAGCGGAAGTTTTGCTGAAATTATAGTTATTAAAAAGATCTCCCCCCATTACGTGCTTCTGTCTCTCAAGCAGCTTGAGCAGAGCCCTCCCACGGCCCCCTCTACGCACAGTTGGGGTGCCACTGGCTCTTCTGCTGGGACGCTGTGGGATGAGCTTCCCATCAGTTCATGCTACAACAGCGAGTGACAGCTACAACATATCTTTGCTACTTGTGTCAACCAGCCATTCCTTACAGGCGTAACTGTCACCCCTTCTCTCTCTCCACAACCCTCCCCCCGGCCCCCCCAAACGGCATATGGCTGGCTCTTCGTTAAGGTCACTTCAAATGAAGCTGTGGTCATTGTGTATTGGTTATTAAATGACACCGTGACGTTTGGTGGGATGGGTATTTCTCTCCATACAAGCTGCTGTACATATTCACAGACTTTCCTCCGGCCACCTCTGTGTTCCCGCAGCACCTTGGGGGGAGCGGATGGGTCTAGTTCCACTCTGGTTTATTCCCAGTACTTTTCTAGGGAGCACGTTGAGGCTGCAGGTGGCAGAAGCCCCTTTCCCAGCACCAGGGAGGCTCAAAAACCAGCCTTCGCTGTCTCAACTTGAAACCCAAGTTCAGCTGCCTGTGTTTTGTTGCAATACGCATTTAAAACCTCAGATTCTTTAAGAGTTTTAATATCAAACTGATACCAAATGTGGTTTGCGACTTTCAGTTTTTCTGCAGATACCTCTGTATAAGCAGACCGCTTCCAAGAGTTGCAGTTGTCACTAATCTTATGTGCATTGTAGTATAAAGTGGACTGTGTATGGAAATAAGTTTAAAATGTTTACAACTTTTGTATATATTATATATATAAAAATATCTTTTGAGAGAACAATCTGTGACTATGTATTTTCAGTGTCCGTGTACCAACTGCAACTTATTTTCAATAAAGAGTTAAAAATGAATAGAAGCGGCCTGAAAAAAATTTGGTAATACTTTATTTAATCAGGTGAGCACAAGGAAACTGCATCATCAGGCCAAAGAGATCGAGCGCCTGGAGGAAAAACTTACAGCAGCGCCCACCTGGTGGGAACCACGTATCTGCTAACGCGAGAAATTAACCGAAATCACGGGAAGACGTTAAGATGCTCCTGCAGAGAATGTGCATTTCGTTTCCCTGGAACTTGACAAACCAAAGGAAGAGAGAGGGAGGAGAGCTGACACCGTAGATCCAGTGGTGGTGGTGTCACGGGCGCTACAACCCCGCTCTGCTCCGGAGGAACCTGACTCGAAGCAGGAAGAGGGAAGCGTTACTACTCGTCACGTATTTCATGCATATTTTTTTATAAAAACAGCCATGCAGCCAAATAATCCTCTCCAGCCCCGCTGGCAGGGCCTGCAGCCTGGCCCCTGGGCTGAACACCACACCTTCAGGTATTCAAAACAAGTCTTAATTATTTGGAAAAGAAACCAAAAGCACTTTGCAGCCTGACAGCAAGCAGAAAAAAAAAAATAAAAAAAAAAATGTAAGGCAAGGAAAACGGTGTAGCCAGGACTAGCTCTGCAGCAACACTCTGAGCTCGATTTCATAGAAATGATGCTTCTATAAAAGCAGTGTTCTGTCACTAAAAATTACATAAATTAATTTCAACTTTATTCCTACATGTTAAAAATAACTAAACCTGGTCTGCCAGGATGGGAGAGAATCTGAGACTGAATTCTGCAGCCGTGGAAGCGCACGGCGGAGAGGACTCTGGTCACTCTGTCACCTCACAGCTGCTGAACAGATCCCCCTCTTGGCTCCAAGAGGTGGAATTTGGAGATGCCGAGCAACCATCGTAAGCAAAGCTACTTCAGACCGGTATCACCAAGGGAGGGACAGGATGGCAACGCTCCATCCAGTCTGAACAAATCATCCTCGTTAGTGCAGACCACTGTAAACAGATAAATGCACTTAAAGGCACTGCAGATAAACACAGTCAGTGATCAGCAGCATTTAATGTCCCAAGATGCTGTTGTCTGGAGCTACCACCATTAATACATCCAAGAAATTAGAAACATGGCAGTCATTAAATAAAATTACCGTGAAGGGCGCTTTACGGGAAGTAAAGCCTTAATGTTATTCTACATGCAGTGCTACAAAAGAAGTTTCTTTAAAGAACATATTACATAAAAAGTCAGAGGCAACTTCAAATCTCACGGTCAACTAATCGCACAGATCAGTCCAGTTCTTCAAGTAGTTGAATTAATTCCGTGTTCAGACGGGAATTGCTATCTGAGCAGCCCAATGTTCACTGACACACGGCTCTAACGGTCTTACTCACCAGCGAGTAGCATCTTTTCTGCACCTTTGTACCCCTGACCACTGTGATCTCCGCGGTCACAGAAATAGCACAAAAAAAAATAATAATCAGAATATTATAAGGGAAGCCATTTTTGCTTCATTTCAGTGATTCTTAATCTTCCCCCACCCCCTGAAAAAAAAAAAAAAAGAAAGAAAAAACCCAAAGCAGATGCTTATTCCCCTATTGTGTCCCCTGTCAGTCTTCAGATCAGAAAGTATTTTCCCAGCTATTGCATGTTACAGGAGAAAGGTAGCCCCCTGCCTGCCCACCCTGCCCTTTCAGCCTAATTCTACTCAGGCATTTCGGAAGCTCAGACTTTGGATGTTAATTGGCTACGGCACAGTCCAGTGATCCCTTTGCACAGTATTTATGAACAGCACTGAGAGGGCTCTCTAAGAGTTACCTGACTACTCAGCTGGCACCGGCTCTCAGCCACGCTACGCTGCCAAACCTCATCCCAAAAAGTGCATATTCATAGAGAGAGAGACTCTTTTATTGGCCTTCAGGAAAGCTAACTGATGATTCTGCTGATTGCTTGTAGGGAAGGGAACTCCTCATCCTCGATATGCAAAGCTTTATGGGTGACAACGTCCTGCTGAGTTAGTACTTGCTTACACGTCGGGCAGATATAGCAGTCGAGATCAGAGTTGGAGTCCGTCTGCCAAACGTTCTTTTTGTTCTTTTTGGATTTGTTTGAGCTTTGTTTTTCTTTGATTCTGAAATCGTTGTGAGCAGAAAGCAGTTCTTGTTGCTTAACTGTGTCCGGCAACAACACCAACAACTCGTTAAAAATTTTCTTGAAGTTATCTCCAAGCAGTTCTCGGCAACTTTTGTAATACTGTGCTGCAGAAATCAGACCCTTCAGTGAAAAGAGAATTGGAATAATTAGAAAAAAAAAAATTTACAAAAATCCCACTGGGATTCATTGTCTCCCAGGCCACACCATCCTCACTGCTTTTTTGCTACCTCAGCACTAGAGAAGAGCAACAGTGTGGCTGAGAAGGGAGAAAATGAATGAAATCTCTATTTAGTCCACTCACCAACAGCAAAGAGTGATAGAGGCACAATGTGAACTGAACACAGAGAAAGATTTTGGTTATCCGAAGGTTCGTGCCCACTCACCTGTCTGAATTGCCCAGAATGAGTTTTAAATTTATTGAACTTGGACTCATCGCTTTGAAGAAATTCTTTAATAGATTGTATCAGCTGAATGTTCCTTTGCTGAAAGTTTTCAGGTATCAAGTATGATCCGTGGGAGGATTTTGGCCTGCGTTTGAAAAGACCAAAAGTGATTTTGACATCGTTTGTGTCATACAAAGATGCTGTGGGATATATATGATATGGTAATTCTCTTCTATAGGATGGATTCCTTTTCCCCACCCAACTACACACGCAATTACAATAAGCAGCAAACAGGTATCTTGACAGGACGACAAAATGTGTCCTGTGGGATTCCAGCTTTACCTAGACAGATTATTTAAAATGCAACTTTAACGTAGTCTTGACCAGCTGTTTTGTAAGCTGGGTTCGCTAAAGAGATGTGAGCAACAAAGACTGCACCATGAATAAAACCAAACAGGTTAATACAGATGCCTGTATTAAATTTACACAAGTTTTCCACTCCTTTTTTTGCACAAACTAATTTCTCTCACCCCAGAGGGCCCTGGCCAGAGGCCAGCTGCTGGAAAGATCAGAGCAACAAAAGCATTTAGAGGTCACCAAGGAAAACGTGCTTCTGCACCTTGCTTCTGGGACTCAGAATCAATGGAAGGGTTAAGAAATACCTTGAAGCTGCAGATTTCCAAATAAATCTAGAAAGGACAGAAGCCCGCAACAGCCACAGGAATCATGAAGTGTCTGGCCTCTGCGGTGGCAACTGTTTAAAATAATCCCTCAGAGTATTTCATGTGCTGTTTGAAGCCCATATGACATAACAGAGATGTAATGTGTAAAGTAACTTGAACTCAAAAGGACTTTTACTTACTCTTTCAAAGATGTAGTGACAGGTTCAGAGATATTGGTAGATGGAATAACAGCAAAACCCGGAGGGGGTTTACTAACAGGCACCGACAGTCCTGGAGGCGGAGGAGGACTCTTTAATAGCACCACAGTGTTAAAGCCTAAATGAAAGCAGAGAATGGGCAGGAAGTTAGAGCATGTATCTGTAGCACCCACATACCACTGTCTAAAATTAACACCAGTGGTGTGACGGACTCTCCAGAGGCACTAAGAAGTAAAAATCAGTAGTGCAGACATCACCATATTGGAAAAAACCTAAAAATTAGAGGTGGAAATCTGTTGCCTTAACAGTCAGGTCAAGAAGCACTTCATAGTGGCTGATGTTACTCTACAGAGAAAGCACTTTATTTTTTCAATAGAAAATAATCTTTAAAAAAAACCAACCCAACACTCAAACTCACAATAAAAAACACTTTTACATTATTAAAGCAAACAGAAATCATTCCAGGACTGAGAACGGCATAGTATTTCTAGCAGACTCCACCTAGCACTAGTTGCAGAGCAGCACGGAACAGAACAGCTAGGCATCTCCTGATGTGACATTACTTTGATTAAAACCACCATAAGTCACATTTGTTAATACGTTAGTCCAGTTTTACAAGATCATGGCACCACTAAAAGCAAGGGCCTTAAATCTCTGCAAACACAGAACAAAAGTGACCAATCAAGCCAACTGACAAGTACCAGCAGGCAGAGGTCAGAGCTAAAGAGAGACTGAGAGACTCCCTTTACCTGTCACTGCTGTTCTGATGAGTCACAGCTGACACATGTCTCTGCTTTTGTGCTTTAAGATCTAGTTTGGGAACTGCTGCAGGCAAAGACCAGCTGCTCGTCTGTGAGCCACCCCAGAGAGCAAACACCTGCAGCTGCACAGAGCAGAGCTCCCCAACATTTCCACCGCTTCAACCGTGATTTACAAAGGACTTTCAAGCCTGTGTCCCCCAGACTGTCATTTTAAACTTCAAAGGCTAACCTAGCACATGGTGGCAAAACTGCTCCTCACACAAGAGCCAGAAAGAGCAGTTTCTACATCTCATCCGCGTGCCACCGTTTCTCCAAGCTGCCTCCAAGCAGAGCTGGCCGTGTCCCGCGGCACTTACCTGGTGGCGGGGGCATTCTAGCTGATCCTGAGCTCCCAAGGGCTGGGAAATCTTCCTGAGGTAAAGGGCATTTGTTAGTCACTGTGGGCTTTTTAAGGCCAGGGGGCTCTTTGGGTGTACTACAGATCGCTAATGATTTTTCCGAATGACCATTCATGACGGTTGTGGATCTGTCAGGGGCGTGAAGAGCAGAGGATGCATTTGATGTCCGCTCCGCTTCTGGCAGCTTTTCAGTAGATGACCTGGGCAACGATGTCTCCTGTGAGAGGTGGGGGGATGACGGTCTCTGCTTCTCAACCCCCATCTTCTTTTTCTTGCTCACTTTTGTAAAAGTTTGTGAGGTAGAAGCTGCCAGCAAGGACGATACGTCAAACATTGTTGGTGTGTTTCTGATCTCCTGGGTTGTCAACCCGCTACCACCGTCTTCATCATCTGACTGAGAGAGTTTATTGCTCTTCTTACTTCCTTTAGTGCTATTCAAGGAGGATGGTTTTTTGGCTATCTGGTTTACACAGGGGTTGCTAATGGCTTTGACCACATTTTTACTGGAACCATTGTTCCATGCAGACGTGATGTTAGTTACTGTTTTATTGTTAGGCCTCATTTTGGACACCAGGGCTGGAAAATCCTCCTCTTGGAAAGCTGTTTTCTTTGCAGTTGCTGTATATGTCAGAGAAATCCCAGAAGAGATGGTGGGTGCTGGAGAGGATGACAAGCTTGGGAAATCTTCCTCTTTAAGTTTAACCGCTGCCAGCTGGGCAGAGCTGCAAGAAAGGAAAAGCACAGCCCATTACAATGGTGCTGCAGAGGCAGCACAAGGACGGGCAGGAGGAGCTCCACAACCATCTGCACCCTTCCTCAAACTATCCCTGAGGGCGCCACAACTGCCCAAACTGTTGACAGGATGCAAACGCATCAGGCTTGTAAACTGTGCCTGGGATGGGTCTCCTCAAAGAAGTCCCACAAGCCTTGCTGTGTTTCCTGTAATGTCTCAGTACAGCTTGACCAGCAAGCTGGACACGCGCGTTCTAGCTCCACGTCCTGCAGAGACACCATTCTAATCATCACCCATTTCAGGAGACAATGGATTTTAAAACTCACAGTGTACAGCTCCTGCAAGATAAGCTATCAAGTTACAAATGGGTGGAATTGAGAATATTGAGAATTTCCCTGAAACTACACCAGCAAAAGATCAAGCCATGAACTGCAGCAACAACCAAAGCCCTTCATGCAGATGTCTAGCACAGAAACAGCTTGAGGAAGAGGGGAACCACGGCAGGGAGGAAGCATTTGTAGTTTAAGTAATCTGTAAAATTATTTTCTCCAGAAATGCAGAACATAAGTAAGTTTCTAAAGGTGCTTTCTCATTGCTGCAGCCTTGTACATACTTACCCTTGTAGGGGTCCCACTGCTGAACCAATTGCTGGAAAGTCATCTTGGCTTAAAGCACCGTTAGCAGCTGCTTCTTTTGGAGCATTGACAAAAAAAAGAGCAAAGAAATGTTTTCAACTAAAATCTATTCATTTCAGAGTGGAAGCTATCAATGAACATGATAGCAGCATTACCAAGTTCCTATTTTCAGCAGCTAATGATGTCACTAACTGTGACATTCCAAAAGGACAATTTAAATCATGCATCACTCTTTCCTTCAATTAACTGCATTCACCATTACATCATCGCATACTGGCTGTAGCTTACAGGAAATTCATGACACATGAGCAAAACATAAGTACTTTGTGAGGGAACCCTCCAGAGACAGAGATGCCAATGCCCTCAGCTGTCTGCTCCAGGCTTCTACCCGAGGTTAGCACTCGAGCGCTCGCACGGGGTCAGGATGCTCGTCAGAGCATCTAAGGAATGCTGATGCTTCGCTTGGAAAGCTGTTGCTCTTGGAAAGTTGCTCCTCCGAGCTGTCCATCACACCTCTGCTGCGCAGATGCCCAAGCTGCTCAGCAATTAGCTCCTGGGCAGTCATGTTACATTGAAACATAACTCATTCCTAATTTAGATTTGCCTTAAAATCCTAATCCAGTGCTGTGGACTGGAGCAGTTCATGGACAGATTGGTAACAGCTTTGGCATGGATGCAGCAAAAGCCAGACATGCAGCTGGGGGAGATAACCTTAGCCATCATCCCCAACTGAGCTGTACCCATTAACCAAACAGAGCTCTCAGCAGCTCTCAGTTCATAATGAAAGTGTATAATCTTTAAGGGGGAATCCTGTTGTAGGAGAATAAAACAGTGGAAAATGGATGTGGAGCAACAATAATATCAAAACACCACTGCATCGTATTTATTTGTCCCAGACTGGATGTGGTTCAAAACAATTAAAGGTTTGCTTTCATCCAGTATTCCCTTTACAGGGAGTAACTTGCTCTCAAACAAGGGGAAACTCAGCTCAAGCATCACAACATATCAGTCTGTGCATGCTAGAGTAGGAAATGGCCCATTCCTAGACTATACTGATTTGGATGGAATATCACACACAGCGTTGTACGTTAATTGCATTTGATATTTCTACCCAGCTCCTTTTCGAGTATAACCTGCTGCAGGAATCCCAGCCCATTCAGACACGTTTCACTGCAAATCCATGTTGCTGGATGACAATTCTGCACAGCTCTATCTACGTCCACCAGCTTTGGAGAACACCACATGGCACCCCCTGCTTTTGCCAGGCTGATCTCCAGACCCACCACTGCAGAATGTGCAGCTGCAGAACGTGTTCAACACTTACCTGTAACATCATTTGAAGACCTGGGCAGACGCTTGGAGCTCAGCACATCAGAATCCCTCAAGTCCTCCTTTTTAGCTCTGCTGCTGCTGTCATCTTTGTCTTCTACCCGTTTTTTCTCTTCTTGCCGTTTCGCTGCTACAGATGCCCTGACTGCTGCTGCAACGTCTCTGTCTTCTTCTTCCCTACAGGACAAGGCAGATTTTCTCGGTCAAACAGAAAGGATTACCCAGCAGCTTTGTCTCTCTCCAGCTCTCACCTCTCCAGTGTCAGCTCCGATGACTGTCCCTGATCTTGTGCTGCCACCTGCTGAGAAGGCTAAAGCAAACCCACCGCTCCAACACACCCTGGCACCAGCTGGTGAGACAGGCAACATTCACTCCCTGGATTTGCAAGTTCTACGTGTGGTAATAACAACCCAAGCCAGAATAAACTGCGGTGAACTGGGAGAGACAGTACCAAGGATGCATGGGGACACTCATCTCTCCCATTCATTCTCAAACGTATGGAATCACACTTGTAGGCCACAGTAATTCTTGGAAACATGGTTTGTCATGAACTCTCAACACATGCACGATCCACATGCGACACAACATGTAAGTGTTTAGAGATGGACTTCTTCCCCCCGTGAAATCACCAGTAATGAACCAGCCGACCATCCGGCGAGAAAAAGAAGAAAAATAGATGTGCAGTATGTACAAAGCGCTCAGGTCTTGTGTGGATGAAGAGACATATAAATGCAAAATTTCATTTCAATACTTAACCCTCTTCTTACTCCAAAGCACTCAGTCTGGCCACACAGAGATCTGTTAGTTCAATGAAAAGCATGGTCCTTAGAACAGGAACTTCATGATTACCCAGACCAAAAAGTCCATTAGACCTGCAAAGACTTGGCACTTACTTCAGAAAATCCTATTCAGAAAAGTTAGCATAAAAATAATTGTTGAAAATAATTTAGGATTCTGAATTTATTTAACCCACAGTTGAAGATTATATTGTTTGCTTCCTGTGTCAAGTCCAGAGAGCTGAAACTTCGCACAAAATAATTTCACTTTGACCAAGCATGTAGTCGGCACCCAGGCTTAGACTGAAAGCCAGTTCTACTCTCAACTAAGGAATTACTATGGAAGCTTCCAAATTTTGTACCTACTTCCTTCCTACTGGTCCATCAAAACACTGTTAATTGGCAACTCAAAACCAACACTAAGCAGCAACAGAAATCCAAAAAATGTTGTGCTACTCACCTCTTATATCTCCAGCTGCCTCTTCTGTTTTGCTGACTTCCTCGGCCACCCAATCTGCCTGCCCTCCCTTGCCTGTTATACCTGTCAACCTCTTCATAGTCCTCTCCACCTATAACACCTAAACAGGAGGGATGGTTGATTACTTTCAAAGTTAGTTCTTTCATCTGGGCATCACACTATGCCTGAAAAAAGCAAAAATATACTAGTACAAACAAATCTAACTTGATTTCTTTCTGATGATCAGGTAATCTATATAACCTTGCTACATTAAAATACATTTTACAGTATATTGCTTGGTTGTATTGTAACCCGTGATGAGAGTTTTCAGTAATTTTGTGTTTATGTAGGAGATCTCTATGTACAGTTCCACACAGCAGAAAAGTTCCTATGTATGTTAATCTCTGCACTCCTAAGTGGATACGCTACTCTGCTCTCATGCTCCATGTTCATCACTACTTTGTATTAACTGTAATCTAAGTCATTCACATAATTACAAACTGGAGAAGAAAGTCAGTAGTTTTTCTAAAATTATATACCATCATTAAATGCACATGTGGGGGAAAAAAATTGTAAAACAACTTAGGAAGGGACCTCTGGATGTCATCTGCTCTATCCTCTCACTCAAAACAAGGCTAACTCTGAAACCACATTAGGTTGCCCAGAGCCCTGTCTGGTCAAGTTCTGATTATCTTCAAGGACAAACTACAACCTGTCAGGGTCCTGTTCCAGGGCTTGTCCACCCTCATTGTAAAGAACTTCCTGGCTAGGCCACCAGATGTTCTTGAAAACCCTCAAAGCAGTAAGAAAGCATCTCTGTCCTCCTCATTCCTCAACCACACTTACCCTCGTTCCTCCTCTGGTGCCTGGGAGCGTAGTTAAACTGAAGGTCTATCTGCCGGTTCTGCCTGGCCTCTGCCCTGTTCTTGCTGTGGAAGGCCGTTTTGTGCGCTTTATAATCTATTTCTGTGCGGAAAGCGTGGGTAAACTGTTCTGTGCTGCACCGACCCTCTTCACAAAGGAAGTGCTTTTCGCGGAAGTGTTCACGAAGGTATTCGTAATCACTGGAAAGAGAGAAGAGGCTGAGCTGCAACCTTCCCAATGTACCTTACTAATGGCTACTCTTAGAAGATGAAGACAAGACAAACCAACCACTCGGGTTCTTTCTTTATCCCCCAGGCAAGCTTTCCAGCTGAAACCACTTGTGTACAGTTAGCATAGACCTTAATGCACGATCCCAGATGTTAAACTAAACCTACTGCCTGATACTCATCACATCCAGCTGTACATGAGGCATGTATTTCATTAAAGAAAATTTACTTTAGAGTATTAGTCAACACACTAGGCACCTCCTGTCATTCTGCAAAACGTAACTTTTAACATTAATGAAGGAAACTTTAAAACATGAACAAGACAGAAAGTGATTATTGTGGCTGTTGGTTTGAGGAACAAAGGAGACGCAGCCAACTTGCTCATATCCTTGCCCTCTCTCTTCAAGTATACCTTTCCCAAAATACAAAGCAGACTCAATTTTTTCTCCAAATGAAAGCTATAGAAAAAAACTGCATTCACAAACCTGTAGTATTCCTGAGCACCATCGGAGTCACAGAAGTGACAAAAATAATGATCTCGTCTTAAATGTTTCAGTAGCTCATCATTATCCAAATAACGCTCGTCACAAAATTTACAGAGGGGATGCCCACGATGAGAGGTGTCATCTGGATCTCCATGGATTCGATGACGGGCGAGGTCCTTACGAGAATACCATTTCCGTTCATAAGTAAAAATCTGAAGAAAAAAAATACAGATATGTATTACTTCTTGTAAACAGAACAAAATGGAATAAACCAGGCTGTGCCCAACTTGTTCATTTGTAGGAGTGGAAGATTTGCTTCCGAAAGATGCAATTTGATAACCAATAGCCAAAATTTTCAGTGAATAGGAAGTAAAATTCAAGTGATAGATCTAAATCAAATCTAACTTGAATTTCACTCAGTTTGAGCACTGGAAGCAGATCTAATCCACTTTTTCCCTTTCACATTTTTTGGGGTGTATTAACATAACGCAATAAGCTTTAATATAATCTCTGGTGGGGAAAAAATCCTAAATATGTATTTATGAACATACAGTTTTTGTATACTCGAATTGAAAAAACCCATAAACCAGAAGTGAGGTGTTTCACTTTCCTCAGATAGCAACTACCCCAAGATAGCTACATACAAAGGATACAGTTGAGAGAACAAATTTTGCATTATAAGCCAATCTTCTGTCCCTACTAACACGCGAGCTATTTTGGTAGGAAGAGTTCTGAAGATGCCAAAAAGATCCACACAGCCCTGAGAACAGAATATCCTTTATTTCTCGCCTGGACACAGAGTGTTAACTCGTTCTGGGAACAGGTTCATTTGGCTTAGCTAAGGTTGAAGCTTCTGCAAGTTTAAGGACTTCTTTTCAGTGGGTGCTAGTACTATGGAACCTTTTTTCTGTGGAATAAAAATTCCCGCAGTGTTCTGAAATTAAGAGCCAACAAATTCTACTATTGTTTGTGAATTCTCTGGGAGAGACAATGACAAACAAGTTCCCACAGCACTGGCAACTTAACCTGACCGTGGAAACAGCTCTTTACCAGAGCTCAAAGGACACAGCGACCAAAAGAAGTGGCCTTGCCCTCCCCTGACTTCTTCCCTTGAACTAACTCTAGTGATTGCACGACCACAGGAAAGAGTCAAATCAGTTCCCTGAAAGCTATCGTTGGGGAGGGGGGGATGAAAAAAGGATTAGTGTTCATTCAGGCCAAGGTGACCACTTCTGGATCCTGTCCCTTGCAGCAGTAAACTGCAGTTCAGTTGGCATAAACCAACTGGCACCACAGGATAAATGCATTTCTCCGATTTGATACTGAATTGGTTTCAGAGAAAACACACACACATACAAAACTACGTGTGACAAGTTCTAAAAATACACGGTCGTACACTGAATTCCCTCTTACAACAACAAGGAATGCTGACGGCCATTAGACACAGAGGTCAGCAGCCCTAGAATTCATTTAACAGTAACTGCTGATTTTGACCAATGTGTAATTCAGAAATACAAAATCCGCTCTAGGGAAAGGTGGAATTCTGACTTTCAGACTGTGAAAAAAGCATCACCCGACATAAGTGAAATTTGGGTGGGATTAAAAAAAAATAAATGATGGTGGTGAGTAGTTTTAAGGCTCAATGCACATCATCTTTTCAGAAATAGATAACTCAGCTTTCCAGTAACTGTTTTATTTTTAGCAGGTTTTAAAATACATTTTAAAACAGCCCCTGGTGATGTTCTACGTGTGTACATCAAACACAGGGGACCTCAATTGCAGGCAATAGTGAGTTTCATTTTCCAATCAAGTCAACAAGACAGAGGAAATTTGCTCTGAACAAATGTGGTTTTGGCTGGGATGAAGCTGACTTTCTTACTAGCAAGTAGTACAGTGCTATGCTTTGGATTTGGGATGAAAATAGTGTTGGTAAAACACTGACGTTTTGGGTTGTTGCTAAGCAATCAAGGCCTTCTCTGCTCCTCATATCACCCCACCAGTGAGCAGGCTGGGGGGTCACAAGAAACTGGGAGGAGACACGGCCAGGAGAGCTAACCCCAAATGACCAAAGAAATATTCCACACCATATGACGTTGCACTCAGCATATAAAGCTGGGGGAAGAAGGAGAAGGCAGAGACGTTTGAAGTTACGGTGTCTGTCTTCCCAAGCACACATGATGGAGCCCAGCTTTCCTAGGGATGGCTGAACACCTGCCTGCCCATGGGAAGCAGTGAATGTACTCCTTGTTGTGCTTTGCTTGCCTGCGTGGCTTTTGCTTTACCTATTCAACTGCCTTTATCTCAACCCAAGAGTTTTTTTCCCCCCTCACTTTTCTGATTCTCTCCCCCATCCAAACTTGGGGGTTTGAGTGAGCAGCTGCATGATTCTAGTTGCCGACTGGGGTCAAACCACAACCACAAATAAACAAGGTAATGAAATATAATTATGTTTCATTAAACCCGGAAGATGGATTCTCATCCTGTACATGATCCAACTGTAAATGCTATGTTGACTCTGATCTGAGAAATAAATCCATCACTCCGCGATGCATTCTGCTTTCTGAACTGGCATCAATTATTTTCTTAAGTTACAGTTTTAACTTGTAAAGTCATTAAGAGAATAAGTCTTAATAGACAATCAAATCTCTACCATTACAGTTGTAACAAAGTCTGCCTATGACTCAGGATTAACTTCCTATCAGACAGTTAGGCTTTAGTATTTACACACATTGTGGCAGAGGAGCTGACATCAGAAGGTTATTAATATGGTCGTGCTTAATTTAAAATATAATCCACTAAGAATCTTTTTGCCCTCTTCACTAATCAGTTTATGGAAGAAGACAGACTTAAAACAAAGCAACTGGCCTCACTGTAAGCAGACAGATGAAACTTTAAAAAAACAAACATAAATCTGTGCTGTTCAGTCACCCTCTTCTTCCCACCTCCCCAAGTACTGTTGCAGGTGATATTAGGAAGCAGCCCCCCTTCCCAAGCATCAAAACATAGAACTAGCTCACCTTTAAGTGTTTCACACAGAGCTTGCAACAGAAGAGTTCATGCTGCTTCCTCATGTGCTGTTCCAGATCTGCAAAGGTATTGAATGGCTTCGCATCTGGACACAAAGGGCATTCATGCTGCAGCAGCTTCCTAAGGGAAGAGAAAGATTTCCTAAAAATTATCCGATTCCCTCTCAGCAACCCAATACCTTTATCCAAAAACAAGTGTTCCATCAGCAGCAGAAGGCTGCGTTTTTATAGCTCCCCCCTGCAAGTTGTAATGAGGTTAGAGTCCTGCTTATTCCAAGAACACTTTGTCATCTGTCAGGAGCAGAACGGAACCAAATTACACCGAGGCTTCAACTGTGAGAGAAGAGCTAAATAATCAAAGTATAATTTTGAATGGACTGTAACACATCCATGCAACAAACCTCTTGCTTATTGCAGATCAGCCGATATATGCAATATTCACATCCAATTTAATTACATTTTCTACTGTCAGAAACTGAAGAATACAGCGAGGGAGATAAAAAATTGTAACAGAAAAAGTAGGGGGGAGGTGGGGGGAATAAAGCAAACAAAACCCCCACAATGATTCCCAACAAGAGCTGAGGACAGAGCATTGGTCTCAGCGGGAGACCCCACTCCCTCGCACTTGATTGCTGCCTGCAGAACTGTAAATTTCAGCAACTCTCCAGAAATCGTATCATCAAAAGCAATTCCCAGAGCTGGTGTGTAATTAATCAGAACTTGCTTCCAACCGATTCTGCTCCCTAAACCCATTGCCCAATTCCATAAATATGAAGTCATACAAAACTATAGATGTATCAGCAAAGCTACATTCTTAGCCCAAATCAGGTTGGATAAAATGCACAATTCTCCAAGAAAAAGGTACCATTGCCTGTATGGTCTTATCTTTTGTCACTCCTCTTTCCTTTTAACTGCTTTTAATTATCTTAAAGCCTCTCAATTAAGCATGTTATCAAAAATATTTTTAAAGCATTATACTGATGCCGCATTTTTTACTCTGCATTAGCTTTTTTTCCTTCACCCTTTCTCTCTCCCATTTTAGAATCAAGATCTTTGTGGGCAGACAAGGTTGCTCTTCTTTTCATACAATGTTTGGGGGTTGGAACTCGATGATCTTTAAGGTCCCTTCCAACTCTAACCATTCTATGATTCTATGGTACAACTGGTTTTGCTTAGTTTTTATGCAGTACAGCAATAAATACAATTATAACAGTAATTCAGTCTTTACCAATTTCCAATTCCACACCATGAACGAAAAGCCTTTCAGCAAGTTTGCTGTTGATAAAGAAGCAAAATGCAACTTTTACTAACAAAGCAACTGCTCCTGTGTTATGCATTGGTGAATCTAATACTCCTGCCTCGAGGAGGTGCTCCCTTTGCCGACCGCGGTGCCGAGCGCTCACGCCAACCGCGCTGCTCCAGCCTCTTGTGCCATCAAAGCCACCTGCAGTGCACGGTGACTAATGTACGCAGCACGGCAGCCACTCTGTTCCCACAGAAGAAAACCACACAGTTGTACCAAAGCATGCGTTTCCTGCCACGTCACGCAGATAAGAATATGCCGGGTATGATACAGAAAGGATTCCAGTACCTACCTGTACAGTGCATAAACTTCTCCATCCATAAAATAAATGTCGTATTTCTTCTCATGCTGCAACTGGTTAAGTGCTATCGTGGAGAAAGACGTAAGCTTCCGTCCAAAGACAACCTGCAGGCAACGCAACACGAAAATCAGCGAGAGCACATTGAGGTCACGTAGGCTTTGGGATTCCAGTTAAACTCCACAGCACAAACTTTGTTTGCCAGGGAACTCGCCACAGCCTGAAGCTTGGACAACACTTCAGAGCTCTCTGTCAGTCCCAGCTGCTCATCGCCACCCCCAGTTACTGCCCCCACAGCTGCCAGCAAAGCCACTGTGACTGCTCCTTATCAGCTTCCAGCAAGTGAGCCAGCTTAGACAAGGGTGGATGCGACCAGCCTGGTCTTTGGATTTTGAACTAGATTAGGAAACTCTTTTATGGTATGTTTTGCTACCACAGCTGTGCTATGAGTAAACACCCTCAACCAACTCAACCCCCTCTGCAGCAAATGCCTGTCAAGAGCCCTGCGCTCAGCTCCCTCCTGTCTCCTGGTAGGAGATCACACAGAAGCCTGGAATCTGTAAGCAAAAAGTGACACTACTTGGAGTCTGACTGGGGAAACCACTGTTTCTTCTTTCCCTAACTACCAGGAAGGCAAGAAATAAAATACTACATCACTTCTCAAATTATTTGTACCGCATACCCCTTCTAAGGGAACCTGCTTGCTCACAAGTGCTCCCGCTGACCTCCACGCAGCCTGGGTCTCACACAGCAGCCATTTATGTTATTACATCCCTCTTCAGAAGCCACCTACCACCGGTCTGCTCCAGCACACGTTGCCAGTTTGGGAAGTGCTGGGGTAGCAACAACATTTATGAAACAGCTGCACCAGCTCAGAAAGGCTGAGACACACACACAGAGTAATCACCTGTTCATCTAGAAATACTTACAACCTTAATAAAACCATTCAATTATATAATACACATGTACTTTAGTCTTGTTAAATCACTCTTCCTCCCTTGTTGGGGTGAAATACCATGAAGTAAGTCTTTTTTGTCTGGTTTGGTGGTTGTTTTTTTTTTAAAGCTTTCTTTCTAGTGGAGCTACTGTTAAGTTAACCAAAACAAAAAATATACCCAAGTTGTTGAAATATCAAGCTTAAAATAAAAAGAATACAAGTTTAAGTTTGTTGGATAAATGACAACTACGTCTAACTCAAATTATTTAAAAAAATTTCATTTTGGTGAAATTGTATTGACATTTCGTTTCATTTCAGTTCAAAGTGAGTTTTAGAAGAGAGGAATGGACTGCTGAAAAGTAGATTTTATCACAGGAGTCCAACACAATTTCCTGCAGCAATTCCAAGAGCAATCTCACACATATAGGTAACAAACATACTGACAGATCCTCCGAGCTTCAACCAAGTCAGGGTTAGTTTACAGGTCAGCAAGTAATCCTTTCTAGCTTCACTGCAACAATTATACATCACTGAAAGCACATATTACCATAACAAGTATATCCTGCTTTCTCCTCCGTCACGTCCTGTGCTGCCACTCATCTTCACAGTTCTATTTCCTTGTGCATTCTGCTGTGACACTTACTAGTTCAAGTCTACACTACTCTGTATGACACCAGCTGAGATTTGGTAGCATTGTACTTGCCTCTGCTAATTCCACGCACACTATGTAAGTGAAGAGACCCAGTTTTAAGTCCTACATATACATTCAGTTCATTCAACAGCAGTTTTGATGGGATTTATGCACTCCAGTATCTTTTTGTCTTTCCTTGGGGCATGCAGGTGAATGGGCAGAACAGTATTATAGTGGCACTTAAAGAAAAGGGAGGAAAAAAGAACACAGCCATTAAAAATGGCCTCTCAGTCAATTATAATAAAAGGATCATTTTAAACAGTTAATACAGGAAAGAGAAAGATGGCTGAACAAACCAAAGTTCAGGCCACATAATACAGTAATATTACAAAATTGAACAGCCCTTAACAGTCCATTTGTGACCCTGAGACAAGCAGGTTTAAGGAGGAAGAGGGACATCACAGCTCGGTTCTTCCTAAGACAGGAGAAGCAGAGCAGCAGCTCCTCAGAGGATGACCAGAGATAAAATTACTTTCATAGAGTCTCTTTCTGTACATAGAGGCTACTCCTGTGCCAGTAAGCTCAGTTTAAAAAACCACATCGACCTTTCTGGCCTCCACAAAGTCTGAGGATCTTCGGCACACAGCCCAAGATCTTCAATCCCCCCAACCATTGGCACAGTTTGAAAAGCAGCCAAAGCAAACAGCTTAATTGAGGTGGGGGGGGCCCTCCTTTTGCCCAGGGGAGAGCCCCCTCCCCCTGATATATTTGTTTAAATTTCATTTCCTAAACAATCTCAGCATATTTCTTTCAGTACTAGTACCAGTTGTTTTCTTCTTAAAGGTTTGTTTTGTTTTTTTCCCCCCGGCATGAGTTCTGCCAAAACAAATTAAACTATGAGTATTTGTTTTTTATAGAGAAGCTTGAACAACTTTTCTTCCCGCAGCTCCCCGCTGCACGGAATCCTCAGCTCCCTCCACATAGCTGAGCCACAGCATCAGGGCGACCTCCCCCGAGCTCTGCAACTGGGCCCGGCGCCTTACCAGCAGGCCACGAGGAAAACAGAAATCTATCAGAAAAATTAAAACCGAGGAGAAATTACTTTTTTTTTAAAGCATACGCCCAAGAGGTGGCTCACGCTAACAGGAACCGGGGGCAAAGGCAGCATGGTGTGCTGTAAGGCAAGGCATGAGCAAGACCTGAAAGAATACAAAACACGCTCTCCCCCAAGCTTAAAATCAAGTCAGGAATTCGGCAGGAATAGTAGAGTCATCCGCGATCACGTAATACCAATGCTGGAGAGCAAGCCCCGCTGATTCAAAATAAAACCCCAAAAAACATTCCCTTTAAATTCCATTTTCTTCATACTTTGTCTCCAACACCCCACCCCACCACACCCCCCCCCGCCGTCTCCTCTGATCGGCACTCGCCCCACCGGGAGCGAAGCAGCCGGCAGATACACCCGGGAAGCCGCCGGCTGGGGGAGGACTCCCCGCCCCGGCTCCACTCAGCAGATTCCACGAGTTGCTCCGTGGCCCGGCTCCTGCCCTGCCCGGCCCGAGGCCTCCCCCCACC
>JAOXJK010000069.1:6996937-7011371 GCA_025774025.1 Xenus cinereus
CCGCCCAACGCCCCGCTCCCCCGGGCAGCCGGCCCGAGCCCAGCCCCGCGGGACGCTGACAGACCCCCGCCGGGGGGGGGCTCCTGTCCCGGCCTCACCTGGCCCAGCTCCTCCCGGCACACCGCGCAGTACCGCACGCCGCACAGCGCCCGCATCCGCACCGAGCACCGGTAGCAAATAGGGTGGTCGCAGCGGCCCAGGGCCACCACCTCCAGCTCCCCGCAGCACAGCACGCACGACCCGTCCGCGGGCCCTGCCGCCGCCGCGCCGGAGGCCGAGGAGGCCGAGGCGGCCATGGCGGCGCCGACCCGCCGCGGCCTAGGCCCCGCACCGCCTAGCAACCGCCCGCACCATCGAGAGGCGGCCTAGAGCGCCGCCCGCACCGGCACGCGACTCTCCGCCCAGCTCCCGACCATAGAGATCCGCTCTCGCCGAGCCCCGCGGCGCGGCCACCATCGAGACTCCCGCCTAGAGCGGCGCCTCGCGCCCCCGAAGTACCTCCCACCACCGCGAGGGCGCCCCGCCCGCCTGACGTCACCCCGCGTCCTCCAGCGCCCGACCATAGAGACACAGCCCAGAGCGTCCCCCCTTTCTCCCCCCCGCCTCCGCGCCGCGCTAGCCCGCCCCTGCAGGCCTGTGACCATAGAGAAGGGCTGCCCGAAGCGCCTCCGCGGCGGAGCCTCTCTGGCTGCCTCTCGCTGGTTTCCCCTCAGGTGAAGGTGGCTCGAGGGAGCCATTTGGCGGCCCCTCGCCCGGTGGCAGCTGAAGCAGGTCCTGGGAGAGGTCGAGCAGCGCTGGGTGGCTCTGGCCTGTGCTGTGTCACCTCAGGGCCTGCTCCTCTGGGGAGCTGGAGACCTTGGCCATGGGGAAACAGAGGGCCCCAGGCCTCTGCCCTGGCACCTCTGGTTGTGGGGAGATTGGGGATCCCAGACCCCTGCCTGGCACACCTGTCTGGAGAGTCTGAGTACCCCAGGCCCCTGCCCTGGTACCTCTTGGCTGTGGGGAGACTGGGGACCCCAGGCCCATTCCCTCCACAGCCCTGCAGCGGGTGAGCGGCTGGGGGGCAGGGTGGCACTGGCTCTCCCCTGGACAAGGTGTTTGGCCACAAGGTGTGCAGCGGGGTTAGTGTCCCACAGAGCTGGCAGAGTGGTGGTGACCTGCCAAGCAGCGGAGGCCACAGGATTGTGATTTCGATGGGATTTTTCCAAGGCAAACACCTACCCTGGTGGTGCAAACAGCCCCAGAACTGATGCATTGGACCTGCAGTTCTGCCTCTTGATCTGCTTTTATAACACAGGTGCCTGGTAGCCTGTGTAAACTATGTGCGATTGGAAAAAAAACAACTGTTAAAAAGTGTACACCGTGCAAAATAGGATATTGCATCCATTAGGACAGTACCACAAATGGGCTCTGTTAGTGTCAGTGTGTTAAGAGCACAGCGTGTTAGAGAAATCTTCATGTATGTGCTGCAGGTTCTGATTCACGCGTTCAGTATCTGAGCATGTGACAGCTGTCCGGGGCTGCAGGGCGAGTTAAGGTGAACTCGAGTTAATCATTGATATGCCCGGTTGGTTGGTAAAGAAATGTATGTTCACGCATTTGCTTTAAGGGCTGTTTGCATATTTTAAAGGTCTGTGCTGCTGGAGCTCGGAGAGGAGAATTGCAGCTCCTCAAACAGAAGAGGGTGCTCCAGGAGCACGGAGAGGAGTGTTGACACGGGCTCAGCAGCCATGTTCCTCTGGAAGTAAAGTGAAAGGGCATAAAAGCTTGTCTGGGGGCAGCACAGAGACAGAGGCCGAAACAGTTTTTTCAAACTTTAAGATCTCCCACCTTTTTTTCTCCCAGAATTCCACTAAGTGACCAATGTGAGGTCACTTCCCTTTCCACGTGTGAAAAATCGGAGCAGGTCCCTGTGAAACACAGAAGTTCTGCTTCTAGATCTACCCCAGAAGTCTCAAGAAACCCCAAGATCTTGGCATGAGGCACTTGTTCTGCCACTTCATCGTATGTGTCATCCGATGAGCAGCACGTCACCCTGCTCAGCAAACATTCCTGGAGTGCTGTCCCCTGAGTCAAGGGCTGCCATCTGTCCCAGCAATGACAAAATGGCCCAATTATTCATGGGCTTCTCCTGTCACCTGCAGAGGTGGTATTGGAGGGTGATGGAAGAATGATTCCAGGACACGCCGTGCCTCGGTGAAGCGGGTTCATGCTTGGGTTACTCACCGGCATGATATGACAACCCTTAAAGACAGAACATCTCCAATTAAATTGTCTAGGAAGGGAAATGGAAAGAAACCACGTTCAATAACACATTAAAATGTACAGCAAATTCCTAGGATCTACTTGTGTGCGTCATGGCTAGCTGGAAGACTGGATGAGCAGCAGCCTTATCACTCGGATCTGCTTTCTCCTTACTGAATTCCTTGTCATTTGAGTTAAAAGGTGCTTCTTGAGAGATATTAGTTGTTTAGCTTAAACAAATAAGTTTTAGTTAGAATAACTGACTTAGGGTTACCATATGGCTTGATTTATGCTGTTTGCTTACCTTTACTTGGCATGAGTAGCTAGATTTGCTGAAGCCTTTAGGCTGCAATAGAGTTAATTTTCTTAGTAATTTTCCTAGTACAGTGCTGTCTTTAGTCGTTTAGTATGAGGAAAATGTCAAGTAACACACTGATGTTTTGGTGGTGTTTTCCCTAAGTCCGGGATTTTTCAGTTCCCCATGTTCCGCCAGCGAGCGCAGGTGCACAAGAAGCACAAACCAGAAGATAAGGAGGGGACAACCCTCAGCAGAGACTGCAAATCATCAAGATAAGAGCAGCCAATGGCCGGCCTGCCCGGACACAGAAGAAGAATCCAAGATGGTATTAGAAGACCCCAGACCAAAAATCACCATTGGACTGAAAGAAGCATGAAGAGTACATGAGGGGTGGGTGTGGAGATCACACGGGTGTCATTGCCCAGGGATTTCTTTTCAACGTCACTCTTTGGAGACACCCAGCCTGGGCTGACCCTCCTGCTGAGCCTTTCAGTTATTTATTTTTGTAAAATCCAACAGCTGAGACTCTGCTGCGGGAAACCTAGGGTTGAGTCTGAAGGAGGGAGCGCACCCATGAGTACGTGTGTGAGGAATGGAAAGGAGCACCCGTGGGCTTCCTGGGGTCACCTGCTGTGAAAGGACCCTGATCCAGGCAGTGGCAGACTGGGGTGGTGTGTGTGCGACTCCTTGGATGGAGTGTGGACTTCTTGAACCCTCAGGCAGCAGCTTCTCCTTTAACACGCTCTTAATCTTCTTTGAGGCATAAATGATCATTTTAGGACAAAGGAGGATATAAAACACAGTGAGTTCATTAAAATGTCTCATGATGTTATGTAGTCCCACGCCAGCATCATTTAACAACGTCTGTGCCGTAAAATAATTAAGTTATAGGTTTGATAAGTATATTGGAAAACAGATAAATGAAGTATTTCAACGTTTTGCATCATTGCCCACAACAGGTAATATTTACTTTCTCCTAAAGAGACCCATTTATCACACTTCAAAGTAGAGTAGATAATACGTGTCTTTCTGATAATCAACATTAAAGTGTGTTTGGGCGGGGCTGTATTAAATAATTAGGAACAATGGAGGATGTTGGCTGTAATTACTTCAGGAAATGTTCCCACACCCCCACCCCATCCCCCCCGAATTAATGATACTTTTGAAAATGTTTTTGTGTCAAAACTGCATCACACAATTTTGGAGAGCAATTAGCATGAAATGAGCTGGGAGCTGCTGACAGTAATGTGCTGTCTTAAGTGTCACTCGTCTGTGAAATTACGCAAGTACCCCATCACTATGGCCAAGCATAGGATAATAAATATACCTGCATAATTAGGCTTAAAAGTGACATTACTCATCACAAGGAACATGGTGACAAAGCAACTGGGCAGAACTGGTGGTTGTACTTTCCACATTTCAGTCGGGGGGGTCGGAGCGGGCCGGTGGCACTGCTGTCCGCGGGTCCCCGAGGCGCTGAGGACCTGATCCTGCAAAGCATATTCTTCCCAGTTGTTCTGGGAAGAACTTCTTCTCCTTCTCACTGTTCTTCCTCAGTGGGTTTTTCCCAGCGGTGGCGTGTGCGATGTTCCCGGGAAAAGGAAGTGCTGGGTCTTTTCCCGGGTGCTGGAGGCAGGCGGCATTGCTGGCCACTCCTCAGCAGGGGCATTTTCTGCTTCTCGGATAATATTTAGTAGAACCAGCATCTGAAGGGAGAAACGGCTGAAGGTTTCATGTCCCTTTGTGGTGCAGCTAAACTTCCCTCAGCAGTGAAAGCTCACACCAGTCAGATTCCTCACTCTCACCGAATTCTCAATTTTAAACTAGACCCAGGAAGTTTATTTGGGACAAAGAATGTGTAAGGTTATCGATCATAGAATCACAGAATTGTCTAGGTTGGAAGGAACTTTTAAGATCATCTAGTCCAACCATCAACCTAACTCTGACAAAACCATCACTAAACCATCTCTAAGCACTATGTCATCCTGTCTTTTAAATACCTCCAGGGATGGTGCCTCAACCCCTTCCCTGGGCAGCCCATTCCAATGCTTAATAACACTTTCAATGTAAAATTTTTCCTAATATCCAATCTGAACCTCCCCTGGCGCAACTTGAGGCCATTTCCTCTAGTCCTGTCGCCTGTGACTCGGGAGAAGAGACCGACCCCCACCTCTATACACCCTCCTTTCAGGTAGTTGTAGAGAGCAAGAAGGTCTCCCCTCAGCCTCCTTTTCTCCAGGCTCAACACCCCCAGCTCCCTCAGCCTCTCCTCATAAGACTTATTTTCCAGACCCGTCAGCATCTTCATTGCCCTTCTCTGGACCCGCTCCAGCACCTCAATGTCTTTTTTGTGGTAAGGGACCCAAAACTGAACACAGCACTCGAGGTGGAGCCTCACCAGTGCCAAGTACAGGGGAAAGATCACCTCCTGAGTCCTACTCACCACTCACTCCTTCCAGTGCAGGCTGGGAGGCCAGATCCAGCCCCGTCCTCTATGTGCAACCACACTCTGTCCCACGCCAGCCCAGTCCCCCCAGGTCCTGGCTCGCTGCCGAGGCAGAGGTTGGGTTTCCATGACTCCTGGCTCTTGCCCTCACACCGTGGCACATCAGATAGTGGCTCTGGACAGTCCTTCTGCAATCTCCTCTAACATGGCGTTTCCAGCACTGGGCCAGGTATTTACGTGGGTGTAAAATGCCAAAAGAAAACCCCCCGTGCCATTTCGATATCATCACGAGACACTCCTGCCTTCTTGAGGTCTGCGCCTTCAGGAAGCAGAACAAAGAATTGCTAAAAAGCCAATATTCAAACTATTCACCGAAGCCTGTTTTCAACTCATCGTTCTGAAAAATCAGCCTGCCGGTATATGTGAGTCACGGGTTTAGATTCATTAATTTCATGGTGCAAAGAGGTTTATAATACTCTTTCAATGGATTGAATCATTCTTTGCTGATGACTTAAGGATGCTGTTTTATTTCTCTAGTGATTGCAAATGGAAGCTGGATCTTAGCACTAAGTGTGACCCCAAAACATAAAGAAATATAATCATATATAATTAACAAGGCTCCAGCATGTATTGTAAATATCTTGGGTTGGCACTTAGTTCTGCCTGTTGTCAGACAGGAAATGTTTTCTCCCCAAGATAAAGGGTTAATATTGATGGCAGGGATAGTTAATTTCCATGTTTGCTCGCTAAATATCACATAATAACATCAGACAAAAAAGGCACTTTTCAAGTCATTTAATCAGCAATAAATATACTTGGGAATAATTGATAACCCTGCAGATGAGCACAACAAATCCATTTTACTCAGAAGAGCAACAGATCAAATATTTATAGTTCAGCACTAAAACATTGTCAAAGTGTAGAGCTAAAGGTTATGCCTTAGATTAATTTCATATTCACAGCTTGACGCGGATGCAGTTCATTTGCAGCCAAGATACTTAGTGCGTAATAGCAAAATTTGCTTTCATTTGACAAACTTTCTGTTAAAAGTGATAATTTTCTCAGGGCTTCTTATTTATTTTTTTTAAAAATAAGTCTCAGACACTCCTATTAGCTGTGCTTTCACGCAGGTACCTCATTTGAGGGCAGGTTTAAATTTTCAGCCCTGACCATCCATAACCTTTAGACATCCATTCAGAGTTCATTTGTTCAAAGGCTGAAAATAGCCTTTTGGGTTGCTATAAACGTTCTTTGTCCCAGAGACGAGGCGCTGCCTCCCTCCGCCACCTCCCTCCCTCTGGGTGCTCTGTGCCACCAAACCACCCGGCGGCTTGTCGGGACGCGCAGGAGTCGGGGTTCGCACCCTACGAGGTTCGCACCCTACGAGGTTTTGCATCAAATACACCTGCAGCCCCGTCTGTGGGACTGGTAGGAGGGTGGTCTATTATTTTCCCACATTTATGAAATATTCCAGTCTGCGATTACGAATCACATTAATTGCTCACCCTCTTTTTTTTTTTTTTTTTTTTTAAAGAAAAGCATGTTATTCTATTTAAAAGTTGAGCTGCAGAGAGGCATGTGCACACTGCGGTCCTTTGATTTATCAACATCGCGCAATGCACAACTTCAGATTTGATGAGAGAATTTTCCTCCAAGATCTTTACTTGCGAAAAAAAAAAAAAGTCATTTGGTGATACAAGCTTTTAAAAAAAGCAGCGATTCCTTAAGGAGGGGGAGGATGAACAGGGAGGGGCAGGATCCTTAAAGGCTAAAGAGAGACACATGCTGGGAAGCAGAGTTGTATTTTAAGGCATTCATAAACATTAGCCTAGTGATAGAGTTTTCTTTAGCAACAGCTTGTTGGAGGATGAGAGCAGGGTAAGTGCAGCTCACAGAAAATGTGGTACCTAGACGGGAATTCAAAGGAACAGTGGGGGAACGGAACAGCATTAGGCTTCCAAGGTGAAGCGCCGCTGTGCAGATTCCCAGAACAGGGTGAGGACCTCGAGAGAGCTCGATTTTCAAATAACGTTACGGGAGCTAACGTCAGTGGCCAGAAGCGAAGCATCTCAGCAGCGGGAGCTCCCTTGCTGCTCCTGCCCCAGTTTCTGTACCGGGGAGGAGAGCTCGTGCGGGGGCACGTCAGAGGGGACGGGGCAGCCGGAGCGGGGCACGGTGTGATGCTCTGGGCAGGGTGGGAGCCTCCGTGGAACCGGGCTGGGACCAAACCTTAACCACGCTTAATCCAATCTCTTGGCAAAGACAAGGTGATCAGGGTGTGCTTTTCAAACAGCAACAAAACCGTTTCCATCCCCGTTTCTGTATTCAGCAATACTAAGGCTCAGGAAGTTGGAGAGATCAGACAGCAAAAAAGTGATAACTTCGGGAGTGAGCTCAGAGTTCCTGACTCCCCATTCGGTGCCCCGCCAGCCCAACCATGCTGCTCTGAATAATTTGATTTTTTTGTGTCTGCTGCTAGATTTTTTTGGGGGGTGTGTGTCAATCTCACACTTACAGGGACTGCACGAACAGCAGTAAGAATTGCACATGGTCAGTCTGGGAAATTTGGCTTCTTGTCGTAGCATCGTGCTTCTTGCAACACAGTTGTAGCATATTTAATTCTAGCTGTAGTGCTGGCCCAGGAACAGGACTGCTAATGTGCCTCCTTTTTGATCTCTCAGAGGGTTTGACAAATTTAGCTCTTAATCTGCCAAAGTGTTCATGCCAAGCAAAACATACTCTACCTGTGCAGATTCGCTTGAAGACAAATTTTGTTCCCATCTACACACCTTCGAGCCCTCCGCTCCAATTATCTTACACGCATATGATTGTGTGTACAATATAGACTCACCTAATTAAATCTCAAGAAAATAGGAGAGCACTTCGGGGCTGCGTGGGATTTGATTAAGAGATCTCAGAGCTGTCAAAGAAAAGATTCATCTCACAACTCTTCCTCCTTACAGTAAACATGCTTCAGATCAGAGCCAAATATACTCCGTACTTCACACATCTGGGTATTAGCTCGCTTTCGTTATTGTAAATTACTTCCAGGAGAAAGACTGAATCATGGACTGGAGGGGGCTGAGAAATCTGCTTGCATTAGAGACAGCCCTCTGACAGCATCTTTTTTTCCCTGCCCTCTTACCTGCATTTTGTCTTTGCTGCTTACTTGCTGCTTTTCAAAGGCAATGCTGTCATGCCCCATCCTTGTGATTTTTTTCATTGCAATTCGTTGGTGGTGTTATGTCATGTCCAAGCCACTCTGTGATGACATTGCTTCTGCCTTTGAGATGTTTAGAGGCTAAATATTCTGCCAACCGCAGTTGTTAGAGGCAAAACAGGCAAAATATGGGGCTGGATGGATGGGTGATGTGATGGTTTCTGACAGTTCATCCTTTCACCCAAATAGCCCCATCAGAGTCAGGTTCTCGAGTTGATGAGTCACAGAAGAAGTGAAGGATCATGCCTGTAGCTGGGAAGATGATGGACTACTTCATTAAGCTTGGATAGGCGAGGACCAATTAGTGGAGTTTGGTGGATAGGGCTTGGGTCTGTACCTTGGCTCAGTTTTGGTCTCCAATCAGTGATTCAGTTATTCCCTCTCCGTACCTCAGTTTTAAGCAGAAATAATTCCACTGACTCAGCTGGGTGCGATGGGGCTTAATTATTGTCTATAATGGGCTTTGAAATCCTAAATGATCGATGCCTTGAGAGTGTGCGTGATTAGTAAGCTGGATGCCACGTTGTGAGCTCAGCTGCAGAATTCGAGTGAACAAACAAGTTCATTTGGCTTGGAGCAGCAAGCTCCATGGAACTATGCAAAAGTATCGTGAGTCTGGTTGGTTTTCTTAAAAAAACTTCATGCTAATGGATCCATTGTTTCATGTAAAGGTTTCTACCACTCTTGTTATATCGTGTGTGACATTTACAGTACTCTTTGTTCCATTAGCAAAGTAATTTGAGATAGTTTATTATCCTTTGGAGACTTTTCTGCTTGCTGTTTAACTTCCATGTGACTGGGCCCTGGAAAAAATCTCTTAAAATAGTACATAAGTCTAAAAATAGTGAGGAATTTGTCATTTCTTAGGGGTAAAATAATTAATTTAGTGCAGTTGAATAAGAAGATCTGCGACATTAGGAAGCACCACTTATTGTTTCCTCTTTCTCTTCAGAGCCACCAAAATGCGAAGCAGCTTTATTGTGGAGTCAAGGTGTGTCTTGCCTCACAGTTTGAAATCGTAATTTGTTTGTATCAGCTACAGTTCCTTTATTTAAGAGGAACAAAGAAATAGCATTTAATCAGCATGTTCTGAATCACTGGTGAAAGGAATCGCTCCGTAATCTGATTTTATTACACCAGGACACACTCTAGATGCAAGAAAATGGCAAAGGTTGTTATTTCTGGGAGGATCTGCCTGGGGTGCTGTCACTGCGGTACCCGAGGGACCGAGCCTGCTTGGGTCCCGCTGGCTAAGTGCCTCATCCCCACTCCTGAGCAAAACACACTCGTTCTGATTCACCGAGAAAACTCAGCAGTGGGTTGTGTGTTGGAAAGCATCAGGGTTTGCTGAGCCACATGTGTGGGAATATATATCTTTTTTTTTTCCCTTGCCATTAAGACTTCACTCACTCCCGGGTTGAAGTAATGCAGGAGGCAGCAGGGATGTGAATCTGGGAAAGTAGGTGAAGGGTAAACCGCAGAAATTCGGCGTGCGGGCAGAGATGGAGCGGCGGGGACCCAGAGCACCAGCCTCCCGGGCAGCCAGGCAGGGTATTTATCACATTCACCTTCTCACATGGGATCTCCTGTACCAGGTCACTCAGATGCTGAGCTTTGAAGCTGGTAGGAGACGGGCAGCAAAACTCATCCCTGGTGCAACCTCTGACTTCAGCTCCTTTGCCTTTTTTTAGTTCCTCCAGCAGATTTCACGGCAGTGGCTGTTTTGTGCCCATTTCTCTGAGGCAAACCTGTGCCCTGCAGAGCCAGGCAGAGTCTCCAGGCCAAGGATTTTGGAACTCAGGGGTTGGAATTAGGTGATCTTTAAGGTCCCTTCCAACCCAAACACCATGATTCTATGATTTGGCTTCTGGCTCCATTACTTGGCCAGACCTGCCACTCGCTTACGTGGCCTTTGGCAACTCACTTGAACTCTCTGGACCTCAGTTTCTCAACTGAAAACCAGGATGATCACAATTAACAAAGGCGGTGTGAGTTTGCAGAGAGCTGCAGAGCCGGAGGAGGAGGCAGGCTCTGTACCAGCGCGCATGAGGCTCCTCATCCAAAACGATGTTGACTCCATCCTCTCATCACACTCCCACAGGGAGATGCTGTAGGGACCAAATGGCCAAAAAGTGTCATGTATAGAATGAGCATTAATGACCGAGTGTGCAGAGATCCCATCACAGGGCTGGCCTCTTCAATTGCTTTGTTTTCATGCTCGGCTGAGTCGCTAACCTTCCAATAAACACCAGAGTCATTATAATAAAAATGTGGAAAATGCTATCATCAAACCACACCGGTTTATTTTTCAAGTGCCTCTTTCTGGGACATCAAATTCATTTAGATCATTCTCAAAAGCCACAAATCCTGAATGGGTGCAGTAATGTGTGTGGTGGGAGGCGAGAGCACAACAGGCATTAAATCAGGTAGAGAGTCAGGGCTCTGACAAGAGGGCTCGGCTGGGTTTATTGCAGGGGTTTAAGACGTGATGCCTCCCGCTGCTCCCCCTCCTCGCCCCCCAGCTGTGCAGTTTTTCACACTGAAACCCCAGTTCGTGCTCTGGCATCTCAGCTTAGAGTTGTGGTGGAGGTGGCTGGTCCAGAGGAGAAGAGGGAGGTGCCTCCCAGAGAGCCCGAGCATCCAACAGGACTGGGAGATGCAGCTGCCTCCTCGGTGACCTCCCCTTATAGAAATGATTAATTTTGTTCCAAAATAAAAGAAAAAGACCTTAAATCCTTTCAGCAGCAGAGCCGTACGGTTAGATCCCACTTCCCTTCACCTTGGCAAATTTGGAATAACATCATTAAGGGTTCCTCCCAGCACTGGGGAACCTGAGCAAAGTCTCAGCTCGGTTTCCATGTAGTTGGTAAATGTGATGCTGGAGCTAATAATTGCATTTATTAAGTGAAAACACAAAAGGGGGATTTTTGGAAGGGCTTGAGATCAGCTGGAGTCTGCTCACAGACCTGCAGCTTGCAGAAGTGACTTGGAAGGCTGAAATCTTAATCTCAGGGAAGTCTGTAGAAAACTTCTATAGGAGCCAGGATTTGTTCATAAGCTTTTTTTTTTTTTTTTCTACCAAGAAGAACCAGGATTTTGTTCCTCTGGAGGCGTTCCTGGCACAAAGACCACCTTGGAGCAGCACGGTGTGATGTGTCCACTGATGTGCTACGGTGTTCACAGGAACATTAGCTTCTGCCAGGGGAATAGGAATCCTAAAATTATATTTTAGTTACCTAGGACATAAATAGAAGACAAATTGCTTGTCAGCTGTTTCATTCGAAAGATATTTAAAAATACTTGGGAGAGGAAGCGCGCACTCAGCTTGAGATCCAGAGCCTTACTGTATCAGGCTGAAGGATCTCAAAGAGCTTTGCAGACACAACAGGCTGGCTGTAAGCAGGAATCACTCAATGCACCGGGAGGAAAGAGTTCAATTCAGTTCCCGGAGAGTTTATCAGCGTGACAAGTTATTCAAGTCATGCCAAAAATACACGTAAAAGACACTTCAGGCAGATCTCTAGGAACGAGAAAATCTTCCACTCCTGGGTGGGAAGGCTGAGCCCACGTTGGTGTAGCGCTGCAGTGAAACACAAGCTGCGAAACCGCCTGTTTGCTTGGGAACGGGGGCAGAGGCAGGAACAAGCCCCTGCCTTCTTCAGGCTGAGCCTCAGGTCGTTCAGAATTGATCCGTCTCTCACGGGGAGAAGGAAGAATAATGGCTTTTTATTGAGTGAAATAAACCTGGCAGCGCGTGTCCCGTCATGAACTGGGGTTGGGTGACCAGGGAGGGATGTGATGTGATTGTCCGTGTGCTGTACCGATGCCATTCATTAATGGCTCTATTAAAACACGAAAGTGGTGAAGCCATTCATAACGTCCAGAGCACTCAAAGGGTGACAAAAATAGCCCGCCCGTCAATGATCTGCTCGCTGGGAGATGGGAGCCTGGCTTCATTCTTACTGTAAGTCTGGGTGCTTCCAAGAAGTAGGGCCATGGGTGAGTTGGACTCTCTGGGTCTGGTTCATCAACAGAAACTTGTCATGCTCTGAGCACGCGTAACTTCCAGCACTCCGCTTGGGAAAAGGCCAGGAACCCCTTCTTACCAACTGGGAGTTTCACTCCCAGCCTTCCCAGAAGAGGAAAGTCATGAGGCTCATGCCGTGAACGTCTTACACTTCCCCATGTCTTATTGCTGCTTTGCACTTTTCTTTTCTTCCTCCTTGCCCAGCCCTGCTCTCTCTGGCTCCTGCCTGGCCAAGGGGCTGGTTCCCACAGGAGGAGATGTTGCGTGGCCAAGATGAGCAGAACCTGCTCCCACACACCGAGGGGTCTCCAGCATGGGTCTGTCTCCTGCTTGAATGTGCCAACACGTCCCCATGCCAGAACAGAGGGTCTCAAAATGCCAAGGTGTGCAAGCTGGGCTGACGGAGAAAGCTTCACCGCTGGGAACTTGTGTGAGAGAAGATGGGGGTTGGATGGATGCTCATAAAGAGCTGGGGAGCCTGACGGTGGGAAGCAGAGTGGACAGGTTCCTTGGGAGCATGTTTAAATAATAACAACAAGATGAAATGGGCACACAGGAGCATGCAAAAGGCTGAGAATAAAATTAATGAGGTTACTGTGTGGCCTGAAAAAAAAAATAAAATTATTTAGTCATAGTTCAGTGTATAAAGCCAAGAACTTGGCTAATAAACAAGAGGAACTGGAATTGCTCCCCGATGAGCTTAAATTTTACCTGCTTGGCTTTATTAAGGAATCTGGGGGGAAAAGTCACCTGACTGGAATGGCAAAATTCATGGCAATATCCTATTTAAGAACTGAGTTGCAGAAGAGGAGGGGAGGCAGCCTGACAAACCCCCTGCAAATGCTCTTGAGCACTTTGCTGCAGGAGCAAGAGCAAAGCAGCTGCTTGCTACTGTCCACTGCAGGCGCCCGAAGCACGGGAGGGAGGAGAATGACCGGCTCCTCGCATCCCTCCAAAATATTTATGGGCAAAACATTGTGTGGTCACAAGATTTTGATCCAGGCAACATGAAGTGGCTCTCAGCAGGAGGCAGCAGGGGTGGCGTTACTGAATCCCCAGCCCTCCCGTTTGTGAAGAAGTGGTGCCGGAGGGTGTTGGAAGGGGCTGGAAATACCAGGTCCTGTAATTTCTCTGGATTATGGAGGCAGTGGGCTTTGGTGAGAGGGAGACAAGTTGGCAGGTGTCCCATGGCAATCAGGTATTTGTCTCCTGGGTCATCTTTTTTTTTTCCTAAGGAAGAGGTGGAAGAGCAGGCGTTACTGAAGCAGCTGTTTGAGTAGGAAGGCAGGCAGATGGCTGTCCTTAACTGGGATGGAAAAATGACCAAGAGCAGAGATCCCGGGGGTAGCATTCGTGCAGGCATCACGTGTGTATGAGCACAGCAGCCGCCTGGGGCCCCCCAGCACGGGCTCGATGTCTCATCTCTTCCCACCACTTTGCACCTCTGAAACAGCCAGGCCGATGCCCTGCACCGAGGCAAGTTCACAGGCACTAGGACCCCCGAACCGTGGGTGGGCTGTTAGTTTGAGCTGAGAGAGAGGGGACTGAAATCCAGGTTTCAACATTTGGTGGGCTGTAGGAAGGCGGAGAGGATCTGGTTGAGCTCTGCACAGCAGGACAGCCATGCTCCCTGGGACATGTGGGCACTCTGCTCCCCCTCAACAGCAGCATCATCTCTGCACTGAGGCAGGTAACCACAGCAGGACTTCAGTCTGCATCACCCACCTCCGTCTGGTACCCCACTGGGGATGAATTTTGCTGAAAATCACTGCAACTTATTCTTACTTACGATTCCTCCAGGGCATGTTCCTGTGCTTGCAGTCGCTCTCTCTCCAGGCAGTGAGGCTGGGGGGTCATACCTGAAGGAGAGAAGGCGCAGGTCCCCTCTGAAGGTCCTCACTTGCAGGCAGCTTACAACATCTTTTCCTCTGTCGGTAAATCCTGCTGCTGTTGAGCAGGTCCTGAGGGGCCAGGGAGGATGCTGGGCTGTGGGGAGGTTTGTGGGGCTGCGGGGGGATGGCTCAGCGCTGCGGGGGATGCTTAGGGCCACGGGGAAGATACTCGGGGGTGCAAAGGGGACCACGGGGAAGTTGTTTGGGCCATGAGGAGGATGCTCAGGGTTGCAAGGAGGGTGCTGAGGGATGCTCGGGACTGCAGGGGAGATGCTAGGGGCAACAAGGGGGATGCTCAAGGCTGCGG
>JAOXJK010000069.1:7012440-7024157 GCA_025774025.1 Xenus cinereus
CACCAGGTGACAGGGGTGCATGGGACCATGGAGGGGGGGTTACCAGGGAAATTAGGGTGCATGGAGGGGTTTCACCAGGTGACAGGGGTGCATGGGACCATGGAGGGGGGGTTACCAGGGAAATTAGGGTGCATGGAGGGGTTTCACCAAGTGACAGGGGTGCCACAGAGCTATGGAGGAGTTTCCCCAGGTAAATGGGGTGCATGGAGCCTTGCTGCAGTCTCCCATCCCACAGGCACCAGGGTTTTAGGGTGCCCCGAGCAGAGAGCTGGGCTGCCCCATGGCGTCACCCAGATGTGGGGAGCTGCCCCCCAACACCCACGCTGCCTTCTGCACCCCAGCCCCGGCTGGGCTGGGAGGGTGTGGGGGGAACGAGGGGAGCCGTGGCCCCATGGGACAGTCCTGTCACCTCTGCGTGAGAGCGACTGCATGAGTTGAGTCTCTGCCACATATTTTTTTAACTTGAACCACAAGGTTTGTTCCACCCAGCAAAGCGGGCAGGGAGGAGGGGGGATGCGGTTCCTTCTCTCCACGGGACGTGTTTGGGGGAGCTGCCCTTTGGCTCTCGGGCAGAAAAAGGAGCCGGATGATTTCTGTGCCCCCCGTTTGGTGCATCACAAACCCGCGCCCAGTGGGACCAAGCTGCCAGTGCTGGGAGAGGTGTCCGTGGGGCCGTCAGGCCGGCGATGCCGAGGCTTTCCTGGCGGGCCCCCCCGGCAGGACCCCTCTCCCTGCACACGCCAGGCTCAGCCAGGCTGCGTGGGACTGGCTCGGGGCTGGTTCCAGACATTCAATCTCTTTCCTCTTATGTCAAGCTGGAGCCAACATCCAGCTGAAATCCACGGAGGCTTTTAGCTCTTGGATCAGCCCCTGAAACACGTAGCTGTATTCCTCCCCCCTCCTTCCTTTTTTTCTGGAGGAAATCTGGGATTAGTATTTTTTGGGGAAAGCCCAGACAGGTCAGCTCTGCCCTGCGCTGCCCCGTTACCTCCCGCAGCCTGGCTGTGTGCGGGCAGAGCAGTCCTGATGCTGTGGTCATGGCTTTGGACCTGTGTATATGTGTGCATCTCTCTGATTTCACAGCAAAATTTCCACGAGAGTCTCACAGGCAGGTCCAAGCCTGGTCTCTGGGTGTCTGCACGGGGTTTATCTGTGTGCACAGTGGCAGAAAGGGAGTCTGCAGTCACCACGGGTCAGATCTGAGCCCACAGAGGAGAATATTTCATCAATATGATTAATGCAGGAGTGGCTTAAGTGCTGTTTGGAGGGGAAATGCGGTCCCACGTGGGGAGGGAGGTGGTGGTGGGGCTCGGGTGTGCAGCCAGATGCTCAGGTGAGGCTCCGAAATAACCCATCCCCTCGTCTCCTTTCAGCTTCTCCCGCTTGAAGACGTGGCTCTCATCCGCTGAAGGGGCCTGGAAGAGATGCTTCAAGTGCCAGAGGAGCATTGTCTGCCCAAGGTGGAAACCTTTCACCCTAGCTGGCGAGGAAGAGTCTCATCGGCGGATTTCCTGGTACTCTGACCTCTCTGAAACCATATAGACAATTGCATTCCAAAAAATCTGATTTTTCGTGGCCACTGTCCAGGCGCAGTGGTAAATTCATCTTGTTTTCAGGTCAACCTAGTGCTATGAACTTGGGGAGAAATAAACAGGGAAGATATTTATTTTTGTTTATTTTTTTTAGATTTCTGTACTAGCTTGTTTGCAAGATGATACAAACCTGTACTGTTTGCTTCCTAGGAACCTGCCCTCATTAAAGTGAGAATCGATCAAAGGAAACTTTGGCTTCATTGCACTGTCCTTTTTTTTCTTAAAAAAGCAAAACCTGGTATGGCTCTGCACGGGGCAGGCACTTCAGCAGTCGGGTTACTCCCAGATTTTTCTGACATGATTTAACTCCTTGACACAGTTTCTTCTGCAGTTTTGTAGTAAATCTCTTTTACTGCCCATCGGGGAGTTACTGCCAGGCTAAGTGTCAATTAAGATGACAAAGTTAGAAATATTTCCTGGACTGGGCTGAGTCTCTGCGAGTCCTCACTGCTCTAGTTGTTTGCCTTTGCGTAGAGCTTAGTTTTATATATGTCTCTGCTGCTGAAAAAAAAATGTTATTCCCCGTTAAAGCAGGGAGAAGCCTTGGGACTGGGCAGGAGTGCGTGGTGAGGGTGTGCTGGAGTGGCTGGGATCTGGGATCTAGAGAAAACTGGGTTTTGGGGGCCAAGTCTGGCTCCTGTGAATTGCTGAGCTCGCACCCACCAGCGCTAGTGGATTTTGCAGGAAATCTGGCAAAAAGAGCTGTTTCCACCCACCTTGCATGAACCGCCTGCTCCTGCCAAGGGCTTACAGCCGACCGTAGAGTGGGGACAGCCGGGTTTGTGCTGCTTTTGGTTGGGATCCGAGGAAAAAAGCCCCATGGTACTTGTCAGGGGAGCCAGGCATACGCCAAGTCCTGCCCACCTGGGGTATCGGGGAAGATTTTGGGTGCTGTAACACATGAAAGATTGTTCTCTCCCAGCTTATTCCCAACCGGTGTCTTCTCCATGCCCCCTCTCCCTTCCCCACCATGATTTTCCAATTTCTGCTCTTCGTTAGCTCAGCGTGGGGCTCGGATGGGCCAAATGAGACATGATTGCCAATAACCCATTAGGCAGCTGCACTTGAAAGGGCCATGTACCTGTCAGGGTGCCAATCAGCTTGTGGAGTGGCCGCCGAGGCAGATTGCCGTTCTTGATGGAGGTAAGTGATAAAATGAGGTAGAAAATGTAAAGGTCAGCTTTGCGCAGGGGGATGCACGGAGAGGGGGGTGAAGGGTGGTGTGATGAGAGACACGACTCGAGTGTGTGCTTCTGCCCTCATCTGTTGGAAAGAAACACTTGTACGTGCCAATTACTGGGGCAAAACCAGCGAGACTCTCAGTTAACCACAAGCCCTTCACTTCTCACCTTGTAAAATAATTTTTCCGGCTGCTGTTGAGGAGCATGAGCTGATTCTCCACCAGGGCTGTAAAATAATTTCCTCTGTGCTCCCAGCTCTCCAGAGAGGTTTGGGCTTTCTCTGGGGGTCAACAAGCCAAATAAAACGGAAGAAAGCTTAAAAAGGCGTTTAATTACCTCTCCCGCCTCGGGGCAGGACCCAGCCATCCCTGATGGATGTTAATTTAATCCCTTCTAAAAGACTGGTCCTGGAGGGAGATGCTGCGCTCCCCATGATCTGCCTCCTGTCCCCCGTGTTCTGGGGGGCTGTGTAACCTGGACCACGGGGACCCTCTGTCCTGGCCCCTGGGGATGCCTTGAGATAAAATGCAGCCCCTGGGACTGTTGGGGAGGATGCTGGGTCCCTGCCCAGCACGGTAGGGGTTTGTTCGAGGAGTAAAGTGGGGGGACAAAAGCTTTGGGGGAGATCATGGAGAGGCCCAGAGCTGCAGCAGCACATCAGCTCCTGGTCCCATTCAGGGTCTCTGTGCCCCCTGGCCCCCCACGGACCAGCTTTGAGGAGTTAACTGCAGCCGAGGAGGGAAATTCCCAGCACATTTTGGGCTTTGGGAGACGGGGTTAGAAATCCCCAGGCGATGGTGGGACACATCACCCTTTCCTTCTCACCATGTCACTGAGGCTGCGGGGTGGTGGGCAGAGTTCAGGGGGTGCTGGGAGTGTGGTGGCAGCTGGGTGGCTTTGCCATGCCATCTTGTGGCCACGCTGATGCCAGGGGATGGGGAGGGATGGGAAGCTGCAACAGGGGTGAGGATAAACCCTGCCACCGCGTCCCCATCCCTGCGCCCTTGCAGAGTGGGAAGCTGCCCCCATGGGTGCTCCTCTGTCTGCACAGCCCTGGCCAAGACCACTGGCCCACGAGGGGATGGGAGCTCTGGGCTAAATCCTGTCCTGCTGCTCTAGGGCCACCCGGGGATGAGGCTGCTCCCAGGCTCTGGGTCCCTGTGCAGCACATGTGGGGTTTGGACCTGGATCCTGCTCCTGGTCCAGGTCCATCCCCAAGGTGCCGCCTGGGATCTCTGCAGATCCAGCACCGCCGGTCGGAGCCGGGGCCGGCTGACGCAGCGAGGCTTTCCCGGACGGGGTGCGCCGTCACCCATCCTGCCGTGCCAGCGATGCATTTTGTTCCAGGCCAAGAGGCAGGCGAATCCCAGGGGCTGCGGCGGGCAGGAAGACGTCCCACCCCAACCCAGCCTGAGCCCAGGGCGGCTCCTTTTCCTTCCCGGCTCCCCAGCCTCTCCCAGAGGACCGGCAGCATCCACCGAGGCAGTTGGGCACGCCGGGGCCGGGGGGCTTTGGGTAGGGCAGCGTCTGGGACAGGAACCGGCAGCCCTGGGGGAGCTCGCGTGAGCTCACACCAGGGCTGGCCCGTGCACATACAATGGCTGCAGGGCCCTTGCGCACACAAGGAGGAAGAAAACTCCCCAAGGAATTTCCTCCATCGTCGGCTCTGCCCAGAAACTGTTCCTCACCCCGTCGGGATGCAGGCAGCTGCGGCCAGGGCTGAGCCAGGCCAGGGCTGAGCCCCTCTCTGGCAGGTGGCCCCTGTTGGATGCGGTGTTGGCTGGGGATGGAAAGCCCTTAGGCAGCACTGGGTACCCTGGACGGTCCCTGTGATGGCCCAGGATGTCCCTGAGGGGACCTCTGGGGTTGCGGGACCCAGCACTGAGCCGGGGTCTGCCAGGGGTCCCATGCCATCCAGCCGGGCTGTCCACACCTTCACGCTGATGCCACCCAAGGGAATTGACCGAGGCTGGAGATAAGGGGTAAAGAGCTGCAGAGAGCAGGAGATAACATTATCTCTGTGCCTGCTGCTTTCCCTATTTCCAAGCTGTCCAGAGCGCTGATAAGGTGACAGCGGCTTGGAGACACGGGCAGATATCTTCCCAGCAGAGCTGCAGCGACGCCGGATGATTCCCACAGCGCCCGAGGGGAAACACCAGGTCGGGACCCTCCTGCAGCCCCCACGCTCCCACCCTTGAGGCATCCCGAGGGCCGTGCCAGCTCCTGCCTCCCCCATGTTGACTGTACACAGGGCTGTATTTGGGGAGCACCCGCACTGCTTTGTCAGGACACCTCACCTGCCGTGGGTACGTGCCACCGGGACCCAAGGTGACCCGTGCCGGAGCTGCCCTGCCTGCCCTGCCCAGCTCTGCCTGCTCCCTGGGCATCCTGCTGGACCCCCCTGCCCCTCGCCTGGAGACGTGCACACACTGCTGGGTCCGGCAGAGGAGTGGCTGGTGGTGCCACCGATAAAGGAGGTGGTGCCAGCAAAGATAAAATGTCCTCTCGGGGTCCCCTCCAGGCCCCCTTCACCCCCTCCTGGGTGGTGAGACGCTGGGCTACAGGCACCTTCCCAGGCCTGAGCATTTCCCCTGTCTTATTTTCTGGTGGATATTCCTTCTACTGTGGGCAGGAGAGAGCAAATCTCAGCTGCAACCCCATCGGGCAGTAGAAGAAAGCTGTCCTGCCCCAGCCCATCCATGCAGCTGCAGCTAGAGAAGCAGCCCCTTAATCAAACCGTGCTCCCCGAACCTTGTCAAGAGCTGCAAACACCTCGGGGGCCAGCAAAGGTCCCTGGGGATGTCCTAGCCCTTCTGCTCATGCCAAGATGTTGCAGGAATGGTCCCAGCACCTCGCTAGGGTGGCATCTAGGGCTGGACATGCCAGCAGAAGAGCTGATGTCTTCAAAACCCTCAGCCTGGCCCAGGACTTCCACGGCACGGTAGGATTAAACCCAGGCACGTGATAAAACCCAGGCTGTGATAAAACACCAGCACAGACCAGCTGCACTCCCAGCCCCCCGTGCTGCTGCGGCTGGGCTGGCAGAGGGGGTGGCCCTGCTGGGTGTAGCCAGGAGCCTCCCCCATCTCCGTCCACCTCCAGCCCTGCAAGAGCTTCTTGAGGTGCTTCTGCCGCTCCCCACTCAGGCTACCACCACCCCTGGGCCCGGGTCCAGCTCCCACGTCTGGTGGTGTGGGGCCTCCACCTCCGTTTCTCCTTCTGGCAAGGAGAGGAAGTGGCTGTGGTGGAATGTGACATGAATGAATGCCAATGCTCTCCTTGGGCAGCAGCGCTGCCAGACCAGCCGGGCGGTGGCAGGGACCTCATGGGTGCATTCCTGACCAGGGAGGTCCCCTCCGCCACGCTAGCACTTCCGTGGACGTGCTCATCTGTGCTGCTCTGTCACCGACCTCACCCGAGGTGGGTGCTTCTGGAGATGAGTGCTCCCAGGGATGGGTGCTGCTGGGGATAGGTCCTGCCAGGCACAGGTGGTCTCAGAGATGGGTGCTGCAAGGGATGGATGCTCCTGGGGATGGTTCCTTCCGGGGATGGGTGCTGCTGGGGATGTGTGGTCTCAGGGATGGGTGCTGCCAGGACAGGGTGCCCCAGCACCAGCTGGAGGGCTCGGTGCTGCTCTTACATCCACGTCCTTGTTGTGGCAGACACAGTGCCACACCAGCATGGTGTCCAGCTCAGCTGTGCCAACACCAGCCTCTCCAGGAGCGAGTCCCTTTGCAGCCATATCACCCGTGCGGTTTGGCTGTAGCCACTAGGGACATTTTGGCTCTTCTAGGGTAAAATGGTGGTCAGTGGCAGGTCTGTCACCCTACATGGCGCAGGCAGCGGGGTGCCCATGCCACAGGGTCCCAGTGGGTGTGGAGCAGGGTGACGTGAATGCCGCCGGGGTGTGGGAGCAGCATCGTTGCTTGCACACTTGTCTGTGGGTGTGCTGGCACGTGGGAGGTCTCGGGTGCGCCCAGCCTGGCCAGGGACCATCTCCAGCTCCACGCTGGTTCAGCACCAAGTGCTACCGGCCCCCCTCCAGCTTGGTACCGATTACGCCACTATCTGTTGCAAATAATAAAGGATCTGGGTGGATTTCTACCTGCCAGCTTGTGCAAGAGGGATCTCCCAGCTCTCAGAGGCGTCACTGAACTTTCTGGACTTTCACAATCCATAAAGAGTATTATTAATCCTCCTAATGATCAGTTCTCCCTCCATCTCTATAAATCTAATCTGGAAAATGTTTACAGCTCAATAGTGCCACACACAGAGGCCTAGAGAAAATGAGACGGTGCTTTTTATGAGCGCTCCTCTCATTCTCAATTCCTCTGGCAGCGCAAATAAATCACTGGCCTTTCCCTGCTCTGCAAGAGCCACTGCTCCCCAAGAGCAGATGAGACCCAGAAGCCCCATGGTAGGTGATGGCAAAATGAGAGAGGAACGAGCACGGCTCATTCCATGCCAGGTGGAAAGCACAAGACTTCATTTATTAATAGTCAGAGCTAATTACTGCAGTGGCAATGGTTCTCTGCAGCTTCCAGTGGGGATCGTCAAACACCTGGGCTGACAAGGTTACGTCCCTGAGCTTGGGTAGAGGACCTGGGTCTTCTTCCACACCCATGCAGAAGGTGCCACTGGTGGCCGATGTCTCCTGTACACGTACCATGGCTGCAACCAGCCCAGCGAGCTCCGGCACCAGGGTGGAAAGCTGGGTGTAGAGCTGGGAGGTGAATAAACACTGGTCAAAGCGCGCTGATGATGAGGAGGAGGCTGTGCAGGAGGAAGAGCATCTCTCTGCCAGCTGCTCCCACGGCTGAGATGGAAACCAGTGTCTTATGAAAGCCGAAGGGAGGGGTGTCCGGTAGCATGCAGCCTTTCCCTTGTCCTCCCCCTGCCTTTGGCAAAGCTCCTGTTCCCGAGCAGGACAAGCACAGGGGAGACAATCACGTCCCAGGAGAGGGGGGAAATGGAGACGCCACAAGATCTGCCCAGAGCTGTGCAGCAGGTCTGAGATGGAGCTATGAGCGAGACATGGGGTTCCTGGTGTCTTGAAAAAGTGTGTCCTCTTTGGCAGAAGATGGCTCAAAGGCACATGTGAGACCTTTCTTTTCTCTGGAAGCACCAGCACAGCCCAGTGACTCCATTACCATCAAACCATCCTCCTCAACGAGCACCCGCCTTAGAAACAAGCCAGCCTGAACAGATGTAAACAGATGCAAACAGAACTAGATACAAGGAAGACATTTTTTTATGATGAGGGTGGTGAAAAACTGGCCCAGGTTGCCTAGAGAGGTGGGAAATGCCCCATCCCCAGAGACATTCCAGGTCAGGTTGGACAGGGTTCTGAGCAACCTGATCTAACTGAAGATGTTCCTGCTCACTGTAGGGGGGTTGGACTAGATGGCCTTGAAAGGTCCCTTCCAACCCAACCGGTTCTATGATTCTGTGACGAAGCTCAGGTTATCAGCCGAGGTTTTGCCAGTTTCTGAATGAAGATGGGCTTTATGGGCTCCAAAAATCCCTCCCTCTGACACACCAGGGAGCCTGCCAGTCAAGCATAATTTCTGTAATTGTGAAACTTTCCACAGCATCTCTATTTTGCATTAGTGATGCAACAGCATCAGGCCCAAAGCAAACAGGGTTCAGGACACAGGTGTAATTCTCTGTTGCTGCTCAACCAAGTGAAGGAATTAGAAGCAGATGTCAAACAAAAAGAGCTTCAAACCCTTCCAAGCCAGTAAGCACACAGATCCCATGTATTCCCTTCAGCCTTTGTGCTGACACAATTCGGACTTAAATATCTGCCCAAATCAAAACATACAGAAATTTAAACAGAAAAACCTCGCCTGTGCAGTGTCTGCTGGATTTGATCACTGTTTATAACTGTCTGTTATACCAGTATGTGCAGGAGCCCTCCTGTGCTCCCTCCTGTTTTTCTACAACAGGGCACAGATGGGAAATGGCAGGATGGCCTTGAGAACCAAAGGGGTTTTGTACCGTGTGAGGATGAACCTTTGCATAACACATTTTCAAGTTCTTTCCAGCTCCTTTACACAAAGAAGCCTTCCCCATCAGCTGCAGTGAAAAAATCCAGCATTTCTCTTGGAACCACATCCATGCCAAAGCATGGACTGAGCTGTGCATCCCAGGACAGGCGGGACATCCCAGACCCGTGCCCCGGCACAATCACAGCATGGCTCTGTTCAGTCCCCAAAGCAGTGGGATCATGAAATAAATGGCTCACAAGGGTCCCAATGCCCCTGGGGAGCAAGTGCTGTGATGATGCTGCAAGTTGGGGATACTCCATCCCTGGAAGTGTTCAAGGCCAGGCTGGATGGGGCTTTGAGCAACCTGCTCTAGTGGAAGGTGTCCCTGCCCACGGCAGGGGGGTTAGAACTTGATCTTTAAGGTCCCTTCCAACTCTAACCATTCTATGATTCTATGATTCCTGCAGAAATGGGCAGGGATGGAAGGTTTGCTAAAGCCTTCCTGGAGCAGTTTGCAGATCCTGGCATCTCTGCTGGGTTACGTCCTTTTGCCATACAGCCAACACTCAGTACCCAACCCTCCTTAATTTCTCTGCAATTAATAGATGGAGTTTTGGGGAAAAAAAATGCCTTTTGGGAACACCGAGGTTGAAAAAAAATCAACAAATTCAGGTCACACTTGAGAAAATGCTTGTGCTTAAAAAAATAAACATTTTTGAAAAATTCAAGCATCCCATATTCACCTTTTTGAAATATTTCCCCCTCTTTTTATTTTGCAAACTATCAACGCTTTTAAAAAGATGTTCAAAAGGGTTAAAATATGCTGTCTGACCACCCAAAAGATTTTCTCCCTCATGTTTTTATTGCATTGAATAAAACCTTTTTTTTTCAAATAAATTTGAAACAATTCCTTCTCCTCCCCCCCCTCCCCTCCAGTTTTTTGGTTTAGCCAGTGAGTGGAAAAATCAATTATTCGCACTCCTCTAGCCTGATAAAAAGCTTCAGGGCTCCACAAAGAGGCTCAAGGGAGCACTTGCCTTGTACAGCAAATAAAACAGTCTCCGAATTTCCTGGCTCTCTGTCCTCCTCTCGTGTCACCCAAGATTTTGTGCTGAGATCGGCGCTTCTGCAGCGCGACAGAGAGCAAAGGAGCCTCGGAGCAAAGGCAACTGGTGTCCTCCCTGGTGGGACCTCACGCTGGGGCTGAGCCTGCTCCTGGCTGGGGGTGACAGAGACCTCGAGGGACAGCACTGAGCGCTCACTGGGCCGGTACCCACCACCCAGCCACAGCCACGCTGTGCTCTCTCTCCTCATATGCAATGCCAAAATAGCCACATTGCCTTAGGGAATGAAGGTGGGCAGAATTGCCAAAGATAAATAATGCTATTTTTTCCCAGCATAGCAACTCTCCTCTGAGACACATCACCAAGCATCTTTTTGGTTCAACCATCTTTGCTTTGAAGAATGACTTTATGTGTCACTGCAGTGGAAGTCTTTTGTCTTTTTCTTTTTAAAGCAAATCAATATTAATTTTTGGAGTCTTATTTATTGCCTCAAGCTGGCCACTGCATTTGCTTCAGCTCTATAAAAATCTGGTAAGAAAGCAGTTGAGGAAGGAGAAGTGCCACAGAGGAGAGCTAGAAGACCTGTGACACAGGAATGTGACAGGCAGCACCAAAGCTGTGACAACTAATCTGGGTCATTTCCTCCTTGTAAGAGATTTCAAGGAAATGAAGACCAGGAATGCAAAAGGGTGAAGGTGGGGATCTCCGTGTTCCATCAAAATAAGCTCATTTCAGGTGAAACCTGGACGGCCTCTCTGCGGGGACACCTAGGATGGAGCAGAAGCTTTTCCCTACCAGGAATTTCTGGGATCAGAATGGCAGAGCTGCCCGCTAATGAAACCCGTCCCCGGCCTGGAGCTCAGGGGGACACAAAACACTTCTGAGCTCCCTCACGTGAATGTATGAAGTGCATCGACCCACAAGCTCTGTCTGTGCCAGAGTGGCTGGGGTGGCAGAGACATCCCACAAGGAGTTCCGCATCTCCCCACGGTCACAGGCTGGGGCTGGGTGGGCAGAGGAGCTGCTGGGCTGGCTGCGTCCTCCCCTCTCTGGACTGGGGGCTCTCAGCACATCCCATCACATCGGGATGAACTCTCTCTGGATGAGCAGAAGGAGCAGGTCCTTGCCTGTGTCCCCGAGAGCTGGGCTGCTTCCCCCATGGATGAGCCTTGGCCGTGAAGGGGAGGTGATGGGGAGCAGGGCCTGGAGCAGAGGCTGCTCAGCCAGAGAGAGTGGATCTCGGAGGATCCTTCCCGGAGGAGAGTGGGGATGGGGGGCTTGGCCCACAGATGATGGGGGGGGCACAGCCCAGTGTCTTTGTGTCAGTAGCAGACCCCAGGCTGGCCTGGAGGGTGGTGGGCTCCGGCCAGCTGCCCCTGAGGCTGCTCACTGCCCTGGCCCGGGGGGCTCCGGGGCTGCCCCAGCCTGGGGGCTCTGTGCTGCACCGGGGGGGGCACGGCAACCGGAGCCAGAGGTGAGCCCGCGGAGGTCCCATCCGTAAGCCCGGAAGGCCACGATTAGCCCTGGGCATCATCCCTCCACCGGCCCCGGGGCGTCATCGGCTATGTCTGCCCGGTGCCGGTGCCGGTCCCCGTGTCAGTGTCGGTGCCGGTCCTGGTGTCATTGTCGGTGTCAGTGCCAGTGCCGGTCCCGGTGCCGCTGTCAGTGCCGGTCCCGGTGTCAGTGGCGGTGTCAAGTGCCGGTCCCGGTGTCATTGCCGGTACTGGTGTCATTGCCGGTCCCGGTGTCAGTGCCGGTCCCGTTGTCGGTCCCGGTGCCAGTGCCGGTCCCGGTCCCGGCTCCGCCCGCCCCGTCTCTGGGCCGTCCCCCATCCCCGTTCCAATCTGCGGCTCCGCCCCGGCTCCGCCCGGCCCGTCCCATCCCGGTCCC
>JAOXJK010000069.1:7024179-7071913 GCA_025774025.1 Xenus cinereus
CCTAAATACACCTCTTTTTTTCCCATTATTGAATGGGGAAATCATAGTGCAGCTACAATTTTAAATTGAAGAAAGGCTCTGAGCTTCCCTGCCGGCTTCTCTCTGCCTCGGCTCCAGCCTCCTTGGGATTTGGTTTTCACCCCAAATATCTGCACCGGAGCATCCTTGGCCTGGCTGAGTGTTGGTGGGGTGGGTGCACCCCTCCCTGCAAAATCCTAGACCTGGGCTGCAGGGGGTGGGCAACTGGCCACGACACCCCTGGGCTGAACACCCTGACTCTGAGCTTCCCCACCGGCTTGTCTCTGCCTCGGCTCCAGCCTCCTTGGGGTTTGGGTTTTCACCCCAAATATCTGCGCTGGAGCATCCTTGGCCTGCCCAAGTGCTGGTGGTTGGTGGGATGGGTGCACACCCACACCCCCTCCCCCCCAAAATCTTAGACCTGGGCTGCAGGGGGGGCTTTGCGTGCCTGGGACACCAAGTTCCCACGAGAACGGTTGCGTGGTGTGGTCTGTCTCGCTGCTGGGGAGAGGATGTTGTAATGGGGTAGAGGTGGGAAAGCCGAAGGTGTTTCGGTGTGGGCAGGGCACCGCTGCGTTATGCAATCTGGGGTGGAAAGGAATGGGGAGACCCGGGCTTTATTTCCGGCTCTGCTGTGTGTTTTCTCGGCCGCTTCGGGTGAGCTGCTCCAGCTTGTGCAGCCTAGAGTGTGTAAGGATGCCTTAAAATCTACTGATAAAGCTCTGCAGATGTTCAGCAGTTCGGCTGGCTTAAGTGAGATAGGGCTTGTAGGGAAATAATGGCTGTTATTAGACCACGGCTGTGACTGGGGGTGGGATCCAAGCGAGCTGTTTCTCAGCTCTGTAACAGAAGCCACGCACTTCAGGCCATGTCATTTTCAGCTTATAACACTGCAACTTGTGTTTGCTAAACAGTTTAGTGCAAAAAAAAAAAAAACCCAACAAAAAACCAAAACCAAGCAGTGAGATTCCAGCTGCTCCTGTCCCGCTGGAGACACGGAGCCTGGCAGGGGCACAGTGCAGAATGTGCCCGTTTTCCTAATGGCTCGTGGGGCTCTGCAGGGCTTAGTGCTTCAGTAACTTAAAACATATGGTGGGTCCCCCGCTGCCAGAACTTTATTGGGGCAGAGCAGGGATGTGCCTTGCGTAGCCTGGGGACCCAGCAGTGGTTTTTTTGGGGGGTGGGGTGTGTTCACAGCAGCAGGCATGGATGCTGCTGTGCTTAAGGTGAGGCAGAGCCTTCCAGTGCACCACAGCAAGCCCAGGTGACTCCACTGAAACCTCAGGGACTGCTTTCCATGGGCTTGGTGGGTTTTCATTGCTAACTGAGCCTGTTGTGATGATCTGAGCCAGCTGTGTAAAAGTTAATGTTTGTCTTGAACCTGATTTCAAGACCCTTGAAGGAAGATCCACATCTTCTATCTGGCTGAGCAGAAGGGAGGGCTGTGTTCCTGGAAGGAGCTGTGTTGTACTGGAAGCCATCAGAACTCCCTGCTGAAACTGGGATGCTGGGGATGGGCGATAGCGGAGCTGAGGCAGCCAGCTGTGTCTTTGAAACGTGCGGGGGTTTTCCACTAGGTCAAGGAAAATGGGAGAAACTTTCCTGTCTTCTGTTTTCTGCTGGCAGAGGCAGGATTCAGCCCTGGTGCTCTGCAGAGCAGCGAATGGGATGGAGTGTCCCATCCAGGGTGTCGTGGAGCTGGCAGCCGTGCTGCGTGCCTGGTGTGGTGGCGTTAGTGGTGTGGGAGCAGGAGCAGCCCTGCCCCAGGACACCCTCTGGCATCGCCCCTCCTCTTGCCTTAAAACAACAAGAACCTTTTCTGCCCCAACAAAATACCCAGCACTGATGGGACGTGGGGAGGGCGATGCCGTGGTGGGTCAGATGCTGGCTCCTGCCGATGGGTTAGAGCAGCCGGTTTGCCGTGGCCTCTCCTCATTGCTCTGCTGCGGTCCCCAACCTTGAATAAGTAACTCCTCTCCATGTGCATCTGAAGCTGCGGTGAGATGGAGCCTGCAGCAAACAAGGCCTTGCTGTTTGGGTGTAACTGTGTTTCGAGCTGAAGCTGGCGGCATTTGTGTCTTTGTTCTCTGTTTTTTCCTGGCCTTACCCAAGGAGCGAAGGCAGAACGTGTTTCTCGGGGCGTTTCATGTTTAGGATGCAGAATTGCATCCTGGCTCCTCGGTGGGTGCGTGGGGCAGAGCAATGGGCTCCTGCCTTCCCCCTGTGCCCGAAGCGAGGAGTGCTGCCGGCTCCTCGGCTGGCACCACGGGCAGAGGCATCTCTTCTGCAGCGGGAGGGACGAACTGAGCTGTTCCCGGTGGCACCGTGAGTCTCCTTCCCGGGCAGCTGTTGTTTGGCAAGGGTGGAAGGGTCCGGGACGGCTGTGCTGGGCTGGTGCTGGGGTAGCCAGAGGTGAAAGTCTGTTTGGGTGGAGCTGCGGAAATCATGCGACTGGGACCGGTGCTGAGAAGGTCCCAGGGTGCCGGATGCACAGGGGAGGCTGTGTCGTCTTCAGAAAAGCTGCGGACTGGAGGCTGCGACCATGGCTCGGAAACGGGTAGGGTGCCGGGCTCTCCGCCTGCGTCGGGCAGGACCTTGCCATGTGCCTGGCTGCTGCTTCGCCTTCCACCTCGCCGCTCTGTCCCAAGAGCGACTTGCTGCCTGGTGGGATTGTTGTAGAAAGCCCCTTCTGCTTGTCCCTGCTAATGGGGAGAGGATGAGGGGCTGCTCTGTGCCCGCTCTCCATCCCTGCCTGGCTCAGCCCTTGGCATTCACAGGGCTGGGGGGGGATGCTTGCTCCATCGCTGCTCTTGCCATGGCTTTTGGGGAGCTCAGCAGCGGGTTGAGCCCCAGCTCCATTCCCTGCTGGTCAGGGGGCAGCTCTCCCATCTTACATGCCATTGCTGTGCAGCACTGTGGTGGGTCAGGGTGCTTTTGTAGTCCCTCTGCCTTTTGTTGTGGTCTGTGGGACCCTGCTCCCTGCCAATGACTAACTGTGCTGCCCTAATGCCTGGAGCACCCAAACTGTGGGGTCTGGGGGGACATCGCTGTGTCACCAGCACGTTTCTCCTGCTCGCTCCCGGCAGGCATTGCCCATCTGCATCTCCTGCCACCGCTGCAGGTTGGTTGGCTCCCAGGTCCCCTCTGGGAGAAGTGGCCTCGCACAGGCACTGCCTCGCTGGTATCGGCAGCGCCGTTTGATGCCGGCATGTAAATAGATCTGAAAGGGAGCAGATGGATTTTCTGGGGCTTGATGGAACAGCACCCTTGCGGGTGGTTATGGATGGGAGCCCTCGGCACGCTGCTGCCCGGCGCGTGGAGCTGGAGGCTGCAGCCTGCAGTACATTACTTGGGTCAGGACAAGCAGCCTTGTCTGCAGTCTATAAATTTCTTGTTGGTTGCTGGTTTTTTCTTTTTTTTTTTTTCATTTGCAGATACGGGCTCTGTTGACCTTGAATGGAGCTTGCAGGGGAGTAAATAAATGCTAGCTAATTGCACATTAGGCTCGTTTGTCACTTATAACCTTGGCGGTTGCAGTGTGTCTGGCCAGCGTGACCTAGATCAGAGCAGGAGCACTACGAGGAAGCCCAGTGCTGCTTCGGGGGGGGGTGGGGGGGCTATGGGTCTCTGGTCTTTAGGGTCACCCCATGGCTGGGGATGACTGCTGAGAAGGGTTTCCAGTGATACCGCCCCTCCTCCTCCTCCTCTGGATGAAGGCCTGTGCAGGGAGGAGGTGGCCCAGCTGAGCCAGCCCTTGGAGGCTGCTGGCAGGGAGTCTGGAGGTGGTTTCCCTTTACCTTGCTCCCGTGCGTGTCCTGGATCTGCCCCGTTTCCATCACAGCCCGCTCTGGTGTGATTTACCCCCGCCTGGGAGCTGGGATTGGCTTCTCCCGGCTCTCCCCACTGTGCCGACACCACAAACTCCTTTCAGAGTCTCTGCCAGTCACTGATCCCCACGAAGGAGCTGGGCAGTGGCAGGACAATGGTCCCCATTCAGCGCTGCCTGGAGCTGGATCTCGGCAGGGACAAGCCCATCTCCCGCTCCCAGCACTGGTTGCCCTTATCTCTGCTTGCCCCTGGCACACACCAGGGATGAATGTGCAGATCAGGTTGTTTCTTTCATCAGTCTGCCTGGGGCAGCTGGGGGTACATGGGATTGGTGTGGAGCACCCAGCAAAGGCAGCCCAGCCACCAAATGCATGCATGGGTGCCTCCCTGTGCACCCTGGCTCTCCATCCTACCCTGGGTATGGGGGAAGAAAGACCTCCCTCAGATCAAGGAAATGATGGTTTGCTTGGTGTGCCAGATCGCGTTGTCCCTCTGAGGGATGAAACCAGGCAGAGGGTTTCTGGTGCCTGGGGGGGCAATGAAGCAGCCTTTGCGAACGCTCCTGTCTGAGCAGAGCAAGTGATCCCAGGTGGTCTAGGCAGAGCTGTTGTATGGATTGCAGGGCATGGGGTGGAGAGAGCCATCACCGTCATCAGCTGGGGCTGCAGGCAACAGGCACTCTCTTCTGGTGGTCTCCTAAAGCTATGGTTTGGCCTCCTACCCCATCATCGATGGCTGAAAGTGACACCAAACTTGCACCCTACAGCAAGACAGAAGCTGTAGGAGAATTTGGGGGAGCTGATGGTCATTCAGTCCAGCTCCTGCCACCCTGAGAGGTCCCTGGGTTTCTGCTCAGTTGTTCTTCTCCTTTCCAGGTTGTGCAGCGCATCAAAGCCGTGGAGTCAGAGACCTGCTTGCTCGTGGTGGACAAGGAGACGGACGAATACCTGTGCAGCCTGCGCCTGACGTGCACGGAGGAGATGGTGCACAGTGGGATCCTGCTGAACTCCAACATTTCGCCCACCAAGTCGGTGGGCAGCGACAACGGGGAGGTCTGGAAGCCGCAGCTGGATCTGAGCGGGGACAGCCTCCAGCGGCACTCACACAGCTTCTCCTCGCACGGCAGCAGGAAGGTAAGGACAGAGGGGGGTGGCATGTGGGGGCTACTTGGGGGGGAGCAGGTGCAACCCCCCCTGGGAGCACCTCCCTCTGCGATCACGGCTTGCTTCCCATTAGAGGAAAACATTCTGTACATGGTTGTCAGACCCTGTTGTGTCCCAAAGCAGTGGGCGAGCTGTCCCTTGGACCTCATTTGCTCTTGCTTGAAGCAGCATTGGCTGCTGGGGGCTACTGGGGGCTGCTGTCCCCCCTCCTGCGCCTCTCGAGGGTCTCATGATCTTCTGGGGGGCTGAGATTGCAACCTGCTCTAGGTAGACCTGCTTTGGCAGGGGGGTGGGACCAGATGATCTCCAGAGGTCCCTGCCAACCCCATATCATTCTGTGAGACAGAGGGAGCTGGTGGGGGGTCACCAGCCCTGGGCACGGATGACCCAGCCTGGGTTTCACTCCCCCACAGGGACAGGCTGCACAGACCAGGGACACGGCGAAGCAGGAGCTCATGAATGAGCTTCTCTCCCCTCCATTATTTGCAGGAGGGAGGGAACATCTGGGGCGAATGTGTTCTCAGCTTTTTGCTTAAATAGGAAGGAAATTAGCTCTTTTTCAAGTGGCCTGGGTCTGGACTGTGATTCTGCAGTAAGTGCCTTTTTATTGGTAAACCCCTTTCCAAAAAGGAAAGAATTCGGGGTGGAAACCGTCCAGTTTCCATGGCTGCCTCGCTGCTGGGGCCGGGCTGGCGGAGACGGCGCAGCCTTGCGCTGGGCAGATAGCGGAGTGGGGTCCTGGCGCTGCCCTCGCTGGGGGTGCGGATGGGGCAGGAGCCGTGCGGGTGTTGCGTGGCCGAGCTGGTGACTCCGTCACCTCTCCGCAGCCGTCTGTCCCCTTCCCTGCCGTGTCCCCACCTTGCAGCCCTCCGGTGTGTGTGCTGGTTTGTACTACTGGGCATGGAGTACTGGTGCTTAATGGCCTCCTCCAGCACGGAGCTGTCATGGGTGTACTCCTCCTCCTCCTCCTCCCTGGGGAGCTTGCAAGGGCTGCGGTGCCTGGTCGGCCTCTGCCCCCTTGGAACTGGGGTGGGAGCTGGATACTGGCCCCAAAATGGCTGTGGGGCTGCCGGGAGGATGTAGGTGGGAAAGTCAGGAAAGCTTTGTGTCCTCAGGAGCCCCCACAGAGTAACAGCTGAAGAACTTCCCCAGTGCAGATAAGAGGCAATGCTGGTATGAGGCAGGAGGCACGTGCATCTCCAGCGATAAGGAGAGGGTCTCGCCTCTGGTCCTTCCTCCAGAGCTGTTTGGCATCTTGCAGAGGTTTTGCTGTCCTGGGAGGAACCCACCTTTCCTGGGGCTGGCAGGGGCAGAGGCAGTATTTTTTATTTATTTTTTTTTCACTTATTGCATGATTTGAAGGTGTTTGAAGATCTGTGTGCTGATGATGGGTGCATTTCCCCTGGGGGTCAGTGCAGCGGGGGCCTGGTCACCCTGGAGGTGGCTGGTGGGAGAGGAGCCGTTCCTGGGAAGGGGCGGCTGGGCATGGCCGGGGGCGGCTTTCCAAGCTGGGGATTTCCTATCCTGCCTCCGTTTCGTTTGCTGGGCGCAGTCCAACAGTGTGTGCTGACGGGAAGTCAGACGAGGGGAACAGGACGGTCCTTTCCGGCCTTTGGGTTTCGGCTCCTCCAAGGAGAGGGTGGGATGGGGAGAGCTGGGCAGGGCTGGGGGGTGAGGGGGAAGAAGCACTGGTGCTTCCCCTCAGAGGGGCCTGGCCGGGGGCTTCGCCTGGGGCAGCCTGGCTGGGGCTTTTGGGGAGTCGGGGCTGGTGTTTGGTTGAACCGGAGCTGGACAAAAGGACTCTGGGGGCGATGTCCACCCCATGGGGTTGGGGAAAGGGGCTGCTGAGTGGGCAGAGTTGAGATGTCAGGCGTCTGCAGAGGCTCAGGTCAGCAGCTGGTTTGCTCCTGCCTCCGCGGGCGGCAGCTCTTTGAAGAGCTGGTCACTGCAGGCTTTCCTGGCCAAGGTCACTTCTCTGTGCCACGGCCGTGAATGACCCGGCTGTAGGGTCATGGGTGGCCGGAGCAGCAGGATTCACATCCTGCTCCTGTGCCTTGCTGTCCCACTTGCTTCAAGGTGGTAATACCTGCCCCAGGTTCTTTGGTCTGGGTGATGGGGCTGTCCTCCTGGGTCCAGAATGGCTGGGGGAGCAATGGTGCACCTCAGTTCCTGCAGTGCTCATCCCTCCAGTGCCGTGTCCCACCATGGGGCAGCTCTAGCCTGACCCTAATCCTGCACATCACTGGCACTGGGCCTGTGTGTGGGGCTGTTTAGGAGATTTCTGTCCCTGCGGTGGGGCTGTGGCAGCTGGGTCCAGTTACAGGCTTGTCCCCAACCAGATTTGGGGCTTTTGTGTAACTTCCCTGGCGGTGTTTAGCCAAGGAGGAGAACAGGCTGCTCCCTTCCCCCTGCAGACCCCTTGGCCCCAACCTGCCCCTGTGGGAACTGGTGCCGACATTCCGGGCTGCTCCTGGGGAACGGCGTTTCATTTTTGAGCAGCATTTGTTTATGTAAAGGCTGCAGTTTTCCTTGATTTGAGGCCGGGCTGCTCAGTGCAGCCTGAAGCAACAGGCAGCTGAAACAAAGAGGAGGGAAATCTGGTACCCAGGGCAGCGGCGGGGGGCAATGCAGCGGGCAGGGTGGGCAAGAGGGAATGACTGCCCCCCTATCTCATTTTGCAAGAGGAGTGACTCTCCCCTGGAAAGCTGCTGTGGATGGGGAGGTCAACATGTACCCCCCGGCAGAGACCTAGTGTCCGGGACCTTATGCTCCAGGAACCACGGTAATGCCATGAATAATTCAGCACGTATTTAAAATCAGGCTGCCTGCCCCGAGAGCAGGTCGGCAGGGCTGGCTGCCAGCTACGCCCGTCACAGCGCTGCCATCCCTGGCACCCTGGGGACTTGTGTCCTGTGTGGCTGTGGTGACACCGTGAGCAGGGTCTGCCTTGTCCTGTCCCACCCGGGTCTGTGCATGCCTGTGCCGGATGGGGTTTGCCTGCTCGCTGCCTGCCCCATGCTGTGTCCCCTGCGAGGGGATGTGGCAGGGCGTGCGTCCCCATGCCCTGCACTCACAGAATGATGCGGGGTTGGAAGATCATCTAGTCCAACCCCCCTGTCAAAGCAGGTCCACCTAGAGCAGGTTGCACCGGAACGTGTCCAGGTGGGTTTTGAATGTCTCCATTCCCTGTCCCAAATGTGCCACCGGGCTGCTTTCTGCTTTTCCCTGGTGCTCTGCTGGGCACCTAGCATCGAGTCCCCAGGGGTTTGGGAGGCAGTGGACAAGGGGGGGGGGTGTGTCTCAGCATGGCTGGGGCCACGCTGGGTGGGTTGGGTGCTTGGTGGTGAGCAGCTTTTATTGCCAAGGTGCCTTTGGGACAGCGGTGTGAGCCGGTGGTGGCTGTTAATTAAATGCCTGGGCTAAAAGCATGTAAAAGGCAAGGTGTGCTGCGAGGCTGGGCTGGTGCTGAGCGGTGCTGCCGGGTGCTCTCCTGGATGCTGCTGGCCATCCTGGGGGCATTCGTGGCACACAGGCAGCGTGGCCCAGGGCCTGGTAGCCTCTGGATGGTACCAGCCATCCCAGAGGTGTGTTCGTGGTGCACAGCGTTGCCCGGGGCTGTCAGTGGCTGTAGCTTGGTTGCCCCCGGCTCCTGCTGCGTGGTGGGAGGGATGTGCTGTTACTGGAGCCCCGTTGTGGCCATGGCTTCATGAGCCACGTTGGCGGTGTCCTTGGGACTTGCTGCCTCACTGCTTTCTCCAGGTGTGTTTGTAGGAGAAACAAGAACAACAGTAAAGTCACTGAGATGTGTTGGGGGTGATGCAATTCCCCTCCGTCACTGTTCCAGTCACACCAGAGGACGACTGCAGGCAGGGTGGGTGTGCAAGGAGACCTTTACAACCAGCATTTATTTTTTGGAAAACAAACCCATGCCTTGTTTAGTAGCTCCTGGATTCAAGCAGCCTGTTGGGTCCAGAAATTTTAATGGGGGGGAATTAATGGCAGGTTGTTAATCAGCTCAGGGAGAGACAGTGTCACCCTTTAGCATTGCTGCTGGCAAGAAGTACAAGTGGCAGGAGAATGGGTGTCCCTCCACTGACGTGGGGAGGGGGGATTTTCACTGGCTCTTTGCTGTGACAAAATGGGCGTTGAGTCTCCTGCGTGCCACCAGCCCGTGCTTGAGAGGAGCTGATGTGCCTGGGGACAGACACGTTATTTTCTGGAGGAGGATGGATGAGCGCCTGCGTGCCTGTCGGGACCCGCAGGTGTGTGGGGGACAGTGCTGACATCAAGGTAGTAAATATTTATACTTCTGTTTGGGTCAGGAATAAGAACTTTTTCTATTGCAAATAAAACTCCGTGTTGCAACATCTTCAGCCGCCAGCTTTCTGCTGGAGTGTTGGAAGAGGGGAGTAACTCGGGACAGATGTTTTCAGAGAACTTTGCCAACTCAGTTGAGGCCCAAAATTTAGGGCTTGTAGAATAACCACAAAGATGTAATAAAACCTAACATGAGCAGAAATGTCTGCAGTAATTATGCGATTAAAAAAAAAACAACCAACCCCCAAAAATAAGTGCATGGTTTAAATTAAAGCACTTCCCTGCAGCATCCTGCGCTCCCCGGGCCCCAGTGTCTGTCTCAGACCTGCGGGGAGAGGGTGACCGGGGAGGACAGCAAAGTTTGTCCCCAGTACAACCTGGGTGAGGTTCCTGCTGTGCCAGCAGAGGCTTGGGGAAACCCTCCAGTGAGGAGCCCTGGGAGCCGTGGCTGTGTCCTTGCAGCATTCCCTGCTCTTCCCACAGCAGCTATTTTTTTTTTTTTGTGGGTGCTGCCAGCTCGGTGGCGCTCACTGCGGGTGCAAAGCTGAAAGGAAGCTGTGGATGCGTGTCCCATCGGGGCAGGGATCTGTCGCTGTGGGTGCTCTGCATTTCTCTGCTCAAAATAAATTTTTTTTTAAAAAACCACTTCGCAAAAGCCATTTCTGCACCCGCAGCGTGGAGCTGCCGCTCTGTGTCCGGCCACGGGCATGGGATGGGAGCACCGCTTCCCGCATCCCTGCTGGGAAGGGGAAGGGAAAGATGCCTCCAGGAAAGAAGCAGGATGGTGGGGTGGGATAGCGAAGGGCAGCGTTGCAGTGGGCACCGGGCCACCCGGGGATGGCGAGAGGTCTGGTTACCGCAGGGGCTCAGCCGAGGAGCGGCGGCAAAGCCGGGCTTGCTTTCGGGATTAGCCCTTCAATCCCGTCGCAGAGGCGGCAGTGGGGCTGGCGTGCGGCAGGGCTGCGGGGAAACCGGCGGCCCTGTGCCGGTGCTGACCCTGCTGCATTATTGATGGCGCCGGGCTCGCCGGCATCGTGTGTCGTGGGGCCGGGCAGAGTCGGTGCCGGTGGTGCAGGTGGGCTCTGGAGCAGCTCCAGCTCGCAGCATCTTGGGGACGGAGGCTGGGGCATGTGGCCGCCGGAGGGGCCCTCTCCAAGGATGGTGGTGGGACCCTTCCCCCTCGCCTGGTGGGGCGATGGGGTGGTGGCCTGTGCCCATCGGGGCTGTGGGGACTGCTACACCATGGGCTTTGCTTAGAGGAGTGTTTTGCTTTCCTGGGAGTGTGCCCCTTTCCTGTGCGGGCAGCAATAGGCTAAATGGATTGAAATAATTTATATTTTTTTTTCAGATCAGTGGTCCCCCTGACAGCCCAGCGACTTAGCGCTTGGCTAGAAGGAGCAGGACGAGACCTGTTTTTGCAGAGCCCCCGTTGTGTGAGCATTGGAGGAGCGGGTTGCAGTTCTGCTCCCCCCCTGGTGTGCACGTGGGTGGGAGCAGTGGGGTCTGCGCCGCTCAAGGGGCAGCAGGCTCGGGGGGCTCTGCATCCCGTAGCCTCGCAGGTCCCCGTGCAGTCCTGTCCGCTTGCCCCTTGCGCGTCGACGATCTGTTGACTTCTGTTCGTTGGCTTTTTGGTATCAGTTCGGGGCTGGCAGTGCAGTGCCACCATCTGCAGTGGGGTTTGCTGGACCCTCGGCTCGGGTTGTGATGGGCCTGCTGGGGGTCGCTGCAGCACTCGGAGGAGGTACCAGCAGGGATCTGAGCCTCATCCTGCTGGATGTGTCCAGATACGAAGTGGGACACTTACCCACGGTGTTGTAAGGTGAAGAGAACGGTGTGTCGCTCTCTTTGCTGGAGGCATGGGGGGGTCATCCCTGGCTCCTGATCCCCCAGGTCCCACACACTTGCATCCTCCCTGTGCTGTGGGAAGGAGGTTTGGATGCAAAATGCTTCACGTGGACAGTGGCTGTGTCCCGTCACCCAAAAAGCCCGGGAGCTGTGGGTGGGCTGTGGGGACAGAGGGAGGGGGCTGAGTGTGTCTCCCCCAGCCGCAGCTCACCTGCCCTGGCTTGGTCTGGGCAGTGGGTCCTGCAGAGGACCTTGGCTGGGGGGTTATTTTTGTGCCGGGGCAGTGCAGGAAGCCCCTCCCGGGGAGGAGAGCATCCACCCCGCGGCAGAAACTTCCTCCACCGTGATATTTTTAGTGAAACACAAAGCGAGTGGAAGGGAGCGGGAGGCAGGAGGCAGATTAGCATCGGGAGGAGCTGCGCCCTGCCAAGAGCCTTTGTTCCCAGGGCCATACGCTCCCAAGGGACACTTGGGACAGTGGGGTCACCCCTGGGACCCGCCACCTTCCTGGGAGCGGGGCAGGAGCGCGCGGGGGGGTGTTTGCATCCCAGCCCATTGCCTGGCTGCAGAGCGGTGATGCTGCTGACAGCAGGAGATGCTGCGTGTGGTCCAGCCGGTGATGTTCCCTTCTGCATCCCCGAGTAATCAAAAGCTTTCCCTCAAAATGATTTGAAAACTGATATTAAATGGAGCCGTTCAAAACGCAGCTTGTTCCGGCACAGCCAGTCCCGGGCCCCTCTGCTTGCAGGGATGCGCTCGAGCAGCTTGTTTTAATAACAGCCCCGCTTACGGGCGGGCTCCTCGCCAGCTGTTTAATGGTTCTGTTCAATAGTAAAAATATTAAATGGTTTCAAATAAATTAAAAAATCTTCTGGCAGAATCAGGGCCTTCTGCATGTGCCCTGGCAGCTGCACAGAGCCTCTGCCGTGACTGTTCCATGCCTTGGAGTTTCTCTGTGCTGGTCGGATTTGTGGTCCTGTTGTGGCTGAGGAAACCTTCAAACAGTATAGTTTTGGTGCTGGTGTATTGTTTATTGGTTTTGGGGGGTTTTTTTGCTTTCTCTGTTTATTCCCAACATCCAAATTAGTTGTGGAGGAGGGTGCATATCACACATTTCCAGCTCTCTTTATCCAGCAACATCTCTGGTGCCACTGTGCAGCGTGGCTGGGTCAAACACCTCTGGGTGCTTCACCCCGGACCTGGTGATGCTGCAGGTCTGGGTGAATCTCACCTCCTCCTCCCCAGCCCCCTGGGCCCGGGGCTGCTCCCACCCAGGCGAGAAGGTGCTGGCATTATGGCATTGCTCCTGGGGAGCTGGAGACACATGGAGCAAAGGTGTCGTGCATATGTTGACTTACAGCGTGCATTCCTGGGCCAGAGGGGGCCAGGGCTTCCAGCTGCTGGCTGGGCACATCTGACTTCCAAATGAGGTTTTAAGGAGCTCCTTTTAATCCATAAGGCAACATCCCTTTACTGCTTGCAGCCCTAACACCATGCAATTGTGACGTGATGGCCGTGGCATTGCCTCTCTGTGCCCTTCGGTCAGGGAAACTGAGGCTGTGAGGTTGAGTGATTTACCTCGCACTATAGAAAAAATTGGTGTTTAAGTTCTGAATTGTGCTGGTTTTGGCTCCCAGTCCTTGGCTCTATCTCTAAGTATGGAGATTTTACAGGCAGTTGTCTTGGGAGACTCCAGTTTGGGATATGAGAGAGAAAATGAAACTTGTAATCAGCAAAGGGTTTCTCCAGATCCACAGGTCTCTATAAATAAGGAATTAAAACCCAAGTTGTCGACATAATTATTTCTGGCAAGATCCATATCGTAATTTAATTTCATTACAGCTTTTGCCTGGACTCCTGAGTGTTTTGGTTCCACTGCTGTGTACGTTTAAACCATAACCAGACTTGGAGCTGTATTGTATTGACTAAATGTCTCTCTTTTCCCACTGAAGCCTTGCAAGAGTTTGTTACCAGGTGAAATAAGCCGACGGTAGAAGTCTGTTAGCGGTGAGTCTGTGAAAGCCAAATGCAAAAGTAGTTTTATGAGCAAGGGGAAGGTAAGAAAGATGATTCCCTGTAGGTACTGCAGTAGTGTGCGGGGCTGCTTTGTGGGCATCTCGGGCTCTGACCGCCTGGCGGTGGGTCTTTCCCTCGGTGGTGTCTCCAGCCCTGGAACTGAGCCATCCCGTGTGCTGCCCCGTGGCCGGGGATTCTCGAGAAAGGAGCGGGGCAGGGAGCAGCAGTGAGTTGGTGTCTGGATGTGGTCCCAGGCCCCTCCATCACCATCTGCTCTAAACCCGGTTAAGTGAGGCTCAGTGCTTGCATGGGCCCGGCAGGAGCCCCGCTGCTTGCCCCGTGGCGTTATGTGATTAAACCCTCTTACAGACTTACAGGGACTAATCCCGTTAAAGAAATGAGCAGCACAAAAAGCAGCGGGAGGGCTAATCCCTCTGCTCCTGCCTTGGTGGGCTGGGCTCCCACCCCGGGGTGTGCTGTGGCAGCTCATCCCTCAGCCCTTGGGGATGGGGCTGGTCCTTCCACCCAGCAGGAGTGGCGTCCCCTGGGCTGTGATGCCCTGCCATGGGGCAGGAGTGGCGTCCCCTGGGCTGTGATGCCCTGCCGTGGGGCAGGTCTCCAGTACATCTCCCCAAGCCCTGAGAGCTTCTGCCTTGCCGCGTCTGTAGCCACCGTGGCCAGCACAGGGCTGCCTCGCTCGCAGCATGTCCCTTGAGAGCGACCAAAGGCCATCTCAGGTAAATCAGTTAATTCTGGCCCTGCGGTTGTTCATGGTTAGCAGGATTTAATTAAGACAAGCCCTAATTAGTTCTAAGCAGGGTGAATAGTCTGCTTTGCCTGGAAGAGTTCCCTGCTTCTTGGCTGGCGGCTGGTAATGAGCGCAGGGCTCCCACTGATATCGAGGACCTGAGTCTGTCCTGGGGATGGGGGTACACGGGAGACCCCACGAGGTGCTTGGGGCAGCCCAGACATGGGTGGGGTGAAAAACTGCCTTGTGCCACTCCTTGAAGGAGCAGCTGGGTTTTGCCAGATCCAACTTTTGGTTCTGCAAGCGTTGTGCCAGGGCTGTTCCCAGGGCAGCTGCTTTCCCTGGGGCTTTCTGGTCCTCTTCATCCCTTCCCACGGGCACGGACCGCAGCGTGCTCGGAGCCCTGCAGCCGGCACCGGAGTGTTCCTGACACTGCCCACCCGCCTTCACCCAGGGTTTATCAGCTGGAGCAGCCGGAGCCCGGTGCTGGCTCCGGGGGTTATCATGGGAGGTCCTTCTGTTCTGCATCGGAAACGCACTTGGTCCTGGACCACCCGCTGCTGCTCAGGGCTTTGGCAGAGCCACCACCTCCAAACCTCCTTATCTGCTCCGGCACGGAGGTGCCGTTTGGCTGCCCTGGCTGGAGATAAACACCAACTCCTCGCACGAGGAGCAGTGGCTGGGAGGGTGCTCATTTCCCTGCAGCCTTTGGCAAGCGAGGGGCATCTTCTGTGGTCTTCTCATTTATTTATTTAAAGGAGCTGGGTTTAAAACATGTCATTTTTGGAGCTGAGCGTCGCAGTGGTACGGGCTGAGTGAGCGAGCCCTGATGTTCCCTGATTACGTCAGGTCACACTTCGACCCCGTGTTTTCCAGCAGTGTCGTGGGATGGAGCTGACACCAGCATTTTGCAATGTTTGCTGTGGAAGGAGGGTTGAGTTACGTTGAGTTACGGAGAGGAGGTTAAGGAGAGCCCCAGGCAGAGCTGGAGGCTTTGGGTGCTGTGTCTAGATTAGCTCTATGAGCAGATTTTGTGCGAAAGCTCCGAGCTGTGGGTTTTTGGGAGGAAAAGGTAGCTTGTGTGTCACGCTGGGGGTTGGAACTGAGGCCCCTCACTCCTCCTGCATTTTGGAAAATTGCACCCCTGGATATTTTATTGAGGGATTTTTAAATACAAAAGGCCTTACATTTGGTTAACCCCAAGCGCGGGTGCCACGGGGCTGACTTTCCTTACATTATAAGGAATGCAGAGGATGTTTGGAGCCCTCCCCCTGCCCTGTTTCCTCCAGCAAGCCCTGCTGCCGGGCCAAGACAAATATTGGTAGTAAACTATTGAACTTCCCTGGTCCCGATGCTCCCCGGCGCTCACAGAGCAGCGCCTGTTCTCCCCCTTTCCCCGGGCAGGGGCCGGGCTGGGGAGGTGCAGAAGTGTCCCCATGCTGGGGACAGATGGGGCAGAGAAACGTTGCTGTGGGGCGGCGGGAGCTGGAAGGTGCACGGTGAGCGTGCGACAAGCGTGCCCTGAGCGTGCAGCGTGTTCGGCGGAGCTGAAGCACCGGTGGGGCTGCATCCAGCTCATCCTGCCCTGTGTCCGTCCACACGGCATTACTCGCCCCAGCCTGGGCACCGGGTGGGCTCGGTGGCAGAGAAAGGGGGAGATCATCAGCCCTGAAGGACCAGTATGGTGGCTTGGTGGTCTCTCTCCCCCCCTTGTGTGGGCTTTATTGGGCTCCGCAAGTCTAAATAAGCGCCCTGTAAAGCTAAATACAGCACCCGTGATCCCTTCCTGCAGGGCCAGGGCAGTCTGCAGGGCTCAGGGGGAGGCCCAGGAGCTCCGTTCTTGCTGGTCCATGGTGCAGGTCACGGGCTTTCCCATCCCACGTTAGGCACCTCGGCAAACAGCTGGCTTTCTGCAGGGCTGTGGGTTATTTATGGACCTGCTGGGGACTGCACCCCCTCCCCAAAAATCAGGCTCTCAGGGCAGGGTTGGTGCTGGGCCCGTGGGAAGCAGATAGCAGCGGGCAGGAAGGAGCTGTAGGATGTGGGGTTTGGTCCATGGTCCTACGACAGTGTCCCCCAGGTCCCACACAGCCCTTGCACGGGTCCTGCAGCAGGGCCATGTGGCCCACAGGGTGAAAACCAGGAGTTAAGAGCTTGAGCGATCTCAACCCTTGAGGAAAATATCTTTCCTTCCCTGGGTGTGTGGCTGAGAGCCCTGTGTGTAACAGGGTGAATAGTGTTCTCTGGGGAGGGAGTGGTGTTCGGTGCATCGCACGAGGCCATGGTGCTCCCTGGTGTGTCGCACAAGAGCCCCCACCTTCTCGAGGGGGATTTCCCTCGGCATCAGTGGTGCCAGGCTGGTCCCTGTGGGAGTGCAAAGCTGGTATGACTGGATTCCTGCTAATGACCCAGGGTTATTAAAGGCAACGAATGGGGCCAACATTAATGAATGATTTGGTGATTGCTCAAGGCTTGGCCCTGGCGAGAAGCTGAAGAGTCCAAAGGGCAGGTTGATACGGCATGGTCAGTGGTTTCATGGTGCGTGGCTCTGGCCGGAGCCTTCGGCTGGGAGTGAACATGAGCTTGGTGTGCTTGGGGTCCTGCCCTGGGCTGGAGGCTCCATTTTGGGTCCATCGCCTGTCCTTGGAGCGGTGCTGAGGACGTTGAGATGTGCTGCCGGGGATGGCAGTTGTGTCCCTGATTTGGGGTACCGTAGAGCAGGGCACATCCCTCCCTCTGGGGCTGCAAGCTCTCTGCTGCAGCACGGTCTGGGAAGCTCATTCCCAGCATCTCCCGCTGCCTTCCCATCGTCCGCAGCAATCCCTCCCCTCACCCACGGGGGGGTCATGGTGAGTGTGGGAAGGACTCATCCCCTTCTTCCAGCGGCTTGAGCTGTGGTTCCAGCCCTGCACAGAGTGACTGATGCTCTTTGCCTCCTTTTCCCTCTCACCTACACATGGGAAAACAGATCCCTCTGGATCTGCTGAGATCCCTTTGCATCCAGAACAGAGATCCCATGTTTTTCCTCTTGGACAAACCCCAGCCTGCCAGGACCCCTGTGTTGTCCCGGAGCTGATTCTCCCCGGAGCAGGGGAGCTCGCCGGCATCCCGGCTGCGTGTTCTCTTGGCAGATCGTGCTGGAAAAGTTGTCTCTCTTAAAGAAAACATATGCACGTGGCGGTTTCGGTCTCCTCCATCCTCCCTCCCTCCATGTCTCTCCCTGGGCTGGCCCAGCTGCTCCCTGCTCCCAGCCAAACCTGAGCTGCTGTTCCTGGCTCCAGCCCTGCCCCGGGGGGGAGAACGGGGCTGCCTTCCCTGAGTCTGCTCCAAAGCCAGCAAAGCAGGGGGGGAAAAATAAAAAAATAATAATAAAAAAAAGCTGCTTCTTGTGGTGGAGAAATTCCCCAGCTGTAGGATTGCTGAGGAATGGCCGGGACAGCTCAGCTGGTGGCATCGCTGCTGGGGGGAGGCGGGCGGGATCAAATGGACCCCAGGGAGCTGGATGTCCCCCCAAACCATCCAGCTGCCTTCGCCCCAGGGGATGTGGCTTTTGGGGACCCTCGCCAGGGTTGTCCCCTCTAGGGCTGCATGGTCCTCACCAGGACATGGCCCTGGCCGCAGCCCCTCTCCTGAGAGGCTCCTTTGTGCTCGGGGATTTCCGTAATGCTGCGGCCGGAGCTGCGGCACCGTGTCAGGGATTTGGGAGAGGGGCAAATCTAGGCTTACCCCATCGCCTTAGGGCATCAGCAGCTGATGAGGTCGGGCTTTAATTTCTTTGGCAGCAAGTTGCTTAAAGGTGAAACACCAGTGGGAGTCTGTAAGTGAAACGCTTTTCCCATCACCCCGCTCCGGTGTGGGGTGCCCGGCGGGGGACAGGAGCTGTGCTGTCCTGTGGGGCAGCTCAGCCTGGCAGGCACTGTCACCGCGGGCTGGAGATCAGGCCTCCTCCCCACCCTTCACATCCTTCCTGCCCTTGTTTTCTCCTGCCCGGCAGTTTCTTGGGATAATAACCTTTTGTCATGTCTGGGGCTGTGGCCGAGGTCCGGCTCTGCGGCACGGTGCTGGCATGGCCACCCGGCTCTCCCACGGGGTTTGCATCCCACAGTGCCCGCAAGGGACCTGGGTGAGGGTGCACGGGCTTGGAGGAGACCTGGACACTTTGGTACAAGGCTCAGAGAGGGTGCAAACCTTTTCTTCGTGTCTCCTGCAGTGCCAGGGGACAGTGAGGGACCTCATTGATTTTTTTTTTTTTTTTTCTGATTGCTTTTGCAATTTTTTTTTGCATTGCCCTGGAAAGGGAGTTGGACTAGATGATCTCTATGGTCCCTTCCAACTCAAAAAATTCAGTGAAAGGGCTGCTGAGGGTCACCAGTGATAAGGCACGCTGTCCCCTCTGCTGTGTCTGAAAAGGCTGCAGGGCTCAGGGTGAGTGTCCCTGAGGACAGCGAGTCCCTGCCGAGGCTTGGTACCCACTGTGGCAGTCTGTGGGCATCATCCTTCCCCTCGGCTGCTGGAAGGAGCCATCCCGTGGGCACAGGGTTTCCATTGAATGTTTAATCCGTTGGGCTGTGACCAGGGGCAGAGCAGGGACCTGGCATCACCCCGTCCAGCACAGCCAGCCTGTGACTCGGTGCTCCCATCCTGCCCAGCAGACCCGGCAGGGGCGGGAGACTCACCCACTGAAAATATCCAAATTACCATATCAGCTGCGGTTTGGCTGCGGGTCCTGCTGAGTACCCGTGGCTGGATGCTTTCCACCGCTAATTGGGATCGCTCGGCTGTCTCCTGGCTCGCCTGCCATCCTCGATCGCTCCCTTTGTGCCGCGTGTTGGCAGAGAAAGCGGCGGGATGCATCCAAAGGGCGCTGGGCGTGCGTGCCGGTGCAGCGCCGGCTCCTCCAGCAGCCCCCCCCCGGGCAGAGACACAGCACCCGGCTGAGCCCCCCCAGGCTGGCCTGAGGATGCTGGGGCAGCAGCGCTGCAGCTGTTAGGGAAAACAGCACAAATCTTAATGCCTTTGGTCTTTAAAAAAAAAAAAACCAACTTTTTTTGATGCTTCTATCACTCCAACCCAGCTGGAGCGATTTAAGTAATTAGAGCAATTTGAATAATGGAAGCAATTTAAATAAGCTGTAAAAGCCCAGACCTTATGTTCGGGGCTGGCAGGAGAGGTGCCCGGCAGTTTGGGTCGGTGGAGGCATGAAGCTTTGACACCGAGGGCAGAGATGGTGCCACCACAGCATGGATTGTGTCGGCACCATCAGGAACCCGCAGCACCCCTCTTCCCCTCCCGGTGATATTTAAGATAACTGCTTGTTTCAGGTTGATCACAGGCTTTGCCAAAAGGTATTCTGTGGCAGCTCAGCTGTGTTTGAGCCCTTCCTTGTCTCTCAGGGCAGTGATTGCTCTGGGTGCTGCCTCAGTCCCTGCTCATCCTTGGGGAGCACCCAAAACTTTCTCCTGGCTGTTGCGACGTGGCCTCTGCCCGGGAGATGCTGTGAAGCGACAAGCTTTAAGAGCAAGTGTCAGTCAGGCTGTTGGGTCTGTAATGGAAGAATTAAGTGAGATTTTTCTCTTGATGGTTGGTTTCTGAGCCGAAACACCTCCTCAGCTAACGGGGTGGGTGGTAATTAGAGTTGTGGCTGTATAAAAATGGAAGCGGGTTGTTTACTGAGCTCATCCTGCCCAAGGATTTATTCCTGGCCTGGCTGGTGGAAAACCTCTGAATTACCCCCCAACTTCTGCAGGTGCTGGGGTGTGTGTGCGTGTCTTGCCAGCCGGGGCATCTTTGGGTGCTGGAACCATCACCTTTCTCCTCAAACTCAGCTGCGGACAGGCACAGCCTGGCCCTGCGAGGAAGGGGAACATCTGCTTGTGTTTCGGTGGGCTTGGCGTCCCACCAGCTGCTTCTGCCCTTCCCCCTCCTTTATTTATAGCATTTCACCAACATCTGGAGTTTGAGCCGGTTCGGCGCTGGCTGACTCCGAGCCGGGGGATGGAGCTGGTTGAAATGTGTGCGGCCAGGGAGGAGGTGGGGGGGAGCCCCCGAGCCCTTCCCAGCAGCGTGTGGGGGGCCGCAGCATCCCGGCATGGAGCTGAGGACCATCCAGGGTTTGGGAAGCCTCAGGAGCATCCTCACTCTGATTTTCCCAGAGATGGGTGGTGGGAGAGCGGCCGTGTCCTTCCCTTGTGGCACAGACCTGGGGGTGCTCTGCCTCCCCCCTCGCTGTGCTGCCGGCCAGCGGTCCCCTCTTTCTGGCTGGGTTTTGAGGCTCCTTTGACATTTGCCATCAGCAGCCAGCTCCACCCCCCGCCCCTTCCCCAGAGTGTCACTGAGGTCCTCCTGGCCGCGGGGGATGTAGGGCTACAATAGCCCCCTTTCTGGCGCTGCTTTATTGGGAAAACTTGAGTCATTCCTGGGGGAAGGGGAATGAAAACCAGCTCCGCTGTAGCAGGCGGCGGCTCCCTGGCACGGCAGTGAATGGAGGCAGTAATCCCGCTCCTGGCTGTGGCACGAGCCCAAAGCCTCCCCGGTTCTCACGGCGAGCAGGGCTGTGGGCACTGCCGGCAGCCACGGTGAGGGCTCCTGCTTCTCCCAGCTTTCCTCATCTTTGTAGTGTGAAAGGCAGCAGGATTTCACGTTTGGGACGTGGGGACCCACCTCCCTTTCCCAGATCAGGGCGATAAGCATCTGCTTAAAGTTAAGTGCATCCCTAAATCCGAGCAAAGACAGCAGTCTTTGAGCTTCCAACAAAACTGTAGTAATAATAGTGGCAATTAAAGCTTGCCTGCGGGTCAGCTCGGCTCCCAGTATAACCATTACTGCCAAGGGAGGGTGCCCATGTCAGGGCGGGTGTAAATGGGCTCCTTGTTCTGGCGGTGCTGTGGCCCCGGGCCCCCTTCCTGTGTGAGTTTTTCCCCCCGTTTGGCTTCTCCTCGGCTCCCAGCATTGCCCTTCGCTGTTCTGCCTGCTGGTGTTTGGGCTTTGGTCAGGATCCCGCGCTGCCGGAGCTGCCCTTCTCCTCCGCAACTTCCAGAGGTTCCTGTGCATCCCTCCCCTGCATCCCTTGGTGCTCTCTGCCTGCAGCAGAGAAGCCAAAGTGCAAGGGATGGAGAGGTCCTGGCTGGAGGCAAGACACCGAGACCCTGAGCTGGTGTCCTTTGTCCCTTTAGAACATCTCGGTGTCCCCAGGTGGCCACAGGACAGGAGCCCAGTGTCCCCTAGCTCCTGCAGGCTCCACCAGTGGAGGTTTTCTTTGCGGGGAGCAGGTGAGTGAAGGAGCCATTTTCTGACTGAAAACACATGTGAAAGGAGAGGAAACACCACGGGAGCTGTCTTAAAAGAAAATATGTTAACAATGTAAATTAGACAGGAATGCTCCTGCCTGTGTTTTCTCCAGCTTGGCCGAGCAGAGGCGGAAAGGCTTGACGTGTGGCGGGGTGATCCGGAGCCTGGAGTGTATCCAGGCAGCGCAATTCCTGACAGCGGTGATTAGACCCTATTTGGCTGCCCCCAGGGAATGGGAAAGCCCACCAGGCTGGGCCGTGGAGGCGATGCTGGGAGCAGCCCCAAAACTGCTGGTGGGTGCAGAGTGTTCTGGGCAAGGTGGTCCCAGGCAGGATTGAGCCGATTACTTGACGAGCCCTGATCTCCAGTGATTAAGTGCTGTGACGGGGCCAAAGCGACCCATCAACTCCTGTGGCAGATGAGCTCAGCTTGGTTCCAGCAAATCCCTGTTCCGAGGGCACGAGTGGTGCCAGAGGTCCCCTTCTCACTGTGCTGCCCTGGGACACTGCGTGCTTCCCAGCTGTGCTGAGAGCATCCCGTCAGCCTTGGAGGAGGTTCAGGGGGTGAACCCCCTTGCTGAGGAGCACACAGCATCGTGGCTTTGGCACGCTGGTCTGCAGGAGCTGATCTGCCTCACGGTGTGCCAGGACCTGCCAGGCTCCCACAGCAGATGGTACTGACCCAGCCTCGGCTGCTAGATTAGCTCCATGTCTTGTGTCGTGTGTGTGCTCATAGAATGGTTAGAGCTGGAAGACCTTAAAGATCATCTAGTTCCAACCCCCTGGCCGTGGGCAGGGACACCTCCCACTAGACCAGGTTGCTCAAAGCCCCAACCAACCTGGTCTTGAACACCTCCATGGATGGGGCTTCCACATCAGCACTTCTCCTTTTCTCCTGGAGAGGCAGGTGTCCATGCTGGCATTGGTGTTTTGTTCCTGAAATAAACCCCTAAAGGGTGACTTTTCAAGGTAGTTTAGCCTGTTGTAGGGCATGCGTTTGCTTGTGATGTGTGGGGAGCTGCTGAGTGGAGAGGCTGGAGATGGTCCTGGGACTTGGCCACCACCATCTGTGAGCATTCCAGGCAGGGAGGGACCCAGGGGTGCCCGGGCTGGGCTGGCAGCGAATTTGCATTGTGCTCAAAAGCGTGTGCTAATGCCTGTGCGATGGAGGTCTTTGAAAAGCCCTTTTTCATCCTTAGCCCTGCTCAAAGTCATGCTGCAGGTGGTGTTTTGAAGGCAGGGATTAGGTGGTGGGCAGGGGCTGGGGGGAGCATGGGGGCAGCCCCATGCTGGAGCTTGGGACGCTCAGGACCAGGTCGGTGGTGATGGTGAGCCGGTCTGTGACACTGATGGCCTCGCTGGAGCCAGGGAGGGGCTTTTCTAGGGGCAGGTGGGTTTTGCTTGGACAATGGAGCACAGCGGGGCTGCCCTGCTGCCCCTCAAAATCCAGGAGGTGAGTTTGTTTCAGGAAACAGAAGAGACAATAGTGCTGGCAGTTTGGTGCTTCTGCAAGTGGACTCCGCTTGCGTGGAGGTTGGCAGCTACTAATTAATTGCATGGAAACCCCTCGTTAATCAGAGCCGGTGACATTTATGATAGCGGCACCATGGTGGAGTGTGCCTGAAACGTCCAGGTGTACAAAATGGGAACGGTCCTGGGCACTGCAGGGGGCTGCACGGGGGTGGCATGAAGCCTGTGCTGTGGCATCCCAGTAGATCTGGGGGGTGTGTGTGTGTGTCCCTGGGGGATCCCAGCTCACAGCAGCAGCACTGGAAACTCTAAGGGGAAAAAAAAATAATAAATCAGATGTTGCAAGAGTTGCAGTGAGATTATGAGAGCTGGTAACACCCAACCACTGTTTGGTTTTTTTTTTATTGAAAGTATTTCATTGTTGTTTAATGTCTTGTTTGCGTGTTTCTAAATGGACCAGCTTGAACAGCGTTTCCGAAAGCTTTTTCCTTCGAAATAATGATGATTTGCCACAAGCAGCAGCTCCAGGGGTGGTGTGGCAACGCAGCTTGTCGTCCAAGCAGCATTTATCTGTACACACATACACATGTACCTATGGATGGGTATAGGCAGTTGATGCTTGTAGATGGACTATGCCATGCCTTTGCTTCTTAATCCAATTTATGAAATTAATGGCCACTGGTAGTATCTGGATACCTAGAAAAAAAAATGGCTTTCTTTTACATTTTTTTTTTTTTGCATGCAAACAGACACAAAATACAGTTAACTTCTTGAATCTAACTTACTTTAACTTTTGTGCTCTTGGCATGTGAAAGGGCAGCAAAGCCTCCTCCGGAGCAATACCGAAGCATTTCTGCAGGGGTTTTTCTCTGCACCCAGGTGAGCGTCGGTGGGTTTCTGGGGAGCCCGGAGATAACGTGCCACTGTTAGAGGGAACGCTTCGTCGCAGGGCTTGGGTTTCACAAAGGCAAAATCCCCCCAGGAGCTTAGGAAATATCTTCCCAGAACACAACCAGGGAAACGCTGGCACCGGTCAAAAAGAAAATAAATAGCAGAGCTGGCAAAGAGACGCGGCAGCTCCGTGTCAACAGAGCATGTAAGGCGAAGTGTTTGAGCATGTACTCGGGTCTGGGTGAAGCGAAGGGAGCGACGGTGTTTGCTTAATCCCAGAGAGGGGCTTTGCAGAGCTGTGGTCTAAGACCTATTTTTTTTTTTCCAGTGGCCGAGGATTGCGTTAGTCGGGAGGTTTAAGAGCCCTGAGAAAGCCCCGGATCATCTCTGCGATGGGATAAGCAGTTTTGCCTGAGGATTTCTGCTCAGAACAGATGCTGAATTGGGGTTATTTATTTATTTTAAAACAAAGATCTTGAATTCCTTTCAGTTAAGGATCTTGAATTCAAGATTTTGCGGCGCAAGCAGAGCAAGCCCGTGTAGGACACAGCACCGGTCACCACCCTCGCAGCCAAAGGGATCCTGCAGACGAAGCTTTTCCCTTGGTGGTTTATTTGTTGAGTAATTTGATTTCACTGGCGGTCCTGGGGGATCCCCCGAAGGCGGAGGGGCTGGCCCTGCCAGTGTGTCCCCCCCGCAGCCGCCTGCTGAGCCCCGGGGATCCCCGTGCTGGGATGGCAGCTGCAGCGCGGCATTTTCGGGTGATTTTTCTTGGTGCTTTCACACCGCTGCCCAAGCTCTGACCCTGTAAAAACGGAGCGGGAGGAAAAATATTTGAAAAAGTCCTTTTTAAACCCAAATAGGTGATCCCATATGGGTTCCCCTCTGCTTGCGAGACGTGCCCCCTTTCCCTAGCTGTGCAGAGCCCCGTGCATCCTTTAAGGTCGCGCGGATCCGACCCTCTTTGGCCGGTTGAATCATTTCCTGTTTTCTTCGCTTTTTGAAGAACTCCAAGGCAAGCTGGAAATATTTGCAGATAGGGTGAACTAACTGCTCCGGGGCCATGGGAAAAATACAGGCGTGCTAAATCTGCGGAGGGAGAGGATGCGAGCCCAGGGTCGTGGCTTTTACTTACTTTTTTTTTTTTAAAGCAGGTCCTGGCTTTTCCTGAGCAGGTAGCTGAAGCATTTTGGGGATGCAGCAGCCACAGGGCTGTTTTGGCAGGAGCTGGGGTTTATTGATCAGTGGAAGTTGCACCGGTTGGGCTCGAGGTTGCACTGATGATTTTTCCCTTTTCAGAACCGATCTGTGCAATGAGGTGTCAATGCCAAGAGTGTCTCGCTGGGCAGGTGCCTGTGGGTCTTTTTTCCTCCCCAAAACTTGTCCTGGTAGCATCCATGTGCCCCACAAGCTCAGTTGCAGCATGTGAGCAGTCATTAAGGCTTTTCTTGCAGCTCTGTCATCACTTTTTTTTTTATAAAACAAACCCACATTGCCAAGTTATGCTCTGTAAATGTTCAGCTACAGCTTGCAGCTGGTCAGAACGAGCCTTGATGCCTGAAGAATTTGCTGCTCTGGCCCCAAGGAAGGAGCCTGGGTGCCCAGTGTGTCCCTCCTGTGCTGGAGTGGTGGCCTCGTGGGCAGCTCTCACCTAGTGTCCAGCAAGGGCTGGTCATCTCACATCCTTCTTTTCTTCCCAGGTGCTGGGATTGAGTTGGTCAAGCTGGCCCTGAGTCCCAATCCACCTCTGTCCGCCCTTGGGCATTGCAGCCATGGCCAAAATTCCCCCTGCTTTTTGCCCCAGGACTCTGGGATCGAGCTCATGGCTCCCTGTTGGAGAGTGCAAGTTGGGTGCACGTGGATGCAAGCGGGAGCAGATGGGTGCGAGTTGGGTGCAGCTTCAGCCCTCGCTTTGGTGGGGAGTGCTGAGGCTCAGCCCTGGAGAAGGCTTTGGTGTGGTCAGCCAGCCCTGGGAAGATGCAGCCTTAAGTGACTGGGGGGGAAATAGTGGCTTTTTATTTTTTTTGCATTTAAATTCCCAACAAAAGGGCCTCGAGGGATTGAAGGCTGCAGTCGGGGATGGAGACTGCAGTCACGCCGGAGTTGTCCCCTGAACGCTTGCAACCCACCGTGAACCCCACCAGCTTGAGTATTTCATAAGCAGCTTGAGGAGAGCTGTGCTGGGATATTTATTTACATCCTGTCGAGCCGGCGGGTGCCTGTGGGGTCGGGGTGAGGGGGAGATTTCTCCTTGCAGTGAAGCCACTGCGGTGGGTCTCTGCCTCCCCTTGCCTTGTCTCCAGGTCCCACCCCATCCCCAGGTCTCATCCCGTTCCATTAGAGCCTGCAACAGGCGCTCGGTGGTGGGGCCAGGCGGTCACGGCTCACAGCACGGGGACATGTGCTCTCCGTGGCATGTAGCGGGCATTTCTCGCTGGGATTATTTGGGTTTATCTCTCGTTATCTGCAGCCTCTGTCCCCTGCCAGCAGCAGCCGTGTCACCCCGCCTGGGAGCGGTTGTGTCACCGATGGTGCCTGTGCTCGGTGCGGGTGACGGCTGACGCCGTGCGCCTGGGGATCCCCTGACCCTGAGTGTTGCGAAGTGGGGAGCCCAGCTGGGGACAGGGACACGCGTGGAGTAATGTCAGCGGTGTTTCGCCCTTTGCCTAAATGCGGTGCCCGTAGGTACCGAGCGGGGAGCAGTGCCCCGTGGCTCTGCCGAAGGGGAAAAGTGGCAGAGCCGTGTCCCTGCTCGGCACTCCTCTGGAAAAATCCCTTCTTTGAGGGGATGAAGGAGCTGGGATCAGCCCCTCAAAGTGACTTAGCCGTGGTGGCCCCAGCAGCTTGCTGGCAGTGCTTGGCCACCCGGTAATCGGCTTGCTTGGACGCTGTGCCCCTCCTGCAGGAATTAGGGGGTGCCATTGGCAGGTCACCACTGTCCCCACGGGGAGGTGGGAGATCAGCCAGTGCTGGTGAACTGATTCAGCTCTTCGCTTCCCTCCGTAGTTGCCCCACCATGACTTGCAGTGGCCAAAATGGCCTTGTGTCATTGCAAATGGAGTTACTCTCTGTCATCATTGAGGCACACGAGGACCCTGTGGATAGTCTGGCTCCACGGTGGCAACGGGAAAAGTCCTTTGTCTTGTTTGGCTCTTGCTCTGCAGGGTCCATGTGCAGCTGGAGCTCCTTGGCATCATCCCTAGGGTTCTCCACATGAGTGGTGGCCAGGCCAGGTCTTCTAGGCACCAGCTGCTGGCACAGGCAGTTCCAGCGTGAAGCCCATATGGCATGTAGGAGCTTGGGAGTTGTTTGAGGAGGGGAGAGGGTGCAGGTTTGGTATTTCGTGATACTTTTTGGCAAAGACAGGAACTTGGAGGAAATTGCTGCGTGGGTTTTTAACTTGAAAGGAAAGGCTGTAAGAGATTTCACCATAAATGTGATCTGGGGAAAAAAAAAAAAAAAAGTAAAGGGCTATTAGCAGGAGGGGAGCAGCATTTCTTTCAATGAAAGACTAAAACTGCGCCACAGGAGGTGTTTTCCTTAAACCGCAGATGAAAATGAAAGCCCGTGTCTCCAAGGCAGCTCTTGCTGGGGATGTGGTGCTGTGTCATGAGCCGGTGCTGCCCAGCGTGGGGGCTGGAAGGGGCTGTGCAGAGGCTGGTGGGGACAGCAGCATCCAAGGGACTGACGTGGGTCCAGCAGACCTGGAGAAAAGCTGGTATTTGTTGCTCGCCCAGCTGTGCGGAGGAGCCATAAAGTGTTTTCCATTGGATGGGGGGAATGCACTAACCTTCTTATGTGCTCCTGTACCTTTCATCCTACAGGAAGCTCAGCCTTTCTGAGCTGTGGGCAACCATCAGGCATGGGGTTTATCACCCTGGCCCCCAGAGCCCCTCTGCTGGGAGGTGATCATGTGCAGGTGATGCCGATGTCACCGGGGGCCAAGGGCATGGCACAGCCTTAAATAAATAACTAAGGTTAACGCAGTGTCTCGGTGGGCCTGTGTGCTTCGCCCGGGCTCTCGGGTTCGGTTCCTCCCTGCCTGGGGCTGTGGCCATGGGGCTCGGCTGCTGCCGGGGGGTGTCTTGGCATATGGGTGGACTTTATCTGGGCTGCTTCTGTTGAAGGAAATGCATTTTTTGTTTTGTTTTCATTTTTCTGGAAGGGTTTTGGACAATTGATTTTCTAAAATAGACTCAATGAGAGGAAATTCATTTGTTAAGCTGTCCCTGTTCAGGGGAACGGGAGGACGGGGTACAGATATGGTGCTTCCTTGGTAGCTTTATTTACGATTGCATCTGCTTTAGAGCAAAATCAGACCTATAAATTAAATGTTTTGTCTCCCCCCCCAACCCCTCCTCTGTTAATCAGGATTTAAACGGACAGAAGGAGCTGTGCCCACGTCTCTGCCATCTGAAGAAAGGTCCCAATGGCTACGGCTTCAACCTGCACAGCGAGAAGTCCCGGCCGGGGCAGTTCATCCGCTCGGTCGACCCCGACTCACCGGCCTCCAGAGCGGGGCTGCGGCCCCAGGACCGGCTGGTGGAGGTAATGAAATGGGGGCTCAGCACCTCCCTTCCTGGGAAGCCTCTTGGGTTTTCCCCGGCACATGCCACGCAGCGATGTTCAATCCTGCCCAGCCTGGGTCCTGTCTCCGTCTCACGGGTGGGGAAAGGGACAGAAGAAGTGATGGGACCCTCGGGAAGGCTGAAGCTGAAACAAATTCCTATCCTGTGACCTTTTCCATCAGATCCCTGCTGTGTCCCCCCATAGTACAGAGCCATAAGACCGATGTGGGTGCTTAGGCAGTGGCTTTTTGGTCCTTTGGCAGCTCATTCCAAGCGGGCACTTGTGAGCGCTGAAATCTAGATGATGATGCTGGCTCTGGCTGGCATGGGGGAGGGTTGGAGCAGTGGAATGGCTGCCCCTGTGCCTGTCTGGGTGGCTCAGGGCTGGCACTGGGATCCCATGGACAGATGGGGTGCTTGATGGGTGCCCATCTCCCCCCTGCAGCACAGTGAGCCCCGCACTTGGTGGCATTGTCTGATGCCACTTGGTGCTGGATCTGCAGTGAAAGAGGTGTCGGGACATGTGGGACCCGTCCCATCACCACTGCAGGGGACAAGGTGGCCTCCTACCCAGCTGCCCTTCAGTCTGATGTCCTGCTGTGGGTGTAGGGACACGTTGGTGCTGCCTGGCTGAGGTGATGCCTGCCAGGCAGGCGTTTGGAAAAAGAGGGGAAAAAGCTTTGCAGAGATTTTAAGATGCAGAATTGTGAAAGATGGGGAGAAACTGCTCTTGGAAACAGTTTCCTGGTCACTGAGCGCTGCACAACACAAGATTTGATGGACTCACCCTCCCTTCAGCTTGTTCGTGTCTTAGCAGGGGAGTTGGACTAGATGATCTCTAGAGGTCCCTTCCAACTCTGTCAAATCCGTGAATACTAATACCAAAACACTCGCCTACTTTCTAGCCCCGTGAATAATTGTCCCCTGGCCTGTGGGAGCTGCTGCCTCTTCCTGGCACCTGAAAGTTTAATGCCGGGAGCAGCGTGGGGCCGGGAGCGGGGTGCCGGCGGCAGCGCGGTGTCACGGCGAGGGGTTGTGTTATTTATTTATCGGTGCTTGGCGGAGCGCCTGGCACACACAAAGCGGCGAGGGGTGAGCTAGCGAGCTCGGAAACCTGATCCCCTCCGTACCTGCTCTTTGGGGCTTCCATAAATATTTGATGACCCCCCCAGCCCTGCTGCCCCGGGCGGATTGGGGGTGCTGGGGTGGAGGGAGAGCAGCCCCACGCCGCCTGGCTGAGCTCAACCAGGGGTGAGCACCGGGCATGAATTGGGGTGACCTGGAGTGGCAGGAGGACACTGCTGGGTACAGAGAGGGGTTACAAGCCAGCAGCTGAGGTGGCTGGTGAGATGCAAAGCCTGGTGAGGGAGTTCTCTTTCCATCCCAGTCCTTGCAGCCATGTCCTGGTCCTCAGGATGCGCTTTTGCCCCAGGTTTGTGTTCAGGCATCCAAAAGACAAAGGGGAACCCAAATTTTGGAGCCTGCCCAGTTCAGGTTCTGCAGCATTCACCTGCCTTTGCAGTGGGAATGACCAGCAGCTGCCTCCAAAGGAGGGTCTCAAGCCCCCCTGACAGCCTTGGCATGACCCAGAGGCGATGGCTGCTTGTCCCTGCTGTGATGCAGCCATGACTTTGCAGCGAGAGTGACCACGGCTGGGTCAGGACCAGCCTCATCCTCTGTCCTGCTTCCCTGGGACAGGCTGCAGTATCCTGGGTGCTGCTGGGGCAATGCCATGCTGGAGTAGCTCAGCTCCCTGGGGGGCTGCCGGGATGGGGTTCCCCTACTCCTGGGCTCAATCCCTGACTCTGGCATCAGTGTGTTTCGGGATCCAGCATGGGAGAAGGCAGTTATCTGTCTGCAGGTGGAGGAGGAGTAAAAATGTGTTGATGGTGGTGATACCTGCTCTCCCGGTGGCCCCGCAGGAGAGCAGGCATGTGCATCCGAAGCATGCAGTTGTAATGTTATGTGTGGTTAAGAAAAACAAACAAAACCCGCTGTCCGCTTATAACAAAGGCTGGGCAGATTTCTGAAGTCTTTGATTTGTTTCAGAAGCTGTAGTAAAGGAGTAGCTATTTTTTAAGAGGAGGAGGCTACTCCGTTCCCAGTGATCCCTGTCCCACCAGCGCTCTCTCCCCTTCTCCATCCAAGCTGGATTAGCCCATCGCTCTGCTCTCCTGTGGGCAGGCCCCTTCGGATGCCAAAGGCAGGACGGGTGGCGAAGGGTGGGTTGAGCTTTGCCGGAGATTGAGACGGGCTCGAGCACTGAAAAGAGTTTATTAAACAAAAGCAGGTCCTGCAGCGAGGGGCTGGGTGGTGCGGAGACCTTCCCCTGCGGGACAAAGAGTGATTCATTCCCTACAGCGAACAATGCCTCAAAATCACAATTGTCCCCTCTCTGCGGGGAACAATCGGGAGCAGAGGATCACGTTCCCTGATAGGTCCCGGCTCGCACGCAGGGAAGGGAGAAATGAATCCGTGCAGGAGCCGTGGGGACTCGCCTGCTGGGGACGTGGGAAATCTGCATATTTTTTTTTCTGTCACGGAAGGATGAACCATGGTGTGGTGATGCCACAGATGCCTGGGCAGGGCCAGGGAGCTGGACACACCGGTGGCACCCAGCCTGCTGCCCGTGCACGTGGTTGCACCCTTTAGGCAGCCTTAGATACCTGGGGCACACCCAAGGTGAAGGCTGGGTTTGAAATCGCTGAAGAGGGCAGCCAGAGGACCTGGGTGGGTGAGGTGATGGTTGAGTCTGGGGTCTGTGATTCCCAATGGACGTGTTTGGAATGTGGGCGGAGATGGAAGTGTGCAGTGACATGAAGGATGCTCTGGCAGATGCACCAGGAGTCTGGGGAGTGGTAGGAGGCCATGGCTGGCTTCAGAGGGTGAAGGAAAAAGCCTGTAGCCTTCCAATCATCCCAATGGAAATCAAAAAAGGAAAATCCCATCCCTTAGGTGTTGAGGAGTCTGCTCTAGGGGGTCTGTGAGCTGGAAACAGTATCTCTGCTGCGTGGGGGGGCACAGATTTGGGTTCTGATGCTGTCACTTTGCAGGTGAATGGCATAAACGTGGAGGGGTTGCGGCACTCAGAGGTGGTGTCCCACATTAAGTCCAGGGAGAACGAAGCAAGGCTCCTGGTGGTGGACCCCGAAACAGATGAATACTTCAAGAAGCTGGGGGTGACCCCCACGGAGGAGCACACCAAAGGTGAGACCTCGCTTTCCCTGCGTGACCCTACGCTATTCCTGTGACTCACCATGTCATGGGTGGGATTTCAGAAGTGAGGGAGAGTCATGTTTCCCTTCTGTCTCATCCCTCAGTAGTTTCCTGAGCACCACCCAGCTATTTATAAATGTGAGAACATTCTCTAATCTAGTCAAAAACCCAATTTGTTATTTTTACACGATGAATAATTAACTTAGGAACTTGCTGCCATAAAGTGGCTGAGGCAAAGCGTGGTGGGATTCGGAGAGAGCTGGGTGCTCAGTGAGGGATGCTCAGATGGGACCAGTCTGTCTGGTTGGGGCTGGGGAGCCTCTCTGATGGCTGTTCCTCCAGCCCCTCTGTTTTTGGCTACAGTACCCCCACCCTGGGCGACAGGGTGGACCTGAAGGGTCTGGGCGAGCAGAGCGGTCTCCCTGGGGTGCTGAGCTGGGGTCTCAGGAGGGAAAATGCAATAAATCCCCTGCTGCTCTTTGCCCCAGCGAAGGAGCCTGAGAGTGCATTGAGAAATACCTGAGCAAACACCCTGTGTGTGCGTAGAGGGAAGGGTTTCACGCCTCGGCGATCACAGGGGTGGCTGTTGCAGGAAATGTTTTCCTTGCTGTTGAAACCTGGCAGAGAAAGCTGCCCGTCCGCTCCCCAACCTGTTGTGCTGCGGCTCCGGGATGGGGAGGGAGCGGGGCGCTCCCCAGCCCATCCTGCCCTCCCCGGCTGAATGGGGAGCTCTGTTTCCCAATACAGCTCTTCCTTATCTGATCCGCACCCTGGCTCCCTGGGATGCTCAATGGGGAGATTTTGTCCAAAGAAATGGGTCAGACAATGCAGAGAAGCGGTGTCAGATGCTGCGCATCGGTTCGAGGAGGAGCTGGGGCGAGAGCTGTCTGCTGGCAGGAGCCATAAAGGAGCCCTTGTTCCCCGAGGTGGGGACGTAGCCAGGGCCACTGCCACACCAGGGGGTGCAGGGGGGTGCTCCAGCTCTCCTTGGCTCTCCTGCTCTTGCAGCCATCTCAATGCATTCGTCAAAGATCAACAGATCAAGAATTGGGTCTGCCTGGCAGGTGACAGTCCAGTACATGACAAAGTGCTCTGGTTGATTCTGTTCTTTGCAGGATAAGAGGAAATAATAACTGCGCTCTTTCATCAAACTGCTTTGACCTTAAGCTAACTATTTCAAAGTCTTACCGCTGATCCTGAGCACCTCGATGGTTTAGCCAATGAGTGTATTTCAAGAGCTGTGCACCTTTGAGAATTAAAGAAATAAGAAAATACTTCCAGACATGCCAAATTTTAAAATTACTTCTTTTTTAAAGTCCACTTCCAGTTTAATATTCCTTGTGATTTGAAGCTTGCTTCTCATTTAAATAACATTATCTTTTAGCTGCTTATGATACCAGACATCGTAGCATCATCTCTATGAGCTGACTTTCTTCTGATTACCATTGCTCAGATCTTATCATACTGTAAACACGAGTCTGATGTTCAGTATCATAAAATACTTAAGGATCCCGACACCATAGATAAGGCTTTTGCACCAGGATGCTCTCAAAATTGTTATTTGAGTTTATTTTTTTAAAAAACGCAAAGGTGCCCTGATTTGCATTAGGAATCCCTGCAGCTCGCACTGAGGCAACCCCCAAATCAGTCCTTTGGAAAACCCAGACATATCCCTACGTGATGCAGGGAGACAATGGCTTTGGAGCTGTGGTTTTAGTTGCCCTGGGTTTTTGCAGTTGCCAGCCACGTTTGGCATTGTGCCGCTGCTCTTGCTTCACTGGATTGCGGGTTACACAGCGACGTGCATCCACATCATTGTCTTCTGCTGGAGACATGCACGGAGTGAAGGCTTTGCCCTGAGAAACATTCATGCTCGAGATAATTCAGTTATTAATCCTCTCACAATTAACACATCTGTTAGCCTGGGACAGATGAGACATGGTAATGCCTTTAGCAATGACTTGATTTTGGTGACTGGCAGCTTATCTGCATAAAATTTGCCATTGTGTGGAATACTATTAGTGCAAATTGTTAGAAATGAGAAAAAAAAAACCCCAAAGAGCCAGGGTATCTGGGGAGCGGGTTCTTTGCCACATGCTGTTGTCACACTGACAAGATGCTGATTTCAGCAAAGAACATTGGGTTATTTTTTAAGATTTCTGATTAAACAGCTTCTGAAGAAAAGCTACTTAACAGTCAGAAAAACAGGAGTGTGCTGAATTTAGTGCTCATAGAAGGAAGTTAGTTGGTTCCCTTCCTGGAAAGTGTTTTTTCCTGATGAAAACAGGGTGAAATCAAGTGAAAGGGAGATCCTTACTGCAGCCTTTCAGTGCTTAAAAGGGGCTTATAAGAAAGATGGGGACAAACTTCTTAGCAGGGCCTGTTGCTAGAGGACAAGGGGTAACAGAAGAGGGTAGATTTAGACCAGATATAAGGAAGAAATTTTTTATGATGAGGGTGGTGAAACACCAGAACGGGTTGCCCAGAGAAGTGGTAGATGCCACTTCCCTGGAAACATTCGTGGTCAGGTTGGACGGGGCTCTGAGCAACCTGATCTAGTTGAAGATGGAGAGGGATCAGACTAGGTGACCTTTAAAGGTCCCTTTCTACCCAAACTATTATATGATTCTATGAAGTTGAAGGAACTGGAAAGAATTTGGTTCCAGAAGGGTACGAGGTGGGTGAACAGGCTTTTGTGTGGGCTCAGAAGCAGCATGGGACAAAGTCCAGAGACAAGACACACTGAGCTGTTGGAGCTGGTGACGTGGGCAAGGGAGAAGACAGACTTGGGGTGGCCGGGTGGGCGATATTGAGGGCTGCTTGCCCGGGACCCGAGGCCAGCAATCCCAGATGAGTGTATTTACTGTGTATTTTCTTTATGTGGTCTCTAGGTGTGGTACCTCAGCCCATGACAAATGGATCCGCGCAGACTCAGGTGAGTCCTTGCCTGCTGGAGGATGCCCCGATGGAGGGGGTGGCTGGGCAGCATCCTGGGTTAGCTCAGTTTAGGGGAACGTGTTGAGGAATTGGGGGTGAGAGGCCAGGCTCCTGGTGTGCCAGCTTTCCTGTGACACTGAGCCTGTCGGGATGAGTTGCCAGCCTGCAGAGCAGAGAGGGGTGCTCATAATGTCCCCAAGGCTCATTTAGCTCAGCTTAACCGCTGCTGGCTGATTTTAATTGCTTCCTGCTGCAGCTTTAATTTAGGGGTTGAACAGGGCTGGTTTCAGCCCCATTTACTCGCTGTTCCCAGTGACAGAGGGAGGAGGTTGGCGGCTGCCTGGCACTGGCAGGTTGGGGACCACGCTCTGCCCGGTGTGGGGGACACAGGAGAGGAGTGGCTGGAGCATTTTTCTGCCTAGCTTTTTATTTTTTTTCTAATTCTGTCTTTGGGCAAACTAGACTAACGTTTTCATTTCCACTAGCTGAACGGAGGATCCACATCTTCATCTCACAGTGACCTTCAAAGTCCTGGGAAGGAATCAGAGGTAAGAACCCCAACCATTCCCCTTCCCTTTTACATACTGTTGTAGGTACACACTTGCTTTATGGTACGGTGTAACAATGTCTTCCAGTGCATTTTTAGTTTTATCTCGCAGACTTGGGTACACTTGTATCCATCCAGCGAGCAAAATCCAGAGTTTTCTTCCATCCCTTGCGCTGTAGATGTGCACAAAATGGAGCCGTGAGCTGCCAGCAGCCGCTGGTTCCAGCGTAGAGGTGGCTGCGTTGCTGGGAGGGATCAATAAATCCTGGTCAAGGGCTTGGGACCCTCGGGGTGACGTGCGCTGTAGCAGCGCAAACTGCAGTCACAGAGATGTTCTTTCCCCTCTTAGTCCAGGGGACAGAAAAGTTCGTGGGGATATCTGCCAGCAGCAGCAGATGTCCCCTATTAATGGATGAGCGTTGTGAGGGTGAGGATGTGTGCTCCATCCTGGCTCTGGGAGGACTCACACGTGCTCGTCCCTTCGGGCATCGTGACCTCGGGGAGGAGATGGCACAGCCCCAAACTGAGCAGAGGAGAACGTCAAGGGGTAACGGCAGCAAGTTAATTGGTGCCTCCTTGGGCAGTGACTCGAATAGCTTGAAAGGAGGTGTAAGATGAAAGGATGCCTACAAGAGTTTTGGATCTTAAGAGTAATTATACTGATGAACTACAGGGCAGGAGGTGAGGCTAGGAAGCCGGGAGGGCAGGAGGAGCAGAGCTGCGAGGTTCAAGCTCTGCTAACAGGAATAAGGCAGGCTACAATTTAAAAAAAGCTAAATTTATTTGAGCTTGGAGCACACTGAATTTATCAGAGTGTTTCAAGGAGCTGCTCAAGATGGAAGGAGCGTGGATTTATTGACCCGTGGGGCTGGGGCTGTTGACCAAAAGTAAACACAAGGCATAGATTGATATTCTCTCAGTGTTATTAATTTAGCAAGTTTTTTTTCTTGCTGCTTTTTTCTTCTTTCTCAAAACTTGTTGGTGCTTGTGCTGTCCCCAGTCCCAAGAGGGGGAGTATGATGGCAGTGAGTGCTCACGCCGCCGCCTCTGAGCACCCAGAGACTCTGAAACATCTTGAACACCAGCTGTGGCCGAGAGCTGTGGCCAAACGCCTGCAGTCTGGCATCTCCGTTTCTCTCTGACCATTAAATAATACATATCCTCATCCAGTGGCCGCTGCCTTTGGAAAACCGGGCTGTGTCCTGGTGCTGGAGCGGTTCCTCCCATGGAGTCACCTTCGGGCTGTTTTGGAGATTACTGTCCCACCTCCGTACTGGAAACCAGAGTCCCTGGGGAGCGGTGCGGGGGTTGCCCGTGGCTCTGCCCCCCCCTGGCTCGTAGCCTGGTGAGCTCATTCAGGCCACCGCCCGCTTCAGTTTGCATTCGTAAGCAAAGCTGGAGCCATTATCTTGCCGTGCTGGTGGAAGACCTGCCCGTGGTTATCAGCAGGGTTTGTGAAATCATTATTTGGGAGTTTTTGCGTGGGTGGTAGGGCAGCAATGCGAGTAGGCAGGCTTTAAAATGTTTCCTTAAAACCGAAGGTCTTGATTCTGTGTGCTTGCCTGCTATTTACACAAGTGTGGTGCTTGCAGAGCTGGTCTCCTCGGGCACCTCCATCCTGCCCAGCACTGAGACCTGGCAAAGCCTCAGGACAGATGTGATCGATGAAGCTGAAGCTTTAGATTGTGCCCGCTATGGAGCCTGCTCGTGCTGCCTGCTGAAACCAGCTCTGGTGAACCAAGTCCCAGCAGGAACGATGCTTCCCAAACCCAGGGTTTGAGGGGCTGGGAGACCCGGTGCTGGGTCTGTCCCCAACAGGGATGCAACGGAGTGAGAGCATTTTGGCCAGCACATTAACTGTACCCTGAGGACATGGTGGCCATCCTTTACCTACTGCAGGAACAAGAAGGGCAGGGCTAATGGAGGGGAACCTGGGGCTCCTGGCTTGAGGACACATTGCTGCAGCGGCAGTGACTTTAGAGAAGAAAGTTAATTTTCTTATTATAGAAGTACTTTTATTAAGCCAGTGGAAAGATGCTGTTTTCAATACAGTTCCCAAAGCAAATCCTGCCTTGACTGGAGTGTGATGGTGGCCGTGCTGGGCATGGCCAGCTGGGCACACAGGCAGGATCCGCTGTCCTCCCACACAACCCCATCCCCACCTCAGTTAGCCACGGCTGCTCTGGGAGCAAACGGGTGCCTGGGCAGGTGAACATGGGGGGTCCTTGCTGCAGCCCCTCCCTGTGAGCCCTGAGGCTCACCCTGCTTGGTCCCTCATTCCTTTTTTTTTTGCCCACACCAGGGGCTTATTTTTCATTTTCCCAGCAGAGAAGGAGAGCAGCTTGTATTCCCTCTGGCAGCAGCTTCTGTGTTTCTGCTTTTCCACTTCCAGCCGTGGCAGCCACGCATCCTTCAGGCAGGGGAAAAAAACAAAAAAAAAAAACAATAAAAAAAGCCCCCCAAAAAACCCCACCACAAAATGCAATGTAGTAATTAACTCTGTGGCCACACGGATGCTGCCGCCTCCAGTGGAACCACAGACATGGCACGGAGGAGGGACTTTGACCTTCTGCTCCAAAAAAAGCCACCCCTGCGCGTTTGCTTATCGTGCAGGCTGGAGGAAACGCCTCTCCCAGGGCCGTGTGGGGTGAAACGCTGCAGGACACCGTGGTCGTGCTCGCGGCGGGGTGGGGGATGCTGCCAAGGGCTGACATCTTTTCTCCTTTCTCCACGCAGGATGGAGACATGGAGAAGAAAGACCCGTTTGAGGAGAGCGGGCTGAGCCTGAGCCCAACGGCTGCTGAGGCCAAGGAGAAGGTGCGGGCCAAGCGGGTGAAGAAGAGAGCTCCGCAGATGGACTGGAACAAGAAACGAGAGATTTTCAGCAATTTCTGAGCCTTGCTGGTGGCTGCCGTCCGCCGCTCTCCTGCCCCTGCCCCAGCTCGGACGTTTCTGAGGTGCCTACGCCCTGTCCTTCAGTGTCCATGTGAGATGCTTTGTGCTCTGCTCTTCACTGGTTGCTTTTACAAGGCGTATTTTAAAGTCCTTTTTTTTTATTTTTTATTATTATTATTATTGTTACTCACCAGCGATTCTCATAAGACAAATGTGACCAAAGCTCCTTTTCTTGCTTGCTCTTCAGCCCGGCTCTGGCTGCCCGCCGTCCCCTGTTCCTATGAGAAAGGACTGGAAGAATATAACTCTTGTTTCTTACCTGCATCATTTAGGCTTCTATTACTTTTTTTTTTTCCCCCATTTGTTTTTTAAATGGAGTGTTTGTTTTGGTTTTGCGGGTGTCCCAGACTGAGCCCCGTGGGATGCTCTGTGCCCCTGTGCAAATGTCTGATGGCCTCGTTGCCCCTGCGGGGTGGGGTGTACCTGGCACCCCCTCCCAGGCACCCCGTCTGCAGCGTTAACTACTCACACGATGGGAAAGTGGACAGTGGCTGTAAATCGCTCTTGTTGGCTTTGCTATTGAAACAAAAAAGTTTGTTTTGTTGTTTTTGGTTTTTTTTTTTGTTTTTTTTAATGAAGTCTCATATGTTTCCAGTTAGTTTAGGAACGTCCCTCCCCAGCAGTGACTTCTGCCCTGGCAATAAAAGCCCCTTTTTCATCCCCAACAGCTCTGCAGAGGGGAGAGGGCAGGATTTAAAAACAAAACCCAAACCCAACAGCCCAAATTCCGCAGCCGTCATCATTTGCAGCCGTCGATGCAGCGCGGGGGAAGGCAGGGAGCGGGGCCAGTCCTGCCCCGTGGTGTGAGGAGCCTCGCAAGAAGACAAGAGCCACGAGATGCTACAAAAACTCTTTGGATGGACTTGGAAGAGAGCACACCCCGGCATCTGTTTCCAGGGCAGAATGTGAGGATCACAGCTCAGCTGGGGGCTTGGTGCTGGGGGAATGGGGCTCAGCTGTGTTTGGGTGCTGGGTCCTGGAGCAGGGTCCGGGTCCTACCTGGTTTGTTACTTCTGGGCTGGTACGTGATGCCTCCAGCCTGTGAGCATAACTGAGTCTCTGTCTCGCCATCGGGAGGGTGTCCTCTGAGGCCGTGGGGTCTCCCTGGGGCTGGCTATGAAGCAGGCAGTGGTGTGACGGAGCGGGCAGTTGCTTTGGCTTTCTGTGGTGTCCTTTGAAAATACCCTGCTCCTGGTGTTAAGAGCCTCAAAAATGCATCCTTAAAACCTTAAAATTAAGTCCATTTAAGCTCTTTATTACTTGCCGTTGGCTGTAAAAGAGGGAAGATGACTAAGCTGAACTACAATGTGTTCTCAGAGGTTGCAGACAGAGGTGTTTTGCCAGGGTAGGGTCCCGGCTGTGATGGGACCATCCCCATCCCTCCCACCCTCTAGCACCCCCCCCAAAGCCCAGCCACGGTGGCTGCCTGGAATTTCAGCTCAAATGCCAAGGGGCTGGGCACAGAAGGACAGTCGAGTACAAAACTCCTTTTCCCAGCTAAAAGCCGGTGGCAGCAATCACTTGGATATCGATGACCATTTTAAAACACACGGCGGTGGTGTTGCCCTGCGTTTCTCCAGCACAGCTCTGTGTGTAAAATACACCTTTGGGTTGGTGCGCTGCGGAAATTGTAACGGGTCTGTGTGTATTTCCGAAGTATTGAGCTAAAAGGTGCCTTATAACATTTACTGCTCTCCTCGGCAGCGGCAGGACGGTGCGGGGCTGGGGACCGCAGCAGCGGGGACAAGGACATCTGGCTTCACCCTGAGGAGCAGCTGATGCCCATGGCTGTTAGCTGGCTGGCAGGAGAGCATGGAAAGCCTCAGGGGTGAAGGAGATGAGTTCTCTTTTACGAAAGTTATCTTTTAGGAATGTCGATGGGCTGAACAGGTTGAAAAATAATGACTTTGGAGAGGAACTGGTGCAGGTGTTTGGCTATGGGTGATGAGACTGGCAGCAGGACGATGGCAGAAAGGTTCAGGTTTGCCTCCCCGACCCTGGACTCTGCCATGAACAAGACACCTCTTCCCTACCCCACTTCAAAGACAGTTACCTCCTCTCTTTTTTCCTCCCCCCAAATATTTGCTTCTCGAAATCAGTAATATTTTGAAGGAGCCCTTCTTTTCCATGGCATGCACGTTGCTTCCCGTGCCTGCAGAGCCAAACCCCAGGCAGTGCCCCGGTCTGCGCAGGGCAGAGCGTTCCCCACTACACTGACCTAAACGTGGCACTCTGCGACCTATTTGTAAATACTGCTTTTCTCGTACAAGACTGGACCACTGTAGTTGAGGGGAGGAGGGGAAAAAAAACCAACCCACGTAGTTTTGAATGCGGATCAAAAGAAATCAGGTGTGCAAATTTGTACTGATAAGATTTTAAAATCTTAATCTCTGCTTCGTCCATGGAAACTGCTCCTGGTTAAAGCACTTATCGTATTTCAGACATCTTGTAGCTCAGTAGCAATTATTCAGTTCCTGTACATTTAACTTGGGGAAAAAAAAAAAATCAATAAAGTATAAGGCTGTCAGCTGCATTGTAAAAACATAATGTACACTGTAATGTCAGTAATAAACTTCGTTTTCCCATGTACCAAGTACTTATTTGCTCGTTCCTCATCTGTTTGGTAGGGAACTTCAGGGTGGAATTACAGCCTTCTTTAGCACATTATAAACTTTCCTTCCTCCCTTGCCTGTTTAAAGAGTAGCTGAAATTATTCCTTTGAAGCTCTACAATGAAGTCAGCACTGCCCTTTCTTTGAAGAACAAAACAGAGATGGTGGTGGTGTCCCTTCCGTCAGCTCCCCTGGCTCCTGTGGCTGCTGTAACCCTTGCTGGCACACACCAAACTGAGAGGGATGCTGGCTTCTCTGCGGCTCCCCCTGCTCCTCTACTACCAGGACATGAAGGTCACTTGTCCAGGTGGTGGCCTCTCATCCTGGCTCTTGAAGTCTTCAGTTGTCCCTTACCCATTGCAGTGCCCCTCACTGCCCGGGCTCGGCAGGGGGCTTGGCAGGTCTATGCTGCCCACTCTCAGCTGGCAGGGCTGGTTGCTACAGTCTCACGCTTTCCTCTCCTCCCCCTGCCCTCTCTTGCACAGAAGCCAGCAAAACACACGGGTAGCAAAAAAAAACCAACCCAACCCACCACCTTTATTACACGTGTATTTACAAACAGCAGCAAGTCTCCTAAGACAAAGCATTTCTCTCCAGCTACTCCTGAGGTGGCACAGCCTGCTCCTCAGCCGGGGCACGCTCAGGTATTCACACGGGGGCTGGAGCCTTCCCTACTGACACAGCAGGATGCTGCACTTTGAAAGACCCTTTTTCCTCTGGAGAGCTCAGCCATTGCCAGCGGCTGCTCCCTCCCCAGAGATGCTGAGCTGGCTGCAGCGGTCTCCTGTTTCCCTGCAGTCACACAGCCAGCCCCGTGCAAAGCACAGCTTTACTGGGGCTCAGCTCCGGGCTGCTGCTGAGCTGAAGCAGCTTTGTTGCTCTACGAGGACCAGATGATCCTTCAGCGTCTCTTAGCAGCTGGGCAAATGTCTTGATTGAGGCACTCGTTGCAGCGAGGATTCACGGGCAAGCAGGTCTGCTGGCCAAAGCCCACCAAGAGCCAGTTTATCTCCCTCCAGAGATCCCTGCAGTGAGAAGAAAACAAGAGCTTTCGGATACAGCTGCTCGGAGGCATAAAGAACAGCGTGTGCTTTTAAATGGATGCCTTTCACCTACTGCCTGTTCCTCTTGGCTTCCCAAAGGGCCTGGAGGCGGGTCCCAGCCTCCTGCTAAGAACAGCCCTCCTACCCTTTCCCGATCCCTCTGAACTGGGGAGGGGAGCAGAGGACAGACACACGAGGTGCCTGTGGTCATTTTCTTGCACTAAGGCACGCGCCAGATGTGGAGATGCAACAGCCTTCCTGTCAGCTGGCATTTGATACTGAAAATGGAGCATCAATGAAGGCCAGAATCCAACCATGCTGTGATATTGCTGTAGCCATTAGGCTCTGCAAGGGCCTCTGTAGAAAAGCACCTGGCTTGGGTCGTGGTAAATTTGTCAAGGCATGAATCGGGCTTCACAACATTCAGGTTGCTGACTGTACTAGTGGCGATTGATGATATCTGATTGCCAGGAAACAACCAAGTAGCTGAGATGCTGCTGCTGCAGCTCTCTGGGAGAGGAGAAACACCTGCAGACTAGTCCCCCATAAAGAGGAGAGACCCAAAGTGCAGTCACTGACAATGCTGTAAGCGGGATTGTGTGCAGACACGGCTCCAGCAGCTGGCTCGAGGGGCTTGGTGTGCAGGAAGCAGGCTGGGGTCTCACCTGGGCAGCCAGTCCTCCAGTGCCACCCGAGTCTCCTCAGGGTATTTGGTCTCTTTCTTCACCCACTTCAGCCTGTTTGTGATCCTGTGCACGTGGGTGTCCACAGCTAGGAAGGGAGAGCCCAGAGTTTAGGTGGGGGCAGACACACCTGAACAGAGAGAGAGCACAGCCGAATGCTGCCTGTCATGGCACAGCGGGTACAGCGCCTGGCAGCAACAGGCAGATGAAAACAGGAGGGGAGGCTCACTCGCAGAACAAAACATGCAGCTTTCTTCCCAGGCCCGGAGCCAAGAGCAAGACGGGATGGCTATCTCGCACCACGCAGCCAGTGACACGCTCACACAGGCTGACCCAGCCTTCCTTCAAAGGTTCGCGTGCTCTGATCCAGCAAGCACAGGGCAGCCTGTCCCAGGTTCTCTTCCTCCCTGTGTTTCAGCTGACGTTACACAAGTTGCAATCTCTGCCCCTTAGTTTACCCAGATGGAAAACACATTTCATAATACCCACCAACACAAGAGGGTTTGTGAGGCTTAAACGAATGTTTATAAGTGCTTTGAGCTAAAAAGCTCTGAATGCAAAGTATATTATTGTTAGATCAGCAGCGATAAACCTGTCTCTATGGCTAATTGGGCAAAACCCAGGAAATTGCTGTAAACAGGAAGACGAAGTCTTGCCTCCTAAATCAAAACTGAGCACACAATTATTTGGAAAACAGTTGGCTAGTTTGGCTCCCTCTAGACTTCCCTCCCCCACAGCGGGGAGAGAACAACAGACCCCAAGTGCTGTCAAACTGAGCGCAAGAGCCACATTTCGTAGCGCTGCTGGTCCCCAGTGGGGCTGCGGGAGTCAGCGGCCGCCCGCGCTGACCTTGGGCTGCGTGCTGGCCGAGGAGGCAGCCATTCATCAGGTGGCACCATTCCTAGCTTTCCCAGGGCTCCTCTGGTAAGCAACAAATACACTTGGAATATTAATCTGTCCCCAGGGGCCCCCCAGGCTGGGCAGGCCCGCTGGGACCCTGCAGCTGATCGTCCAGCCCCATCTGCCGGCTGCTGCGGGCAGCTCTGCTGCCAGCCACGCTGCCCAAACGAGCATCCTGCAGGAGCAAACCTGCCCTGGGCCTGGCCTGGGCCCATCTCCACCGCAGACTTCCTCCCAGCCCATCGCTGCAAAAGCACACAGCTCCGAGGGTACAGCTATGCGCTCTCCTCGGCTCTCTGTCCAATGAACACAGCAAATAAACCTAAAATATATCTGTGGTCACCTATTACCCAGCCACAGGAACTAAAACAGATCAGAAATTCTGCAGCTACAGATTGCCTGGGACCATTTGTTTCTATAACCCCTCACGAATTACCGATTTCAAATGGTAATTTTGATTAAGCCCTGCTTCTGCCCTCTTACAGCTTGCCAAACAAAAAATCCAAATGAGATTTGTTTGAACGGATGCGACCCTGGAAAAAAATAACCTCAGACTATCCCACAACTATCGCCAAATCACAAAATTACCCCCACCTCTCTTCCACTTGACACCAAAGAGATTTCAAAGCATTAGTCTGCAAGTACATCTTTTTTGGATGCCTGCCCAATTAGGCAATATTTGCGCTGCTTACCAGTATTCACTGAGGGGAGGGAGTAATCGCCCTTGGGGATTTCTGCTATCAAATTTTGGGAAAAACAGTAGCTGGATCCATGCTTAAGTTCTACAGCAACTCATCTGTTGTCAGTGGTTGAGGGTCACATCCCTCACCCACCCAAATACTCCGCAGATGACTAAACTGAAGTGATGCTATCAGGCTTCTGGGGCGGGCAGTGTACCCAGCTGCAACGCTTCCCCTCTGCCCAGGGAACAAATGGATCAGGCAGGATTTAGGAGAGGAATGAGGAAAACACAGTGCAACCTACCGATCCCGGACACGCTGTCCCAGGCAATGTTCATGGCCAAGTGGGCCATTTTGGGCCCAACTCCTGGCAGCTGCACCAGCTCCTCCACAGTTCTTGGTATGTCACCCCCATATTTCTCCTTCAGGATGGCTGTCGTCTGCTTTATGTACTTCACCTTGTTCTGGAAAACCAAGGGGAAATCCAAGTTACCCTCCAATAAAGGTAAAAACAGCTCACAAAACGAACTATTCCTGAGCATGTGTGGGGTGAGCCCACACAGTGGAGTTCGGGGAGGGGAGGCAGAGGTCTTTGATATCTCCTTGAAAGCAAAATGCCGAGACCTGATTAGCTCTAACCTCCCCTGCACACTCTGGGCGCTGCAGCAAACAATCTTGCTGTGAAATCGAACTGCTAAAACTGGCGTAAAATGCAGCTTTCAGCGTGACTTCACGGGAAAGATCACCACGGGGCAGGGCCACAGGCTGAATGCCATCATCTGCTTTCAGCTCAGCACCTGGCCACGAGTACAGCCCAAAAAGGACAAGCCCACACCCCCCCTGCGCTCCTCTCCTGGAACTCTGAGCTGTCTCAGGCAGCTCCATGGGAACAGAGGACGATGGAGGGGGTTCCTCTATGTCCATGTCGAGTGCTGTCGCGATCTTGCACTCACCCTCCAAAATCCCACGGGGTAAATGATCTGCCCAAGCGTCGCATCATCCATCTGCAAAATACTGTCGACCGTGAGGCCGTGCTGCCTCAGGCGCAGCATGGCAGCTGATGTCACCTGGTCCTTGGTCTGGCTGGAGAGCATCAGCGACAGCAAAACTTGGTAGCGCATAACCTGGGGGAAAGGAGACAGTGAGACACCCTAAGATCTCTGAGAGGATCCAGCCACCTCTGGGGCTCAGTTCTCCCACTCAGCACCATCTTCAGTCCAGTGCACGATATGCACCTACCCTGGTTCAGCTGTATCCGTATACGAGAGACTGGAAGGCTGCAACAGAAATAATCCATTGTCTTTTAATTCTACCACAAATAAAGGGAGAAAAGAAACACCTCCAATCTAAGCAGTCACCATGCATAAAAGGGCAGAGAGCAGCTCACACATCCAAAGACACCAGTGCTTAGCCACAAAGGGACACACAAAGCTTTTCCCAATTCTCAGGAGACCCCACAGGATGTAGAAGTACAAACACCCAATAAGTTTTCATGCAACTTCGGCTCTAAAGCACCTTTGAAAATCCCCCCCCTTTCCCACTAGGATTTAGTAGGAACTGGGTATCTGGCTCCAGTGAGCTCCTTACAAAACCAAATCTCAAGAACTGGGGTGACAGAGATTGTGACCTGAAGCACAAAACCCAGAAGTTCCTCCGATGCTGTCGTGCAGGGTTTAGCCCAGCCCATTCACCTCCTATTTTTCAATTGATTTTTCCCAGATGCGATTCTATCACCACCAGAAAGAGCAGGATGATGCAACTAACCTGGACTGACCCAGGATAATGCGGGATACAATCCTTCCTCCAGCTCTCTTACAAAGTTTACAAAACCGCAGGTGCGCCAGGAAAAATCTCTGAGTGCATGGAAGCAGGGTAATCTCCGAGGGCATGGAAATTGTGTGAGGAGCGCTGGTGTGTGCTGAGGGTTACAACATCCACTTTTCCTTGGAAGCAACAACCTTGCTTCCTTAGACAAGAAAAGTTATTTCCGTACCATGCACTGTGGTCCCCGTGGCCCCACAGCTGCACTTGGTGCCAGCCCACATGGCTGCGGAGCGTGTGACGCTGTCTGAATCCTGAGTCGAAGTCAACTGTTTTCCCCACGGATCCAAGCCCAAGCCACGAGGCCAGCAATAAGGACAGCGTTACACGTGCTGAAGCTGTGCAGCTGTGTCTTCCAGACCCCTCCCTCAGAGCCCAGCAGGTCGCTGTGGAGCACAGGACCCCTGCTGCTCCACCGAGCCTGCCTGCGGGTTATCTCCGTGTTCCCACACCAGCGCCGTGCCCTGCAGCCCCGGGATCCCAGCGCCGCACCACCGCCCCGTTCCGCTTTGTTTTTTTGTACTGATGCAAATGGTCCCCTTGGAGGGAGGTGTCATGTGGGGCCTTTGATTGTGTTCCCAGGCTTGGGGAGCACAGTGCCATCCCAGCATGGCCCTTTCCTTTCAACCCGTATCCCCTTAAAAGTGGACCGCAAGAGGGGAGGAAGCCAACCTATGCTTATGTGCTGCTCTGAGGAGCACAAAAGCAGCCTGGAAAGTTTTTTCTCAGCTCCCTTTGCCTTTTCTCCACACTGTTTTTCCTCTGTATTACAGAGCCATCTTGCTGGATACTTTCTTTGGACTCTTAGAGATTTTTAAGAAAAAAGGGACATGCCTTCATGCCCTGCCAGCCTTACCCAGAAGACAGCACTGCCACAACACACTCTCAGGGTTTTCACTCCCAAGTCCCAAATCCTCCTTTATTTTTTTTGCCTCAGCTCCTGCTCTTGGTTCAGCCTGCTGACTCTTCTGGCAGCAGTTTAAGCAGAGGACAAAGGCCTTTCGCAGCTGTGTTTGCTAGTTGGTCTCTGATGTCCAGCAAGGGCTGCATGCGAGCAGAGAACATCTCAGAAAACCCCCGCTGCCATTTCACAAGGGCTGTCTGAAGCCAACGAGCCCGGTACCGGAGAGGCAGTGGCTGACTCCCCTCCTCCAGCAGGATGAACCGTTTCCCTCATATGCACACTTCTGCAGTAACCTCTCATGGGACCAACCCCAGCCCAGAGTCCTGATACACCCTGCGTTTATTTTTCTGTCCTAGAGACATGCAAAGTGGGACATATCCAGGGGCAACATGAGGATGAGGGAGGCTGAAAGGCTGTGGAAGCAGGGCTGTATTTTCACGTGCCTGCCTGACGGCACAGGGCAGCAGGGTGTCGTTACCTGCGGAGGTGCGCTGCTGTCATAACACTTCTCCACTCCCATCTCATCAACGGGAGCATCTCTGCTCCTCCTCATTTCCCTGATGCGCTCCAGCTGCTGCCGCCAGTCCCTCGGCTCCCAGCGCGGTCTCTGGGGCTCAGACGCCCCTTGCTCGCTACCATCCCCCTGCCCAGATTCGTAGGCAATGGCAACGCTCTTCCTCCTCCTGCTGCGCCTCGGGATGCTGGCTGCGCTATGGATCTGGCCCGCTGCAAGAGATGGGAGAAAGATTTTCAGGCCTGAGGCCAAGGAAAGAAGCCTTTGGCTCCCACCGGAGCCCAGTGTCAGCCCTGGGTGCCACCAACCGCCCGGGGGGGGACCCTGATGAGGGCTGAACTCGTCTTCCCCATAGTCCCAACTCAGCAGCAGCACCTCACACTCACCCAGCCCGAACCGGAGCCAGGAATAGCTGGGAAGGCCTTGGGGAAACAGGTGACGAGAGTTGGGGATACATGTCACACTACAGGGACACGTGTGCCAGACACACAGGAGGCTGCTGAAGGACAAGATGCACCCCCTAGGCCCTCGCCCAGTGCCACAGGCAGGACAGCCGCCGGGGTGCTGCCACATCCCGGGCTCCGGGGGGGGACGTGATAAGGCCACTGTGCCCCTGTCCCCCGGCTGGGCCCTCACTCCCCCTGCTTGCGGGCCCACAGGCTCCCCTCCCCGGGCCAAGGTCGCACACGACCCCACCAGCCCCGGGAAGCCCCAATTTCCCCCACCTCCCCGTACCTCCGGCCGCCCCCCCCGCGTTGCTGAACCGCCCGGCC